>CM033273.1:16071942-16086942 GCA_019343175.1 Oedothorax gibbosus
TGTGACGGCTTCCTCAAACAATCGTTATTCTATCGTCAAGTTTCAAAGTGTAAATATCGCAGCGTCGCTCGAGAAAGTTGCTCTATTTCCTTTGAGATACATAGACTGAAAATGTATACTTTTAGGAGAATTGTTCTTTATTAATTATTGAACATTTGATATAAAATGCAACAAAAAAGGTATTCTTCCCCAGGTGAGGATCGAACTCAAAACCTCGGCATTACTCGCATGCACTGCTGTATAAGTACCACGCGCTAACCAGTTGCGCCACTGGGGCACATCATCAGGAAATATATTCTAGTTCATCACAGATAAACATTCTGTGATTGCTTCCTCAAACAATCGTTATTCTATCGTCCAGTTTCGAAGTGAAAAAATCGCATCGTCGCTCGGGAAATTTTCTCTTTTTCCCTTTGAAATACATAGATTGAGTTTCTATACTTTAGGGAGAATTATTCTTTATTAATTATTGATCTTTTTTAAAGATTTGATATAAAATGCTACAAAAAAGGTATTCTTCCCCAGGTGAGGATTGACCTCACAACCTCGGCATTTCTCGCAGGCACTGCTGTATAAGTACCGCTCAGTTGCACCACTATGTTAAATTAATTTATAATATTTTTTATATTAGACTATTTTTGATATATAATTATGAATTTCTTTTGCTATAGCGGGTTCGAACCTCACTTTTAATATTTATTCGCGCCTATTTCGAACCTTTTATAAACGTTGTAAAAATAATTAAAGTGGATATCTATTAACTTGTACTACAATTTGGAATACTTCGATAAAAGCTATTAAAGGATTCATCTTTGTTAGTTAATACAATTACTCGGAAGAAAGCAAAAAAATAATTGGAGAACTCAATAAGTGGAGAAAAAAATCTTCAGTCAGTCTGAACCAACATATAACCAACTTAAAAATCGTTTCCAAAATTAACTAATAATTAAAGAAAGTTACAAAAACATAACTACTATCAAAAATAAAAAAAACATATAGAGTTATTCACAAAAAGTCGTCTTTTTTATATGGATAAATAAACATTTTTTTATAATAGTAAGACCTTTTATAACTTACGTAAAAAAAATGTTGGGAGACGATGCCTTAATGACTATAAATGTGAACCACGTTGTTTCAAAGTTGAAAACAATTTGATTATGATATAAAGTTATCTGTGTAAAAATATTTTTATGTAAATAAAAAATGTGTTTTTTCACATATTTTGTTTGTTTATTTAGAAATAAGGATCTAGAAATTTATAAGAGAGTTCACCACTTGAAAATTTTATAAACTCTATTTAAGATATATAGAGTAATTTATAATATTTTTTATATTAGTCTATTTTTAAGACTTTGATATATTCTCTCCATAGTGACAAGTATTCATAGCCGAGAAGCCAAAAGTACTGATTTCTCGACCATGAATATCTTTTACCAGAGATCGGAGGTTTAAACCCCTCTTTTAATATTTATTCACACTTATTTCATTTATTTTTCGCGCTAAAACTAATCAATAGCATTAAAAATCATTTATTTTCTCGCCGGTAGATGACACCATGATTTACCATTCGTTAAAATTACGTCACATAAACCTACTCATGACGTCATATACACCGATCACAATATCGAAACAACACAACTGATGTCATATAAATCTACTCAAGACGTCACATAAAACTATCCTATTAAAATACCAAAACAATTCAACTTTTACGTCATATAAACCTACTCATGACGTCACATAAACTATTTAATTACAATGCCGAAACGACTCAACTCCACTTCCGCTCACGTCACATCCGCCACGACCACTTCCGGTGACGTCACATCCGTTGACGTCATCAGTGGTGGAGGGTCTGACCCGCCACCACTGTTGCAGAACCCCCATTTCTTACCTACTTCTGTGCAGAAAATGTTTTAAATTTGAACTTATTGATATAAAGAAAATAATCATCTTGCTATTAAGATCTAAAAATCTTGCTCTTATGACGAGAGAACAGGCGCGAAAAACTCCCGAGTATACTTATTTTATATTTTACTTCGATAATAAGCAAAATAAAAACCTTAAGAATAAAACGATAAAAAAAATATATTCATTCTTTGGTAGCCTGTGCTTGTGGAATTTCTTTGAAGTTTTCTTTTTCGTTTTGTTTTTCTTTTTCGTTAAGAATAAAATGCACTCTTAAAAGTGCTTTCAAATAAATCAGTCCATATTTTATTTTTTCTTGATATTTCCTGTTTGTGAGTATAATCGCTGGCATAAAGGCGCCAAGCTTTTTTCTCAAAGAAAAAAAAAACACCCAATAACGTCTGTATAAAGATAAAAATTCAAATAAATAATAATAAAAAAAATTATATCCGAAATTCTGCGCTAATTTTCTATTGGATGTAAAACTATTCCTCGGGGGGTGAGGATATATCTATCTTATATCTATCATATCCTCTGGGGATATATTTTTGAGGGGTTAGGGAGAGAGAATTACAATAAAAAACTATTTTAAAAAAGCGACAAGTAAAATATTCAACATTTTTTCAACTCGAATGAGTTTGTCCGTTGGATATTTGTCCATGTACTTCCATCAACCCACCATGTAAGCGAATCCTGCAAGAAGACAATAATAATAAATAAAGTCATGTACATGGGACTCATGCACGTTAAATTTGTCGTGGTACAAAGTCCTGATTCCGTGATATTTAGTTGTGATCAGTTCCTGCTCAAATATCTGCCTCTTTACTTGACGCGGTTCAAAATATCGAAATCCGGCCAAAAACAATCCATGAGGAAGCTCTTGTGTGATATTAATTTCATAAAAATCCCCAAAGAAATTAATACCTACATAAAAAAATCTCTTGGAAATGTTTTATTCAACAGTGACAGTTTCAATCGAGAGTTAATGACACCATCTTAACATATCATTAATTAATCTGCTCTTGGATAAATCTCTTAAACAACTACCTTTATCTTGTTTTATGTGTTGCTCATTAAAAAAATCTACTTAAGTCTTTAATTAGTATTTTATCTTAATATTTAAGGTCCCTATAAATATTTATTTATAAACCCGCAGTAAAATTCGACAATGTCCGAAACCCCTACACGTTATGCTATGATAACCCATACCATTTATCAAATTCTACGAGCCATTTGCATTTTCAACGACAGACCATAAAACCGCAAGTGGGCAATTAATTACTACCATATCATCAACACCTCAATCTACCGAAACAACCAAAAGCCACAATACAAATTCAGGCCATTCGGAACTAAATTAAAATTGCTTTGTGTGAGAACAGTTACCCTCAAACCTTGTTTATTTTTTCAAAATGCGTTCTTTTGTCCTTTCTTCCCTGAAAAGCATATAAAGTGTCCTTAACCACTATACCAGCAAATTTCAAACAAGCTTGAAAAAATTTATATTAAGGAAATTATATACTTACATGTTTATCCTAGAGAAATTTACCTAAATATATAAGTGGCTTTATAAATATGGAGTTCTAAACCAACAAAAGTCTTGTCTTTCTATTGTCATAGTTGGTTCACAAGATATAACACTTATAAAGGTTTCGATAGTTATTGTTTACTCCATTTTGACTTAACGTAACCATGTTAATAACAGTAGAATCAGAGAATATTTTCAACTTTGCGCATGATACATGAGAAGATTCAAAAAGAACACAACGTCAATTCTTGGCACAAATAGTTTAAACTGTAGAAATTTACATGTTTTGGTGGTAACAAAGAAGCCCACCTTCTTTAGAATGATACGTAGCTCAGGCTGTAAACGAAACCACAGTTGAACGACGCGAAGGACCTGTGAGGAAAGTGTGAAATTGATACATCGTCTTTATTTGCACAGAGTAAAGTAGTTTTTATCACGATGTGGCTGTTCAGCCAAAAGAGTAGGTGATGACAGAACACGAAGTATTTCTACAGCATCCCAAAAGTTGGAAGTGCGAAAATATCGCCAACTTAAATAGCAATAAAAAGCCAATAAAAGACTATAACGGGTGTTGGGTGGGAGTGTCTCTCCAGAATCCCTATCGTCTTCTGTACCAACATTCTCCATTTTGAAAAAGATCGCCATTAACTTGGACGAAGTAATGACATTTGCGTGAGGTGAGGTTAAAGATGGCCGCCGTTCGAATCTTCAAAATGGGCGTCACACTCGTGACGAATTGGCGGATTTTATTGTGTGGGAGAGTTACACTTTTTGACAATCTCTTTGTAAAAAAAATCTAGTGCAGTTGGTAATATGGTTTGGCCTTCATTTCTGTAAATCGTCCTCGGCACTTGTGTTGACCATAGTAAAAGATTCAAGGGGAGTTTCAAGAAGATGGTATATGGTATGTTTATAAAAGCAAAATGAAGAATGGCAGAAAAGAAGTTAAACCACTGTGCTTCGAAACAGTATTGTGTTAAAATCGGTCTAAGAAATACTTAACTTAGGAGCAAAGTGGCGTACGCTTCTTTGAGTATTACTATGCTGCTTCCATAAACCAGGAGTAAAGTTTGATGCTACGTTAAGTGGGCTCTGGATCCCCTATTTTTAGGAAGGTCACAATTAGTGGGAATGGTTTTTTGCAATAAAAGTACTTCTGTGCTTCTTCTAAAGAGAAAATAATTATGAAAAACAAGAAAATTATCTTGAAGTTAACAACTATTAACTTCCAGCTCGATATTCGAAAGGGCAGTAGAAAAATGTTTTCGTAAAGGCACACTATTAATATATTGAAACTTAAAATAAAATTAGGCATTTTAAATGTCGTTTTGCTTCCTGTCGTCGAAATTAAATAATGTATTTTTAAATCACATATTATTTTTTTTTAATATCAATGTAATCACCTTACCTCTTATAAACTATTTTTTCTTATTTTTTTACTTTTAATCTGAACTTTACTTACTGTGAATGATTAATAAATTTACTGTCTACCTTTATTTAATGCAACATCGAATTATCATACAAAAAATGGAAATATATAATTAAATAATGTAAATAGTTGATTTTAATAAAAACACCTCAAATGCTTACTCAATTTTATAACGGATAATCTCTTAAGAATAAGTTTTTAATGTTTGCCATTATGATTGCGCATTTCATTTTCCACATTTTAATTTTTCGTTCTCGTTTGGCTTTTCAACTGCAACTTACGAACGCAAATTAAAGTACATTTAGAAAGGGGGAAAAAATATTTTCTTTCTTGAACTTAAATCCTATTTCGCTAATCAAGATGGCATAAAGATGTAAAAAAAAGGAAAGAAATAGAAAAATCTTTAATTACGAAGTATTTCGAATAGTTTGGGCTCAGTGGAAAGTACAATGATTGCCGGATTAAAGAGGGTAAGAAATGTTTATTAATTAATGAAAGGCCAGCGAAATGCCGTAAATATTTCCTTGAATAGCCTAGTGCTTTTCTTTTTTCGGATTGGGAATTAATTCGCGTTAAGTGCGAATCTTCAGAAAACCATATTTCAGCCCGAGTTAATCCGTAAATTGCTAATTAATTGAGATTTGGTAGACATTTTTGACTGTAAAATGTTTTTACTATACATAGATGATAAGATAGAATATATATATAATTACTTACTATAGTAAATCCAACCTGATTGAGTGAAATTCTATTGATATCTCTTTGACACTCCATTTTATTGCTCAGCCAATTAAAATGCAGATTATTTATGGTCATAAAAAGTAATGGGTGACAAACAAAAAATAAAGAAAGGTAATTTTAGCTGATTTGTCAGAATTTATCTTTAAATATTGTACTTATTTTCATGATGTTGGTACCGCCGATTTTTCTTACATAATTACTAGATATCTCCAAAATTTGTCAAATTGCATCGATACTGTGTAATTGTTCCTTCGATATCACGAAAATTATACTTTATTTTTAATTTTTTTTATTTTATAATTGATAAATAGTTACAATGTTTTGCAAATTGATGCTTTTCTGACCCGAAATAGAGTTGCTGTATGGCACTATACTTAGGAAGGTGGCGTACCGGACAAATATGAATTTTTGATTCAAAAATACCAAATACTCGAAATTTGAAAATCTAATGTTCGAAGCAAAACTTAAATTGACAGGTTTAACACTTGAAATACAGTTAAAAGATTATTTAATTTCCTATAACGATTTGCAATGAAAAAGCTAAACTGGTTTTCCTTATTTTTATTTTTATGACGCTACTTTTTCGAGTACATAACTATTTATATCCGACGACAATAATTAATATTAAATGGTAATTTTTTTTATATTAAAGATCTCCGTGAGAATTAATAAAAATCAAAACCATGCATGAGACACCTTACGTTGTCAAAAATTGCCTCTTGATTTCACCAAATACATGGTACCTAGTATTTAGAACCATTTTTCAGGTTTTGAAAACAAAAGCCAATGAATCGCTGAAACCAAGAAATGGTTCAATCGCATACCGAAAATATGGTGAAACATTTAACCACACAGCCGTTTGGGAAAATCAATCGCCAAATTTTGAACAGTTTGTGTTGTGCCGTATCTTTAGTGATATAAAACAAAGATGAAATGTCAAAATTAATTTCAGGCATGTAAATAAAAATAAGTTTTCAATAGGCGTAGCTTAATGTTTTGTTGCTTTGTTTTATACTAAGCAATTTGGCTGCAATCCATAAAAGTCCTATTTTGAAAGACGAATCAAGCAGCACGTAACAAAATAACTGTAATATTATTGATTTATGAAAAGCGCAACATTAAAAAGAGAGAGATTTACATATTTTTAATTTCCGTAGTCTGCAAAAACTTTGAAATAAAAAAGCAATAAATAAAAATTTCCATGATTTAAGTTTTGTTGTGGGGTTATCGTTTATATGTAAGATAAACAAAGTCGCAATTATGTTTATGGCAAAGGAAACAAAATAGGAACTGCGGATTGTCAACTTTAAAAAAAATCCCATCTGATTAGGGATATAAATTTTGTCCTATGTTTCCTGTTGTAAAAAAGCACGCACACGGGTAATTGTGTTTTAGTACGCATTTATGGTTAGATTCTAGCCTTAATGTTCTCATTTCAATAGTTAGTTAAAGAGTGGAACGGTTCGGCCGTTTGCGTGAGTGCAAGTCGTTTGAGTGTAAACGAAAAATATTTTCAACTATTTCCTAGAGTGGGTTTGGGTAAGTTCCGCGGTACTTATGGCGACTTTAGGTTGATGGTAATCAAATCAGAAACAATCTAAGTACTACAGTTTCCTCTATTAGGAAATGACATTGAGTTTGGTAGTTTCAAACAAAAGCCATTTTCGATTTTTTTTTTTTTTTTTTTTGGTGCGTCCTATACCGAGGGAATAACTGGAAATTAAGTTTCTGTGTTAGTTTAATTAAAGTTTGTGCACATAATGGGCCTTATTTTACTAAGCCAATGTATGAGAGACGAATCGTTAAGACGTTGACCTTAAGACTTTCACGTTCTAGGATTGAATACATTTTTCATGCTGCCTATACACATATTATGTAGTTAAAAGTCTTGCCAAAAATTATCTAAAACTTTCTGTAGAGGGCGTCATCGTAGCTCATAGTCTTTCGTAGGTTGTGCACTCAGGTTCACTTTGTTTCAGCTCAGGTGTTGGCCTCGTACGAAACAAAACGTAACAAACTACATGACACTTCCACATTCGAATAAACTGCTAATTAATTTTACGGATTTGGTTGGTTTGATACATATAATATCGCAAAACCTACATATGTCGTAAAAATATCGTAAATGTCCAAAAAAATTAAGTGACTGTTTGGAGCTAAAACAAGTCCATCAAAAATAATACCTTTAAGAAATTTGACATCACAGTTAAGTTGCCCATGAGACGTTTTCTTATAAGAAATAAAAAGTCTATTATTTAGATGTCAAATTGTTGTCATTTATAAGCAATAGTAGTGACGTTTCTGACTTCCGAAAAAGTCTTTTATTTTACTAATTGGTATTTTTATCAGAAGAAAATGCATTTTTTTATGTATTTCTACTTTTCAGTGAGTTTTTGTCATTTTGGACAATTTACAGTCGCAGAAAAGTTGAGCTATACTCACCGCCACCCTTTTTTTTGTCACACCTTGGAGAAGTAAAGAGGCACGTTTCCTACGCGTAGACAAAACAACACAAATAATTTTCAAACAATCGTTTAGTTTGGCGCCGTTATCTCTATACTTGGCTGGTTCAGGGCCCAGAATTGCAGTCGTAAATTAATCATTAAGCAGTGAAGGGGGGGGGGGCGTAGTATTGAATTGCTAAAAATTTGTGTGTTTTTTATTAGAGGGAAGGGGGCCTATTTATTCAAAAATTGAGTACAATTTACATATTTTTGTAAAAACACAAAAGGAAATAACTGGTTGAAATCAACAGAATGAATGTTTTCACAATTATTTAAATAAACAAGTTTTGTTGAAAAAAATTTATTGAATATTACAATACTTTCCTGTACTTAATGAATCTTAAACGAAATTCATGATTTTTAAGATATATTTCAATAAATTATCTTGTTTAAAATGGAATTATTTACATCTGCGGAAGGATCCTCTTCGTAGAATATATTTACACTTGTTCTTATTTGGTTGGCGGCGACTATAAAAGTGATTGTTAGGCATATATACAGAGGGGACGGACAAATTATTGACATAGTTTGCAATTTTTACCTTTTTTCACATTTCTCATAAACTGCTACGAAATATGTAAAATTCGTATCACATAGGGGGGGGGGGGGCGCAGTATTGAATTGCTAAAAATTTGTGTGTTTTTTTATTAGAGGGAAGGGGGTCTATTTATTCAAAAATTGAGTACAATTTACATATTTTTGTAAAAACACAAAAAGAAATAACTGGTTGAAATCAACAGAATGAATATTTTCACAATTATTTAAATAAACAAGTTTTGTTGAAAAAAATTTATTGAATATTACAATACTTTCCTGTACTTAATGAATCTTAAACGAAATTCATGATTTTTAAGATATATTTCAATAATTATCTTGTTTAAAATGGAATTATTTACATCTGCGGAAGGATCCTCTTCGTAGAATATATTTACACTTGTTCTTATTTGGATTTATTCTTATATGTGATTGTTAGGCATATATACAGAGGGGACGGACAAATTATTGACATAGTTTGCAATTTTTACCTTTTTTCACATTTCTCATAAACTGCTACGAAATATGTAAAATTCTTTTAACGATATACTAGATAAATAAAAATATAGTCTCCAAAGTTCTAGGGAACATTGTTCTTGTGATACTTTTGGTAGAAAAGAGACAGGGCCAGAGTACATCTACAAATCCGAAACAATAAAAAGAAAGTTTTCGATGACACATTTTCTTTTACTTTAAAAGCAAAATAATTTACTTTTACTCTACATAAATAATTACAAGTTATCTTTATATATCTTTCTTACTATATCTTGCTTTGGCAATTTACATTCATCTAAAAGTTGAGCTAATGGTAATTGTTTAGGTATATACATAGGGGTTGGACAAAATTATCGATATAGTTTGCAATTTTTATATATTTTTTACTTTTTTCATAAACTGCAACGAAGTATGTTAAATTCTTTTGCCAATGTTTCAGCGCACAATTTCATATACGGCACCCAATATAGTCACTTATGTTCAAGGGAACATTGTTATTCCAATGCTCTTGGTAGAAAGGAGCCAGAGAACATCTATGAACCAAAAACAATCAAAGGAACTATTTCGATGATATATTATTTTACTCAGTAAGCAATATAAAAAGGTGCATTTATTCAGAGATGACTCATGTATAGTCGTCACTTAACCTTGGCTCAATTTTACAAGGTCTTACACCGCTATATAGCGTCACGAAGCTCTAGTTCATACACCCAAACCCCGTTATCTAGCTACGGTTCAACAATATATTTAATCAGGTAATGATTTTATTAAAATTCCTGCACCCACAATTACCTATCAGCATACCTTTATTGTTTTCCGCCCCACAAACAATCAAAGCTATATCCACGAGATACGCGAATCGATCAACCCCAGAAACGCGAACGCCTAGTTCGGATGATCCCCAGAGAACTAGACTCCAATTTGCAACCAGAAATTGCCTCTCGAAAAATAAAAAAAAGTACACCAAGAACAAAAGAATTCCCCTTATAGAAAGACACACTATTTCCTCATCACTTACAACCCCCTCTGTCACTGGAACCGCTTACCTGTGCTTCCCCCCTTTGTAATGGTTGTTCCAGTGTCAAACCTACTACAGCGTTTAGTTTGTTTATGGAAAACATATAGTAGATTAGGAAACTTTGACTGACCAATTTAACTTTAGCACAAACGTAAAAAAACTACTATTTGCAGTTTATTTTTTGGATTTATGTTACTACTTTCTTTACTTTTTAATTTGAAAGAAATAAAAAATTGGAAAAGTAGGTATTGATATGCTGACGATGTCCACCTGTCCGTATCTCCCCTTTCAAAATCGGTTCTATCTGTAAGATTGTAAAAAATTATTTTTTACTGAAAAAGGTATGACATCAGAGAACTATCATCTATACTTTTTGCCCGTCTGTCTGCACGTCCATCTGTCCACATGTTTGTCGACGAACTACCCATTTAATTACCGTTAAAAATACTTTTTATTCATTTAAATCGCACATCAAAAATAGCGTGGGAAACTTTATTAAAATTTGATATTTGAAGGAAAATGTATTTTTGTCAAATAAATAAGTTTGGAATGACGTCATAAAATGTAGCACAGTGGGATTCTTTGATTGTTCATTATTTGTTTACTAAGAAAGCGTTGTCACTAAATTTGTCACTAAGTAAGACATTAATTTTTTTTGCATAAAAAGCTGGTTAGTTTTAATTTGCATTTCTTCATTTATGCTAGGATTTGACTACATAAATTTTTCAGAATTATTCTTCGAACTGCAAATAAATTAAGCAGACGATAAATAACATTAATTTAATTTGATTTGAAAATTAATGAAAATAGCCAATTTTGGCTTTCAAAAGTTTAAGTTACAACTGAATTCTGTGTTTAGCTACTTTTTCTAAGGTGTATATATCTCTTGTATGGAATCGGTTATAGGTGACAGTTACTGTTGCAAACCTCTTTTTTTTCTATAAGAATGCCAATAAATAATTAAGTAACAGGAGAGTAGGCTATTTTAGTTCTTTTATAACTTCTTGTTTATATTTAAGTCAAGACAATAAAGCCACTGATTATTAAGCCCAACATATTTCATAAGCGTATTTAGTTTTGTTCTATTGCAGGATCGAAACTAGGCCAAAGCTATTTTTAGGTGGCTAACTCCAAAGTTGTCCTTAAGGCAAAAGTTACCCCCCATAGACGGTACTTAATCATAAACTTGATGTATTTCAGAATGTTTTTTTTTTCTTTAGAGTTAACTTTTACACATCCCATTTATTGCATGCATGCTTAAACATATACATATTATGTTATTATAAACAATTAAGGAGAAATAGTTGAAAAGGAAATAGGAAGAAATGAGCAGGTTCCAGCTTAATTAAAAAATTACAAACAATTAAACTGAAAACGTTGATGAACGAAACTGAATAAGATGAACGAAACTGAATAAGATGAACGATTCAGAAATACTTAATTTTGACTTTACATATTACAAATAAGTGTTTTATGCATAAGCAGTTTGGACTTTTCTTAACGCGATGCGGGACTTTCGTATCAATGAATTTCGAGTTGAAATTGTTGGATTAAAATTCATTTCGATTGAGCATAAGTCAAACTCTATATACTACAACTATTTCCATGAATCACAATGTCATGATTAATAGACCAAGAGCCCAGGGCTCCTAGACCTAAGTTATATTCTCATGAATGAAATGTATCGGTTGGTTGTTTTGGTAGCATATAAGTCCAGTTTGTGGTGAAATGTATTATTAACTTATGTTTTTCATTTTACTTTTAGTGTAAGCATACCCGCTAGAGTGACCCGACTGCCAATTTACAGACAAGTAACGGGTGCAAAAAGTAGGTAAATTATAAATTAACTTATGTCATTTTCTCAAGGCTGATTTCTACGTATGTTTTAGAAAATATTGTTAAAAGTTAATAATAAATACTGCCAGACCCTTTCTGCCGGCCGAAACTTTTGCCAGACGATTTAAAGGTCTTTGCAAAGTTCAGACTTTGTCTCACGCATCTGGTGGCTCGATATGGCGCTACTTATTTTCTAACTAAACAAAAATTTAATTAAATAGAGACGATAATCTTTCTTTTGTTTTATTGATTATCGACTCACACTTATTTCTGTCACCATAAAAGTAACGAAAAATTGCAGTCCCCCCAAAAAAATTAAAAAACGAAGAAAGATTATAATTTTGATTTAATTAAATGTTTGTTTAGTTAGATAATAAATTAGTTAGAGAATAACTAATTAGTTAGTTAATAATAATATAAATAATAATAAGTAGAAAGTGTCTGGCAGCATTTATTATTAACTTTTAACAATATTTTCTAAAACATACGTAAAAATCAGCCTTGAGAAAATTACATAAGTTAACTTATAATTTTTCCACCGTTCTTTTTTTTGCACCGTACTGTAAATGCCGTCGGCGCTCAAGGGTATGCATACCAATGTATAGAAAAACAACATAATCCGTACATTCATTATGAAAATAACAAAGTCTGGGTCCCGGCTCTCGCTCTATAACAGTCTGCAGGTGTTCAGTTGAGTACAGTTGAATATCGTCGCATTAGAGCTACACGGAGGCTAATGACAGTCTACATGTAAAACCTAGAATGTTAGGAAAATTTTATTTCAAGAGAAGAAGATAATATATATAAGTAGCCATAAATATGTATAAGATTTCAATTTTTGAATGTTTTTTTTTTTTTTTTTGGTTTATGCTTAGTTGGGATACTTTTTTTGTCGTCACTTAGGGTCTAAACAATAAACATAGCCCTCATTGATTTGGTTTAATGGGAGCCATATTTTATACTAGTATAGTACAGGAATGTCCTTTAAATTAAAAAAAAAATGTCTGACATGTTCTTCTAGACTAAATTAGTCACATCATTGACTTTCAACACTCACCTGCCTTTCTTATAATTGATCAAAATATATTATAAAAGTAATTTAAAGATATCATAATATTGAGTCAAAGATTTTATAAAATAAATCTAAAAATATTATATTAATCAAAGTATGTCAAATGGATCTGAAGCTAGTTTTAAAAATCCAAATATTATAAAATTGATTCAAATATATGTTAAAAATTGATCCAAATATATTATAAAAACTTGATCCAAATAAGATATAAAACTGATCCAAAGTTATTTGAAAAATAATCGAAATATATTCGAAGTATAATGATTGTTTCAAAAATATGTTTAAATTGATATAAATATTCTTTAAAATAGCAATTCAAATAAGTTTCAAAATTGATTTAAAAATTGATTTCATATTCTTTATCAATATTGATTTCCAAAGTTATTAGAAAGTTGATCTAAAATATCATAAAATTGATCCAATAGTAGGATTAGCTATAAAGCGTAATAGCCGGCCTCTTTGCACCAGAGGAAGACTCAATCTCATCTTGTTCCTTTATAATCATCTCGGTGTAAGAAAAAGGAAGATAGGAAACCCCGCTGTCCAATATTTGATTAACTTGTCAGCCGGCCACTCAGGCGTAAAGGACGCATTATTATTATTTTTTTGTAAAGAATATGACTTTGGGTGGTGTGAGATGATATGCTCGGTATCCCTCACAACGATGGTAGGTAATGGGAAATAGCATTTTCAATTAGAAGTTTTCAATAAAATTTTGAATAGGTTCAAACTGTATCGAAACCTTTGCGTTTTAATCAGAGTTTTAAAGACCAACGTATTGAACATAAATGATTAAACGCTATGGAAAAACATATAGCAGTACTTAACGGTACCTATTTAAACGAAGTCTTGTCTTCAGTGCATAAAAACAATGAAGTTTCAGCGTTTCACTTTCGTTGCTTTGCACCGAAGATGGGACTTCGTTTTAAGTCCCGATACGGCTGTATGCTTTTTTAATATCTTTTTATCTTAAATTTGTGTTTAATACGTTGCTTTTTTTAAACTCTTATGCTTTAACAGGCTTTTCAGCCTTTAATTATAGAGCTTTAACACTGAAAATGAAAAACCTTTGTACCCGGGTCAAATGACGCAGCTGAAACCATATCGTAAGATAATATCCAACACAACCGGAAAGTGTATTAAAACTTAGGCCAGGAATAGATTTAGCTTAGTTCACTAGCTCTATATAAACACCGAGTTTATTGCGCAGCTTGTAAACTATTTCACCCAAGATGAAAATCGAATTCAAAACGCCATTTATAATAATTCCAATTTTCATACAATTTCCTCCCCTTTCCGTTGCTAAAGTTTTGGTGCTAAATTATTTGTGTATTAAAACATAGCCATGAAAGAGTCCTTCAAATGGATCTGAAGTGCCTATACCTCTAACAATACAAACATTTAAATGTATTCAATAGTTCTAGAGATATTTACTAATTTGTTTACCCATTAATTTCTAATTTTAAGACTTTACGCCATCTATTTACGACTTACGTTATTTTCCATACCTCTGCTAACTGAACAACTATATTTCTCGAGCGGAAAGAGAAAGTATTAAAAAAAGTGTGAGTCGAAAGCTTCAAATTACGTTGTCGAGATTTGTGTAACACCTGAACAGTTCAATTAAACACTAGTTTACCAACTGATTGGTAGTTAAGAAATTTATATACGGGGATTTAAATGAAAGGCTTATCAAGGTTGTTTGAAAACTTGGGAAGAAGAACCAAAAGAGGTTATTGGATTTTGCGTAAATTAATTTCCAAGTGCAGAAAAACACCATTTTTAATTAGGAATTACCTAAAATATACACTTCTCAATACAATTAATGGAGCAATTTGCTTACTTTTGTTAATCCTTTCAGTTCCAACTTTTTATTTTTTATTCTAAATAGCTAAAATTTGTTAAATAGATTCATTATGCATCCAGAATGAAATG
>CM033273.1:17289442-17598010 GCA_019343175.1 Oedothorax gibbosus
ATGGAAAAGATGGAGGAAATTTTTTCAGCGTATAAGGAATTTTTAATTTATAAAGTTATATGCATGTCTGTTTCTTGCTTTTGTCATATAATGTACAATACAATTGGACATCCAATTTTTTTATTAATGTTGATATCAAAACAGGAGGTGATTATAATATCGTGATGGGGTGCTGACTGTGACTAGTGGAGAGGGGATTAATTGGCATGAAATAAAATTTGTTTCAGCTAGGATAAAATATAGCATGTCTGTTTATTGGCGACTTTTGGCGAGCTTGAAAATTTAAGGTAAGGTTGCTATACCTATCGAGTTATATGAGGAAACAGCTATGATAGAATGGCCGGTTGAAATTTGTGTTGAGTTGCCAAACAGCAAAAATCCTCAAATGTGGTGAACATTTCCCCCTAATATTTCACGCAACTCGAAAGATACAATTAAATTAATTTCGATTAGATACTGATTAATTTAAATGTAAAATTTAAAGCTCGCTAAAAGTCTCCAATGAACAGACGGGTCATATATCATAACTGTACCAAACACAAATCACCGTATCACCGTTATTAAGGGTACACCCGTGCAACGCCGGGTTTATAAAGCTAATATTATCATGAAGAAATTATATAAATATTCATATTCAATGAATTTTCTTACATAAAACATCAAATATCACCTCATAAAAGATGTAATAAAATAGATTCAAATTGACTTTCAAAAATAAAGGACGGCATCTCTCATTTCAAAAAAAAAAAAAAAAAAATAGCCGGACGCCTTACAACAGTTTTTTCCTTTCAGCATTTTCGTAATGTAATGCGTTCTGTCAATCCACTTTCACTGTGGTTAGACTTTTATGGCAGAGAAGCCTACCTACACTGTAAAGATGATGGTTTTATTAGGTTGGTTCGGTATTTTTTTTAACAGGAGTAAAACTTTTAACCCCATACCTAGATAAAAATATATCTAAAATATGTTGTATTTTATATAGAAACTAAACGGTTAAAAAATTAAGTAATATTAATTTCTTGTAGTTAAATACAGATTTTCCGATAAACAAACATGACTCATATATATATATATTGTATGTATTATTTGTATTGTATTATATTATTATTGTTTTATGTTATATTATTTTATTTTATTATATATATATATATATATATATATATATATATATATATATATATATATATATATATATATATATATATATATATATTATATATATATATATATATATATATATATATATATAATATATATATATATATATATTTTATATATATATATATATATATATATATATATATATATATAATATATATATATATATATATATATATATAATATTATATATATATATATATAATATATATATATATATATATATATATATATATATATATATATATATATATATATATATATATATATATATATATATATATATATATATATATATATATATATTATATATATATTATATTTTTTTATATATATATATATTATATATATAATATATATATATATATAAAATATTATATATATATATATATATATATATTATATATATGGGCTTTCCACGCGTGACTTACACTACATCGGACGATTTAACAAATTTCGTTTTTCGTTTCATAATTATTTTCTCTTATTCAAAAAAAAATTGTATGCCAGTTTTTTTTCCTGAGCATATACTATTTTGAGATTCCCTAAAAACCATTTTCATTTAGTATTTTTACTAAAAAATAATAAAAAAATGGGGCAAAAAAACTGGGGGGCCCTTACACTACATTTAAGGAAGTCGAGTTTTGGTTTTCATTTAAAACTCTCATTTCTTCTTCTAGTGGGAGTAAATCAACTTCTACCAAATGCTTCATTTTAGTACAAGGTTTAAAGCTAAATAATTTAAATTGCAAAAATATGTGGAAATATCATTGGAAATATTTTTAACATTTTTGTGCGTTACTTAAAACTAAAATTCAATTTGTGACTTTTCCTACATCATGTGAAATTGGGATCACAGATAGAAATTTTTGGCAAAATAACATAACATATGTTAAAAAAATTTTTTTAACATGGTAAGTTAAGAATTGCACACATGGTAAAATCATAGTTTTGAAAAAGTTTCCAACGTCCCCTAAAGTTTGGTTTCTGGTAAATTTCTTATTCTTTCTTCAATAGAATTGTCTGAAAAAATCCTTCTCCAGCCACGCAAAAAAACTCCTGACCATTGCAGATTTTCGTTTTATTGAATAAAACATCTTTACTTAACCCTTTCCCCCAAAAAAAAAATATTTAACGATAATTTTCCCCAAAAAAAGGAACTAAAAGCTCTTTTTTTTAGCAAACAAATTCCTTTCGGAATTTTTGGGTGCGAGGATTTCCTTTTACAACTTTTCTTTTGTTTTAATCAGCCTGTTGTTTTTTTGGGGATTTAATGAAATATTGGCAGTTTTAAGTAGTTTTTTGTTTAATTTTAAAAGCAGAAGCAATTTTTTTAGGTCAGGAATCGAAAAAGTTATTTTTTCCTTTTTATGGGCAAATATCATTTAATCTACCATTTCGCCCTTTAAAAACAATTGGAGAAATGTATAATAGGATATGTTTGGGCAATTTCTTATGCAAAGTGAAAAAATCTTTAGCAAATGTGGGTCAATTTCCTGGAAGGTGTGACTGGGGTTTTATCCTTCCTCACCCGTATCACCAAGTCCTCAAATTTGGGCCTTTTTTATTGGGCTAAAGGTAAAAAAATGACCCATTGGTGGAGAGAAATGCCATTCAATGTTGTCAACCGGGTTGGAACATTGCAATAGATTTGGTGTATTTTTTGTTAAAGTGTTGTCCGTAAAGTTTGTTTTTGCTTTCCTTTTTTTTTAAAAAATTTGAAATTTTCCCCAGCTTAAAGGCTTTCCCCTTTTTCTCTTTTTTTTCTTTTAACTGTTGATTTAGCCTTTAAATAAAATTATCAAATATAAGAAATCTACAAATATTTAGCTAATCTATAATAAAATCAAACAGAAGCTTGACTAAACATAACGCTGTGACTTAAAACCAAAAATTAAAATGTTTTTAAAAAATTAAAAGAAAAGGGTTTTTATTTTAAAATTTAAAGGTGTGGAATTACACAAAGGTTAATATAGAAAGAAAATATCTTAAAATTTTGAAGCAAAGCCTTACTTTAAAAAGTTATAGAAACTTTTATATCTTTTCGTGACTTACACTTCAGCCAAAACAGGGAATGTTTATCTTTCTAATTAGAAACTTTTATTTTATAAATGCCGATTAAAAATGTGTTTTCAAGATAGTCATTATAGTGTATTTTAATAATTTTACCAAAAAATCTGATAAAAAAATAATACTTAACTTAAAATTCAAGAATTGAAAATGATGAAAAACCATAACACATGCTTTCAAAAAAAGCAGCCACTTTGAAACTTCAGTGTTGCGGCAGAGAAAAACAATAATAGTTTCTGATATAAAAATTTTATAGTTCAAACTTTTCTAAATCACAATATAAAAGTTTCAACTTGAATAAAAAATATTTTTAAAATTCACTTGTGGTATGTATTTACGTGTAATTAACTAGGGCTATTGGCCATAGTTAAGTGACGAGCCGTTGGCAACTCTAGTGTGATGATAATTCAAACTAAACTAAAATATAAAAAATGCTCTAGCCACCACCAATCGCAATACACCAATAAAAAAAATTGAAACTGCATAATAGGATGCAAAACAACATTAAAAATATTCTTTAATAAATATTCAAAAAAAAAAGATTTTTAACAAAATCTTGAGTGACAAAAAAAACTGAGTGACAACATGATCTAATATTTAATTTTGCATTATTTATATATTTTAACACGTATGTTTAAAAAAAATAATTAAAAGTACTTTGTGAACGGTGCACTGATAAATTCTGTTTAGGCAAAAAAAAATATTAGAATAAATGAAAACTAAGATTGCATCTCATAGATATATTCCCGTTTGTTGTCTTTACTTTGATTTACCTTATATGATTTATACGGTCAAAACTCTGAAATGGAGAGTTTAGGTTTTCTACACGTTTTGGAGGTTGTTGATCCTAAAAAAGTGGTTTTGAACATTGATCCATCTGTTGCCTGTTGGTTGGTCTGCTTGAAACCACTCAACTTCTCTAACTAAAAGAGCTCCAGGCTTCAAATTTGGTACATGAATTCAAAGTCCCTGTCAACGTCATAATAAGGTTTTCAAGAAATTAGCGCATGCGTAAGTGGTAACTGCCTTAGAACTTTTTAGGTTTTAAAGTTATTGAAATTACCTTATAGGGCATATAATTATCTTTAAATGTGTATTGAGTAATTGTGTGGTAATTGAATGCATGTAGTGGTGTTACACACACTTAGTTTCATTAATAGAATAAGCGCCTATATAGATAGTGGTTTCTGGGTTTCAAAGTGTTAACCTTTTGAAAGGTTAAAAGCCAACCATAGAAAAGTTTGATGAGAAATGTACCTTTCTGAAGACTAATAGAGAATGTTAATTATTGTGTTGCATGGTTTCCATACTAGGCAGGGTCTAATTAAATATGTTCATTGGCAAAGAAAATAACAGGAATTTTAAAAAATAAACATTTATTCATATATTACATACATTTAATCAACACAATTCAAGGGAATCAGAACATTTTTAAATAAATAACAAGATTCCTTCCTTCATCAAGGGTTTCTGTTCATCAACAAGGTTTAAGTTGGCGATTTATCTTTTTTTTCCACATTCAACATTCTTTTTCCACTTCAACATTTGTGTATTGAAAATATATACAAATAAAATTTTCTGCTTTAATCCACAGTACAAAGATAAGATGGTTTTTGGCTGTCTTTTGAAAACTCCTACAAGTAAATGGTATTCTGAAAATGAAAAAAAAGTTAAATAAGGGGTGGGGGACAAAAGGCAGGAATACTCCACACATCTTACGTGGGAAAGTGTTTGTGGGAAAGTGAGCCTGGATTTTGTGAGTTCATTTTAAGGAAATGAGACAAAAATGTGCTTATTGTAGTCTTTATAATTGTAAAATTAGATGATCGCTCCAATTAAAAAATATATAAACAAAAAATAAAATTGTGACAATTCACTAATTCTATAAAGAACACTTTTCCATCTACAGTACTGCTCATAAATTCATGAGTATGTTTTATATACGAATCGCTAAATGTAAAAAAGAGGTTCAAGTTCATTGAAGATTTTTTTATATTTTTCATTTCAACATTTTAGTGAAATAAGATGCGTACATGGAAACTGTGGTACCTTTATACATTTAAGTATTCACACAGAAAAGACAAAAAAAAAAACAGAAAGCAAAACGATTTCTTTTACTTTACATTTAAAACTTGCTTTGAAACTTTTAATGAAATTTTATTTAAAAAATGAGTACTTTAATATTATTTTAAATTTGTTAGTACTTAAAACTTTTCTGATAAATCTGGCAAAAACAGTTTCATTCCTTTTCTGTCCTAAATATTCAAAAATGTCTAGATATTTTTTTTATTATTTGCTGTTTTACAACTTCTTATAATCCCCTAAAACATTACTTTATCATTGCTCAATATTTAAACCCAAATATTTAATTTTAACCAAATTTCAATATACTTAGGAATAAGCCTATATATAGGTATAAGCCTGAGCATTACTGAGAACGTTGTTATCAAAACGAACTTCTATAATATCTCATAAACCATTAATTTTTAGTGCATTTAAATACTTCAATCATTATGAATTTTTAAATACTGTGAGAAAGTGTAGATAGTGGTTTAGAATAAAACTATTTAATTTTATATTTGTCAAGTATTTTCTCTAAAATCATAAAACCAGAGTTAGATATCCGTTTGAAATTGCATGGCCTGTAAGAAGCAACAATACTTACTTTTAGAACCTTAGAAGTTTTGCGTAATATTAAACCATGGGATCGAAGAGAATGTGCAAGACATTTAATCCTTTTTATCATTTTTTTCAAGTCTTGAATAGTTTTTCGCAGCACTTCATTTTCAATCTGCAAATTCTTGAGCTGATTGTGAAATATACTTTCAGTTTTGACAATTTTGATAAAATTCTCAGAATCTTCTGTTGTTCCATCAGCACTTTCTTCTAGTTGTTCTTGGTGGTACTCATATTCATTACATTGAGAAGATTCCTCTCTAGAAACAAAAGAAAAATTAAATGTTGCATAAAAAAATTAATGTGAGTGAAGTCCTAATTTTTAAATATTTTTTGTCTGCAATTTTCAATATACGCAAATCATGACCAGCAGCATGAGCTTTTAAATACTCTGAAAATATTTTTATTAACTTTTTACATTAAAAATATGTGTTCGTTTAAACTCAGGACCTTATTATGAAATTGTAACACAAAAGCATCTTTGATGAATAGAAATATAACACCCCTCATATGTACACACTGTAAAATGTTTTCATTCATCTCGGACACTAAGTAACATATACACATCATCAGACCATAATGTATATACCATGAAACAAGTAAAAATAATTAAATATATTAAATAGACTCTGATAGATTAACAAGTTTGGCAAACCACCAACTTTGATTTGTTATAAATAAACACACAATTAAAGTAATTCGCCATTTTATTTTATGTGTTCAAGCATTACAAGTTACAAACTAAACTATTAATACTTCAACAAACTTCAACTTATTCAGGCTTCAACAAAATAATTAAAGATTTTTTAATCCATAATTATTTTGTTGAAGCCTAGAAAATTGGAAACTTGCAAAAATTTATCATTTTTATCAGTATCATAGATTCATATGGATGGTTTGGATAGGATGATTTGGATAACCAAACAATCGATAACCAATTTTTGGTTCATTTTTAAATTTTAAGGATGAAATGTTAGAGCAGTTAAAGCTGAGACCCGGTTAAACAGAGTACGGTTAAGAGGGAGCCTACTGCACAAACAAAAAACTTTTCAATATTACAGACAAATTAGCTAGAAAATCCAGTGTAACTAAATCCTAATTAGCTAGTAAATCCTAAGTTAAACCAAAGTGTTAAACTTTAAATAAAAATATTAGTTTGTAAAACTGTGATTGAAATTACATCTCTTTTAGAACTTACGAGATACAAGAAAATAACTGGCACACCAAACATTTGAAGAAAAACAATCATATTATGTATATATAATTATAGATATAATATAAAAATACCTTTTTATTTTTATAATTTCTACCGATTTAGGTTTTTCTTCAGATGTGCATATCTTACTGCTACCACTTGATTCATCATCATACAAGTCTTTAAATAAATCATCAGATGGAATAATATTCGTAAGATTTTTAAATTCTTCTATCTTTTTGTTTAACTGGAAAATGGTTTGTCGCAGTACTTCATTTTCACACTGTATATTCTTGAGTTGCTTAGAATGCAGGCTATCAAGTTCACCAAAAGTCATAGAATCTTCTGTTGAACCATAAATGCTGTTGTCTAAAGTTAGCGACTGCCCTTGATAAAGCTTTCTTTTTCTATCCACAGGACCTTGCCTAAAAAAATTAGTAAAAAGTCTAAAAATAATGCAAGAGTTATAATTGATGAATAATTTTGAGCCGCATGGAATTTTAAGCCTCACGTAACATTTTATTGCATACTTACACTTTCAATACTTACACTTTTAAAAACATGTAATTAAAAACCAATAGAATATGAAATTAGAAAACGAAAATGGCGGTGGATCGGACATGTGCTACGCAAGCCCGAAAAATTCAAAGTAAAGGAAGCTTTAGAATGGAATCCGCAAGGCAAAAGAAAAAGAGGGAAGCCAAAAACAACGTGGCGTAGAACAATCACCAAGGAAGTAAAAGAACTTAACAAGTCATGGGGAGAGATTAACACCGTTGCTGCCATTAGGGTGAGGTGGCGGACCATGACGGAGGCCCTATGCTCCATGTTGGAGTGAAAGAGGTATAAGTAAATAAGTAAGTACACTTTCAATACATATTTTATCAACTATTTATGTGATGAGGAATATTTCTTATTACCAGTAAAGGCACAAAAATTGAATTTTGCTTATCTCAGCTCTCTATTGAAGATTTGGGTAAGTCACAACTAGGGATGCACCGAATATTCGGTTACTATTCGGTATTCGGCCTATTCGGCCACTTTAGCAGAATAGCTTAACTATTCGGCCGAATAGTCAGCCGAATAGTGAAATTTAAAAAATTTCCAATTTCTTCAAGTTATCATCTTATAAAACTTCGAAAAATTCCCAAACAGGACTTGTTTTCTTTTATAATAGACTCAAATTCTTAAGTTTTAGTTATCTATAATGTTAAATCAAGCTTTACTCAAGTTATATTAAATAAAAATGTCTCTTTAAGTGAACAGTTACAATGAGTGGGCTTTAAAAAAAAATAATAATTACTATATATATCACAATTGTAATTTTTTCACTAAAAGATTAAAAAAATTAATTTTAATTGTATAATAATATTGTAAACCATGGTTTTATTATTTTTTTCTGATTTTCATTCTACACCGGATCCACCTACTTCTGTTTTTGTTTTCATATTTTCGTGTTGGGATTTTACCAATTTACACTATCTAAAAGGCTTGTTTTAATTACAAACGAGTACTACTTTATTCTGTGTTGCCTCAATTAAAAATGTAATAGTTATATTGTATTAAAATTATTGTGTGATTGTGTACTTATATGTTTAATTGAAATTGATGAATAATAAATACAACCTACTTAGATCTGATTAAAAATAAAAATTGGTTTAAGTAGGATGAATATTTGGCATTCGGCCAAATTTGGTATTCGGTGCATCCCTAGTCATAACTAAGTCATAACTAAAATACTTCCATTTAAATATTCATTTTGATTATTAAGCATAAGATCTTTCAGAAATAGACAAAAAAAATGCACACTTGCAATATTTAGATTCACATTAAGTGGTTAAGAAGTAAAGAAAGACTTCCCTTAACTTTTAATCAAAGACATTCGATGCTTTTATATTAAAATATTACTTTTTGAAATAACAATTATCATATGTACTTTTTATGTTTTCATGTATTGAGACTTTAATCAGACAAAGGACAATTAACTTTATGACTGGGATCTGGAATTTTAAATTTTTGTTTGAAGACCTGCCACAAAGCCTAAAAAACAAATCACATAATTTTTTTATAAAATAATAAAATGCCACGGTCTTTAACATTGTGCCTACTTGAGAATTTATAATTTTCAGTCACTGAATGGACACCTTCCTCATCAAAATTGAATATGCCACTTATTAAAGATGTTATCAAAAAACATATTTTGGAGAAGGGACAATGTGTGACTAATTTTTGTTGCAACCTAAACCAGACACCAAACGTCTGTTCAAATTAAACTCTACTGGGCAATATTTTATAAAGGATAAGATATGTAATAATTTTTTTATGTTTGCAATTCTGAATTATCATGAACAGTTAAAGTTAAAGACTTTTGAAAATTTGACAGAACTTAAGTATTTTTTAAGCAACATTACAAATAAATAATACATTCAATTTACTTAAAAATGTGTCGTGAACCAACTTGATGTTTCTAATTGATTAATTTATAAGAATATATAGTTTTTGAACGAAGGTACAATTTAATATTTTTAAAAAAAAAATTTTATACATTTGTCCTAAGCTACAGATTTTATAGGGGAAAAAATCACCTTTTTACTTTTACAATTTCTACAGTTGTAGGTGATTCTTTCACTGAGTATATCTCACTGGAAACACTTGTTTCTGAATCATTTAAGTAAACATCGTCTTCACTGTCACTTGAATGACTAAAAATTTAGAAAGTTCAAATAAAACATCGAAGAAAAACAATCCAACAAAATTTAAGAACAATTAACTTCATTTTAATCTTACAACATATTCAATAAATGAGTTGTTTAAATTAAAGCTTATAAATATAGAATATGCTATGGCTAAATATACAATATTAATAGTAGTACCTATAGTGCCATACTAAGCAAAGTAAATCAATCTCCAATTTTGTCTAGAACTATTGTTGCTCTCAAGCAATCTTTTATATATCATCCCCAGTTTTTAACTATATACAATGTGATTATTTTATGTTTAAGTGGACATTTTGGAAATTCAAATAACAAACACAATTGACAGTGGTCAAGTGCTTCAAAATCCTGTATAGCAAAAATATCTCTAAGAAAAAGCACTGAATCTAGCGATATTTAATGTTTTAAATCCATTATGTGCTACCTGGGTTAATATTCATGATCAGATCACAAAGTCAGCATATCATCCAGCACTCCACAAGGGAGTCAGTATTAATACAAAACATTCAAGATGAAGTGCAAACCAGCATGCCTGTCAAGAAAGTACAAGCTTTCCTGACCATACTGAAAATCCATGTACCTATTTCGATTTCACTTTCCGTTTCAAGTCCCTATAACAGCCAATGTGCTGACACAGCTTCTTCCTGAATGTATAGGCAGATTTAACAATTACTCTGCATTTCTTAAGTCAAGGGCATTATGTATAGGGTGGATAGTGGCCTCCATTTTAAAATCTTCGAACCCCACAACACTTTTTAGTTTTAAAACTTGGTTAAACCCTTGAGTAATTTTAGATTTTGCATAAAATTAGGTTGAAAAAAATTACGGTACTTATTCAGCTAGGATCAAAACTAAAATAGTTCAAGTCAGAAGTGAAGATAGGTTTATTTCACTTAGATAAGACTATTAAATCTTTATACAAATAAGACCCCATAAAACTACTCAAAAATTTGAAAAATTAATAATAAACAATCTAAAGTTAATCCTTTAAACAGAATTAATAGGTATCACCTTTTGTAAGATTCATTTTTGGTAGAATTGTGTAAAAGCTTCTTTCTTGTATATTTATTTTTGCGCTTTTGCCCAAAATTGAATATAGTGGGCACAGCATCCCTCTTTAACAACCGGAATTTGAAACCTGTAGTGAAGGAATCTTTGGTAAAGTGCTTAGAACAGATTCTGGACGACCAAGTAGGGTGGAAATCTTTGCGTCGAAGTGCAATGCACCAAGCTCTGAATAACATCTCATTTTTCGTGGGAAATCTAGAGAGAAAGAAACGTCATCTTAATGTTAAAGATTTTTTTTAATACAGCACATGGTTGAAGAGTACAGGGGGAAAAAAAACTTCATTGACAGGATATCTGCCCGCATCAGGCCTCTTTGGCAACGATAGCGAGTCATCGCTTAAACTGGTGTAAGGAAACCGTTTTTTCACTTGGTTCTCCTCTTGCCGGAACCATGACTCACATGAGATAGGAGTCCCACGTTTGTATCACGAGAGGAAAAACCAAGAGAGAAACAGGCTTACTGTCGCCTATGTCAGCCAAGCAGACCTGAATACAGTAAGATTCCTTATCAATCAAGGGGTTCTTCCCATGGACTCTTCATTTGGGAATCTCTTAGTTGTTTTAGGAGAGCGTATTCCAAACTTTTAGTTTAATATTCACAAATAATTTACATTAAAAAAAATAATCTCTGTTTAGTCATTAAAATGTAAATTAATAACGATTTTTAAAAAATACATCATTTTAATCACAGCATAAAATTTGAACTATAAAACTTAACTTAAGTTTTTAAGGGAATTTGAGCTTTGAATAAAATGGGGAAATCTTTTGGCCAGGGACGCAGAATATGTCCGATCCGGCGATCCTAGATCGGGGGAAAATTTAGCCATCTGGGGAAATTTTGTGGAAAATATTCAATTGTTTTCGATTTTAACAATATATTACAAAATTCCCTGACCAGCCGTTCTGTTTTAAAACCTACCGTTAATTTACTTTTTGGTTCTAACAAACCAAAATAGCGTACCGCTTTTGTCTCTTAAATTCAGCCTGTCATCGGGAGTTGATCGCATCCGTACACCGTGCAAAACCTGGTGCCTTAATTGCCAGCCGTATGAAACTGCCAAACGACCAAAACTTGAAAGTAATATACCAAATGAATGAACAGCAAAACATGTTCATAGAGAAATCTGATGAATATGACCCCCTCCCCAAACACCATAAATAAAAGGAAATGTACTTATTTTAAAGTATTAAAAAAGATATTAAAAGTACATTTAGTTGTATAGTATTATATAATTATTTAAAATTTATCTTGTGATAATTGTTGAAATTTAAATTTTATCGGTCACGCTTAGTTCAGCTTTTTTGGTTTTTCAAACCAAGCATTTGTGGTTTGGATTTCAGCTTTTTTGTTCAACAAGCACTAACATCCCTGTATATCGTAACATTTTCTATGCCTAAGGAAATACAGAATTTATGTTAAGTCTATAACATATAGTAAAATTTTGGGGGAAATTTTTAAATGGATTGGGGGAAATATTGGGAGTAAAAACATTTTCTGCACCCCTGCTTTTGGCCACCTACTAAAAGCTTAAATAATAATAAATAGTTTGGTGTTATTTAGTGGCGTTTGGGCAGCACTTTTGTCAAAAACAACTGAACAGTATTAAAAGTATGTTCTTTTCTAAATACTTTTTACAAATTTATACTAACTTTCAATATAAGCTGTACAAAGTTTAAAATGGCTATTTTTTGCCAAGTGTCGTATGCCGACGCCAAAAAGCCGTTTTTGGATATTTTTAAAAAAACTTTTGCAGCTAAATATTATGCTTTGGGTTGCTAGGAACATTTATTTTATGCTTTTAAAATACCTTAAAATTTATATTTAAAAAAAATTCAAGTTAATGTTCTTGGCATTCGGTTAAGTTTTTGACACAGGGATAGAAAACCAATGTTATTTTGTGTCAAATTGAATCGGTTATTTGCAGCCCGGTTGTAATCGGGTTTTGTGTTTGATTCAATAACCAATAGTCTAAAATCAGAGTAATGTTTTGCATCGCAAACTTTATTATACAAAAGCAGTATTATGTCACTTATCTAGATCTTGTTAGCTGTGATTGCATCCTTTGCAAGTGTTATTGTTCCGATTCAACATTTGCAAACTGAACCAAACCATTTTGCAAAGAGGAATTAAAACTGAACGATTACCTATAGCAAGTTTAACTGAAGATGCACAGACTGTTTATAGGTCCACAGTTATTTCGGCAAGAACGAACCTGGGACCTGTCTCATGCAAGACAAGCACCTTACCAACTGGGCTCCCCAGCCCCTTTGTTCTTTGGAAGAATTTTATTACACACACACATGAAAGTTATATTAAATTCACATTCAATTACCTGTGAAAAGAAACTTTTCCTCCTGGAACAAATCTTTCAGTACAATTATAAGCACAGCAAGATGTTGGCATTGCTATCTATCAGGAACTATAAAATTACCAAAATTACTTTTCTACAGGAATTGTTAGAACAAAATAGAAATAAATTAAAAAAATTTATCAAAGAAAAAATATTTAAAAAGTTCTATCATACAAATAGAAAAAATTTTATAGAAAGTTTTTTTTTCTTTCAAAAAGAGTTTGTGATTTGATTTATAAATGCTGAGTAAAACAAAAAAAACTCGAGAAAGAGAAACAATTCTTTAGTTTGTTTACAAACAAAGTGAAAGTTAAAGTAAAGTGAAAATAAACATGGCAGGTACAACTTCAACTATAAACTTACTTATAAATAACTTATAAATATAATTAATCTTCACATTTAATTTAGTATATAAATAATCCTAATCATGATTTATTTGAGAAATATGTGTACAAATTGAAAAGTTTTAATAAACATAAAAAAAATATCGTTTTTTACTCATTCTAGCGCTGGGCATGGCAACAACACCTTACGAAAACCGCCAGATGCGTTTACTTTTTGGTTCGCTGTGCTCTATTTTCTGTTTGTTAAACTTTTTTGGAGTCTAAAACAAATTTAAACGTGAGTTTTAATTAAATTTAAATGGTTTTAAACTTCCCTAAGTTATTTTTTTCTTAACGAAGTGTAAGATGATAAAAGTTAAACATATTGTTTCACGAGTCGTCATTGTCGCAAAGAAATCGAAACTAAAATGACGGAATATCGATTACTAATGATTTTTTGACTGCGTGTTCCTTCAGAATCGTACAGCAAAAAACCAATACACTATAAAAGTGCTAGACTTCATTGTTAAACAAATGTGTTTTTTTTATTGACATCCGTGTTTCGTTAGCGTTTCAATTTTTAAGTTTGCACATGTGGCTTGCCTTTGCGTCTTGATCATATATATCGTGCGACATATGCTCGCCGACTTGGCTGCTTCATCGCATTGCAAACTGAAGCTAGAATATTTTTATGATGGCTTCAGTAAATCTAATATTCGCTTTAGCCTTGTGCAAATCATAACTAGAGAAATCAAATAACCACGGAAAATACAGGGGAATACAACCGATTCCTTGTCTGAGTTTAATTCTTTCATTTTCATACCGAGAACATGCAAGAATGATATGATCTGTTGTTTCTTCAACATGACATGATGTGCACATGGGCGATGGGACAAGACCCATATAGAGTTAAGCTTTGGTTGGGAGAGACTTAGTTCTAAATCTGGTAAGAGAGATATCGCCAGATCTATTCACGGGAAGAAATCGATGTTCTTTTTGGGTGGATTTAATGTAGAAGAATGAATTCGAATGTTTGCAGTCGGATCACTTTTTGGCTGCCATCTCACGAAAGTTGAATCTAATACGATAGGAAATGTCTTTGAAAACGTTAAAATATAACATTAAAATTAGTAGTAGTATTTCACAGGAGAGGCAAAAATGCCATTAACGTTATTATGGTTTTTGAAAGCATTATTTTCATCACACTTACAAAATCCACCGTATGTCGTTAAGTAAAGCTGCTCAATTAACCAACCTTTGCTAACTTCAAACAATCTTCCTTTAGTTATTAAATGGCAATTTTTAATTGTTACATTGCTTATATGAAGTTTGTATACAGCTATGATATAATGGCAGGTCTGTTCATTAGCAAGCTTAAATTTTAACGTAGGGTTGCTATACCTATCGAGTTTTATCAAATATGAAGTGGAATGTATACCACATTTGGGCATTTTCGTTGCTTGGCAACATAGCAACATCCATTATATAATAGCTGTTCCAGACCTTAAAAATTTAAGTAATTTTAGTTTTGATTTGTTTTAGGAAATTTTCAACTGTCTAAGGATGGATTCCCATCTATTATCTACATCTGTGAGCTATGGTTTTGCAAATGAAGATAACACATTTCAGCCTGAGTCTATCCGTCAGAGATATTCCCCTCTGACTTATCCTGAGGTCTTGACAAAACAGCCAGGTTCCATTACCAAATTTGCAGTTGTCATCCAAAAGCTAAGCAGCACACTTTTTCTTGCTTCTGCCTTTTTTTTAATGAAACTAAATGTTATAAATTTTGGTTATTTTGCACTTCACTTAATAATTCACTCATTTGAAAAAGATGAGCTAAGCAATTGAAAATAAAAGGCGTTTTGGCAGTAAATGTCACTTGGAAACTTTGAAATGCTTATAACCGAAAACTTTATATGTAAATTTCCTCCATCCAAAAAAAAAAAAATTTCAAATAAAAAAGACTTAAGGTATAAAATTTTATATTTTCAATGACTTTTTTCTACAGATATTATATAAATGGCTAAACCATTCATCAGCACAGAAATATATGTAATCTGTATTTTCTCTCTTATTTAAATTTTTTATAAATTTTAAAATTAAAAGTGGGCTGGGGAGCCCAGTCAGTTAAGGCGTACGCCTTGCATGCAGAAGGTCCCAGGTTCGGGACCGGGCATCGCCAAAAAAGCTGCCGACCTATAAACGGCCTGTGCAGCCAAAAATGTTCGACGAATAATACCCCGTGTAGAAGGAGTGCATGTTAAATATCCTCCAAAGTCCCGACGCTGCGTACGATGTCGCCCTTAACGTTTGCGTTGGGCGTCTATTCAGGTGTCGGTTCGTCACCTGACTGTGGTTCTAAATTACGACGCCTGTCGCCAATAGCCCTTGTGTAGCTCTAGTGCGACGATAATTCAAACTAAACTAAAAATAACAGTTTTTATTATATGTTTAATTAAAACTTTTTATTCTGTGATCAAATAAAAAAGAAATCACTTAACTTTATTTTCTGCACAAATTAAATTTACATTACAGTAAATCCAACTTTTTTTTTCTTTGAAGTAGATGGTGAACCATTATTTGTACCAGTTGGAATTCCTATTTGCCCACCTGGTTTAGAATACCTCACTAGGGTGGATCAGCTATTGGTACATCAAAAACTTGAAGTATTGGAAAGTAAATATATTTCACAAAGCTCTTTAAAATGTGACAATTATGTTTCAGATTATGGACCAAACAGTAAATTTTTAAAAATCCCTCAAACTTAAAGCTGACAAACTGCCTTGTTTTCAAAATATGGATGCATATATGTTATATGTATAATTGATAGAAATGCAGACTGTCATATAATTTTTTTTTTTTTTTAAACTTGATTATAGTACTCAATTTAATTAAAAAATAGTTGATAACTTTACTAAATGAGTAATTATGAATAATTAATAAGGGATTTTGAGGTGTTGTCTAAAAAATAATTAAGTTTTTATAAAGATAACAAGTATCAATGCCTGGTTCTACAGAGGATCATCAAACATACAATCATTAAAAAAAAATAGGAATCGTTAAAAAAAAGGAAAATTTTGAAATTCGGAAATGTGGAATTGCTAATAATGTTAATAATAATCACTGATAATATAAAACCGTCTTGTAAAATTAACAGGTGTAGACAGTGCAGTCAATTAATAGATTTATTTAAATCTTCTGGGAATTAACGAAGGATATTTTTGTCTCATAGGGTGTTTTAACAATATTTTTAACATTGTAGTTTAGGTAAAAATTATTTTTTAACTGCAAGCAATGCTTTTTATTTTATTAGTTTTTACATATCACTTTCCCCCATTAGTATTTAATACCTTGTAAAGAAATTTGCATAAAATTAATATTTGGGATTTCTTTTACTAGACTCTGTGTAATAAGTTCAAGGCTGCCTATGAAAAATAAAGAATAACAAAGAAAATGAAAGTCCTCCGTTTCATTTATGTTTCTAAAACTTAATGGGTATGTTTCAGATCTTGAGTGCAATAGAAATGCTTGATTGAAAATAATTTCCTTATTGGCCCCTATTTGGTGAATCAATGTCATGTGAGAACAGAGCACCTATTGAAGATAGTGCAGGAATGAAGATTGGAAAGAACTACATCAACTGAAATATGCCGATTACACGTGCTAGATCTGAAGTCGACTTTCGTAAAATTAATCATTGAAATACCATGATTCTGCTCTAATTTACTTTTGCACTGCTTTTTTTTTTTTTTAAATTATCGACATGAACTTTATGAAAACTTTTATTATAAAACTTAATTTTTTTTTCAGTTTTCCTAGGATGTGAGACAAGAAACAAGTATCTTATTAAAAACAGCTTGGGGCAAATTATTTATACAGCCACTGAAGGTAATAAAATAACATGTTACAAACCTCTCCTCTGATTAATTTATATTGGTATATCAATATCATGTATTTCATTCAAATTTATAGTCAGGATAATGTATTAATTTTAAGGCATTGCTATGTTGTATGCAGTTAAATTTATTCAAAAATAGTTTTATTTTTAATCTATAAAAGTAACATATCAATTGTTGTCGCCTTTGATGTAAATGTTATAACGAACCCTTCTAGTATTTGTGTGATCCTAATTGCTCATATTTTTCTTATATGTTTATCGTTACTTTTAAACACATATGCTTATTAATAAGATAATAAGCATCTTTTTAGAATTAATTTATCTTACCTGACCTTATTTATCAAATTGTTAATTTATTTAAGTCACAAACACTTATCACTTTATCTTTTTGCCCACAAACTTTTTCCTATATTTCTGATGCTAAAAAAAAATCATTTCTTTTATTAGACTCTGACTGTTGTACTCGAAACTGTATTGGTCCATTGCGTCCCTTTTCAATGCGAATTGAAGACAATGCAGGACGTGAAGTTATCAATCTGTTAAGAGAGTGCCGTTGCCAAGGTTGCTGTTGCCCTTGCTGCCTTCAAGTAATTCCTGTCAATAAACTGATAATATATATGAATCTAACCTTGAGAAAAACATTTACTTTTTAGATTTTAAAGTTTTTAATTAAGAATGAAATGATAGATATTCATGTGTGAATTTTCTTTTTTTCCACTCCAAAATTTGGATGTATATAGTCATTTACATAAAAAATTAAGTGAAATATTTCAATTCTTAAGCTAGAACTTAACCTATAGAATAGTATTCAGAAAATATCTTCAACTTTGTACATGATACATGAGAAGATTATTATTGAAGTGCATGTTAAAAAACAGGAATGTGGGAAATCTGGCAGTCGTTACTCATGCATGGGAGTATTTTCATAGTTTAAATTTCTCTGCTTCAATTTTGGTTAAACCAAAGCATAAACCAAGCATTAAGAAACTTGACTATCAACAACTTAGTTAATTACCCTAGTAGCAACTTTTCATCGACCGATAATCGAATTTTCATCGTTCACCGGTGAGCCGATGAGAATTCGAATATTGGATTTTCGCTGAAAATTGCCCGATTGCTCGATAACTGCTCGGTTATGTCCGCTCGATCGAGCAGCCTAGGATGAGTTTTTCCGATCAAGTGTCAAGAAGAAATTGATAAGAATCCGATGAGTAGTAATCGAAATCTCATCGGCCGATGAAATTTCGAACACTTTGCGATAAAATTCCGAACAGTTTGCGACATGTTAGTACAAAAGTTTCAAACGAGATGGCGACACTATTTTTTTTCTGTTAGTCAGGTAGAATTCAACTCGTTTCGAATTCAGCTGGGGGACAGAACCCCCAACCTCGGGCTCCGCACTCTTGACTTGCAACTGGAACCGTGCGTTAGACCTCACGGCTATCGACACTTACAATATATTAGAGTTTAAATAAAGAGGTCAAAAGGTTGATCGTAAAGAAGTTTTATGTTATTGATTAAGACATTTTAATTTTGATTTTTCCTTTTAAATATTAATTTAAGTTAACAGTACTAATAGAAATATCTTAAATTTAAAAATAACTCTTGGTAACTTACGTATTAAAAAGTTGTTTGGTTCATAATATTTATTCAAAAATCTATTTTCTTTAAGTCAAGTTTTTCAAAAATTAATCATGGTCAAAAAGTTAAAAATTAATTTCCAAGTAAATAAAAGAAATGAGTTATCACACAGTAAAAATATCTCTCTTCGCACGTAATTAAAAATTTTGTGTGTAAGTAAATAAAAAATAACTATTACCAGTTTAAATATAATAGTTTTCGGATATGAAGTTTTCGAAATAATTTAACGCAATTTGTATGTACTAAAATAATAAAAAAAAGCCAAATTTTTCGGTTTCTTATCGTTGCGATATCGATTCGTCATAGTTTTCCGATGAAACGTACATTGATTGAATTTTCACTTTTGACCGATATCGAATTGATGACTTTTATCGATAGAATTTCGTTCACCGATTTTCGATGTCGCCTCGTGCACTTTCGGATTACGGATGCGATCACCGGTGAGTTTTCGCTGAATCCGATGAACGATCGATGATCGATCGAGCAAATTTCGAGAAACAATGCTACTAGGGTATTGATCTTACACGACAAGTTCAAACCAGTTTGGAAAAACTTCATAGTAATAGGATATCTTTCTTTATTATCCTGTTTCCCGACCACAAAAGCCCCCTCCCCAAATACACCCCTTTCCTGATATGTTTAACAACTTTGAATTGTCAACTGTGTTTTTTCATGTTGAAAAAGGTTTGTGTACCATTCTAAAGAAGGTGTGTGTGTTGCCCGCCTGTAGATACATTTGGTAAATGTATACTGAGTTTGTTTTTGCATACTCAGTTATTTAATTAACATTGTTTTTTTCTAGGAAATTGAAATTTACTCACCACCAGGAACTTTAGTTGGAAGAGTTGCAGAAGAATGGAGTATTTTTAACCCAAAATACAGAATAGAAAATGCAGCAGAAGATACAATTTTTCAAATCACTGGACCTTTTTGTGTTGCATCCTGTTGCAGTGATGTGGATTTCCCAGTGTGTAATTTTATATCTTTGTAATATAATATTCTAATATTCGGTTCTTCTTAATAACTCTCAGTTAATGACTTGCCGATCCGAGGAACAGTTTCCCCGTTCTAATGACGCCTTGCCAACTCGGATAAGAGCATAATAAGTATACTCTTTTGTGTAATAGATGTTTTTCTATTACATATATATAATTCCTGTTTTTTAGAATTACTTTGTATGTACATTTTATGTATTGTCCTGTTTAACTTTTTAAAAAATTATTAATTTAGTGAAGTTAAGTTTGTGTAGTTTACCATCTATTTGTTTCTTTACGATTTAACTTTGGATAATTTAGAGAATGTATATCTGAAGAGTTAAATGGCGAACAAGCTTTGTTTGTACGATTTTTTTTTGTTATTATTTGTGATTCGCTTTGTGATGCCCCGGCTCAATGGATCCATTATGTATTATAAGAAAGAACACCAAGGGTCTTGTGGTTGCTTAACTCACTCGGAGATAATTCAGGGACGTTTTTCTAGGAAAATTGAGAAATTATAAAGAGAACAAAGTCAGCATATCTATGATGTATATTGTGTAATGATTGTTTTGCCCATCAATCATTTCCGTTATACATTTTGTCATATGAACGAATGTATTCTTCCTATTAGGTCATAGCAGCAAGTGGTGTAAAAGTTGGCAAAATAACTAAGCAATGGTCAGGTCTTTTGAGAGAAGCTTTCACAGATGGTGATCATTTTGGAATCACCTTCCCTATCGACTTGGATGTAACCATGAAGGCTGTCTTACTCGGTGCTCTATTTCTGATTGTAAGTTTTTCATTACCTATTTCACAAACCTGTCCATTTTTCAATATGCAAGTTTTTAAATTTAAGAGTCTAATGATGAAAAAGTGTCCGGATATGTTTATATATACAATGATGAACAGCTTAAATGTATTTGGTTTTCGATGAAATGTTATGAATTAAGTAACTTCATAATAGCAATCAATTTACATAATTATTCATTAATTGTGCCTATTTAATAATTATTAAAAATAACTTAAGTACACTTTACTCTAAATTATAAACTAATAATAATACATAATATTTAACTAAATAGGCATTCAAATAAAAGTAATTTTTTTGCCATTTATAAAAGAAATTCTGTAGAGTTTTACTTTAATCATAATTTTTTATTAAAAAACGGGGTTTGACTGTATAATGATGAACAGCTTAAAGGTAATTGGTTGTCAATCGATTACGAATTAAATAACTTATAATAGTAATAAATTTACATAGTTATTCACTAAATTATTAAGTAATAATAATGCATAATATTTAACTAAATACGTATTTAAATAAAACTAATTTTTTGCAATTTATATAGTAATAATAGTAATTCCGTGGAAATTTTTTTCACTCGTAATTTTTTAATTCATGTCAGAGCTAAATATTTTTTTTTAAGGAAACTATGCTTAAAATAGTGATCCAAAAAATTTGTAATACTTTCAGCCAATCTGGTATAAATGTTAAATTATTTTATAATTATATAGTGCTAATCCTTAATATTTTTTTTCTTTAGGACTTCAATTATTTTGAAACGAAACAAAATAACAAATAAAACTTTGATACAGTGAACATAAGCATGGCAAACTATTTTGCAAACACCACAAGCTATGTGAATTTTCCTAAACTCTTGCAAACCAAAAATATGCTTATGGACTTAGCTTACTCTGTATGCAATCAAATGTATATAAATTGGAATATCCATCTACTGTGCTTTATCACAAGCATAAACAGCTCAATGGATCTTGTTCTTACAATGGTTCTATATCACCTTGTAAATTCTGTTTGGTATTACAATACAAAGTTATATGTTTAACTTATCTCTAAAAAAAATGTTTTTTGTGGGATAGTACTGTTAGGTTGTTTTCTTTACTTATTTTTTTAATCATAAAAACACTTCTTACAAAAGTCTCAATTTCAAGTTGACATTCCCAACATGTCAAAAGTATTCTTTTTATAGATTAACTTTTTTAATTACATACAGCTCTTCAAGTAACTATTATCACTTTTTTCTTGCTCTGGAATCTGGAGTAGAAAGCAACAATAATAACTTAAATCGTGTTTATATAATTTATTAACCAAAGATAAAATAATTTTTAGTGGTGTCAGATGTACGCAGAGTGTACATCGGTTATTATTTAACTTTATATTGTAAAAATAACATACATTTTTAAATATGCACACACTGCCTGTAAATTACTGCTAATATGTTAAGTTTAATTATTATCAAATAATGATGTTATAACATTTATCTTAGCAGTTGTATATTTATATTAAAGTTCAATGTGCAATGTTTAAACAGATATTCAATTTGTCTTAAAAGCAGAAATGTGATAAAAAATATATAAGGAATTTTGTATCCAAATATATTTATAAATTGTTTTGTACAACAAAAGGAATTTGTTTACTTTTATACAAAATTTATAAATTCAAAATTAGTTTACTAAATATATCATGTGAATAGAATAAATTTCTAGGTTAATTCAGGGCATCCCAAGAGTTTATAAACATTTTTATTAAATTAAGAGTTAAGTGACTAAACGAGTTGGAACCAAAAGATAAGTTATGCATATAATATCTTGTGAAATCATACAATTAATAAAATTCTAAAACCATTTTTGGCAGTCGTAGATATATTTTTTAACAATCAAACAGCTATATTCTTTATCATTCAGAACAATCGTTTCGCCCGCCAATCTCAAAATGACGCCAAGGGCTGAACGGCAGTAATATATATACTCTGCACATTTCGTTATGTTAAAGGCGAAATCTATTTATTTTCTATCAGGCAAACTAAACTTCTAGAATAATAAAAAAATACTGTAGAGAAAATACTGTATTGAAATTTACGAAAATGAAATCTGTCAAGTAGTTCTACACTAATTTTGACCAAATTTTTTCTCAGACCTACAGCCATTACTAGACATGTATCTGGAAGCGGTTTCTACTAAACAATTAAGATTTCCCTAGTTGATATTATGATGTAGGTTCAAAGTCTAAAAAATAATTATTTATATTTTTAATTAATTAAAATCCATATTACCATAGGCATTACGGTTGTGCTATAAACTAACTATCTTAGCGACCATATTCCTCCGAAACCGCGCCAACCTAGGTTTTCTATATTTTGGACAAAGAGTGTGAATAACGTATTCTCAGCTTAATTGTCTGTGTTAAACTATTGCTTGGATTGTTACAGCGTCTAAAATACATGATTTATCAAATATCTGAATCGACATATTAAAAGTTTAATTAATAAACGGAATGCGTCATTTAAACTTTCAGGCGTTTTTATTTAAAGAAAATCTATCAACAACACGAGTGGTTGATCTAGAAAAGTAAACAGTCACATTTGGTTGCCAGATTGAGTTCATATTAACATTCAAACATTTATACACTTCACTTTTTTTATGAAAAGTAAGAAATAATATTTTTTTGTTGTCGGAGGTTATACAACTTCCCATAAACATTTAAATTATGTTGTCTATTTTGTAGTCATATTGCCTTTGCATCCCTTGTTCTTGTTCATACAACTAGTTCTTGTTAATCCTTCCTACCGCAAAATGTATCTCATAAAATAAATTTTTAAAAAATACTGATATCCCTCAAACTATACAAACACCAATCTCAATTTTTTTTTTTTTTAAAAAAACAAGCATTTATTTTATAACAAACAAGTCAATATGAAAGTTGTAGCTAAAACAGCTGTAATATACAAGAATGCCAATCTCTTATTTAAAACTTCTTGGTCATAATAAATAGCATAATTTAAGTCCGCTGCCATAAAAAAAAATTGTGCTGTTTGAGGTTGCCGCCCATCTTAATCAATAATCACCCTCTATACCTTTAAAAAATATATGATCTCAATCCATTTATATCTATATATATAAAAGGCAAAGTCCTGACTGACTCACTCATGTATCAACGCCCAGGCCAAAACTACTTGAGGTACAGCTATCAAATTTTAGCAAAATATTCTTTTTATATCGTAGGCGTCATTTAAGAAGCGATTTTTCGAAATTCGAACCCAAACGGGTGTAAGAGGGCAAAGTGTGAGCCGATTTCTCCATAGGAATAGCATTGTAAGATTGGAATTTATACTTTTTTATTTTCAATTTAAAAGAAATTTCAGCGCGTTCAGCCTGAACGAAAATAAAATATAAACATGTAAAAGCATATGAGTTTAATTTGTAGGATTGTTATTTCAATATCATTTTATTTATTAAACTTAAAACTTTTTATTTTTTCCCGAATTTAATTTAATTGATGTTTACAAATGGTAAGAAGTGCAAAGATATTGCTACAATGTCTCATGACAGTAAAGGTGATAACTATACTAGATCTGATGAATACTTCTAAGAAATGTTAATTCCCTCTACGTATAGCTTAGAAACTTTATGTTTATGACACTGTCAATTTGGTACAGCTATGATATAATGGCCGATTGAATTTTGGCTTTTGGCGAAGTTAAAAATTTAACAAGGGTAGCAATTCACATCCAGTTGTATGAGTTAGGGTTAGTTTGAATTATCATCGCACTAGAGCTATACAAGGGGGCCACGGGCGTCTTAATTTAGAACCACAGTTATGTGACGAGCCGACACCTGAGTAGGCACTCAATGCAACTTTTAAGGGCGACATCGTACGCAGCGTCAGGACTTTGAAATATATATAACGTGCACTCCCACCACACGGGGTATTATTCGGGACTCGGAACAGTTTTTGGCTACATGGGTCGTTTATAGGTCGGCAGTTATTTTGACGATGCCCGTACCCGAATCTGGGACCTATCGCATGCAAGGCGAACGCCTTTACCGACTGGGCTCCCCAGTATCTGTCGAGTGGTCGAATACGGAGTGTAATGTTTACCACATTTTGGGCATTTTCAGTAATAGGAGGGCAAATAGAAACTGGCCATTATATCATAGCTATTCTAGAAATTTTAACAGGGCCTATGGGAAAGTCCTCTAACTCCTAGAAGGGCCTGGATACAATCGGACTTTTTTTTTTAAATAATGCTAATATTAGAATGTGAGGAAAATATAATATACTGATGGAGTGCTGACCAGTGGAGAGGGGGTCAATTGGTGTGAAATAAAAGTTTACATAAAAAAAAAATCACCGTTAGTAAGGGTACACCCGCGTAACGCCGGGTTTATAAAGGTATAGAGGGTGGATTAAAATGGGCGCCAACCTCAGGCAGCACAATTTTTTTTAAGGCAGCGGACTGAAATATTTAATATGACCAAGAAGTTTAAAGAGATTGGCATTCTTTTGTATATCAAGGCTTTTTTAGCGACAACTTTCATATTGACTAGTGTTTTTGTTATAAAATAAATGCATCAGTTTTTTTTTTTTGTTTTTTTTAGATTGGCGTTTGTATACTTTTCCAAAGTTTTTTTGGGGGGAGGGATAGTATCCACCCAATCCATGTATTACCAGAGCCATTGAACAAAATAATGCCAAGTCAAAATTAGACTAAAAGGTTTGCTCTGTCACAGCAATTTTCAGATTAGGAGTGTGAAAATAAAATAATAAATAATCGAGCTATCCATTTAATTTTGACAGAACCAAACCAGAAACCAAATTTCAGTATTTTTATGTATGAATCTATTTCTAAAATAAAGTTTATTTATGTTAGGTAAGATAATAAAATTGTCAAATATTTGTTCAAAATTAATGTCAGGAAAAAAGTTTTTGTCCTGATTTTTTCCTTATATTTTGATCCTGTTTTTATTTCCCCACATAACTGTTCTACCTGCTTTTAAATTTTTCCACTTTATGCAATCTCATGCCTGTATCGAATTATATTTTTATTACCCTAGCTGTAGTGAGTCATTCTTAATAACTTTAGGGTTTGAATTTGTAAATAGAGACGTAGTTTAGTAGAAAAAAAATATTTTAGAGAGTGAACAACCAAATTTCATGAAAAAAAATGAAAATTTCAAACTTTTCATTTTATTAAAAAAAATCCATCAAATATTTTCACTATATTCTATTCCTAATTCTATTCAATATACTCTTTTGTACATTGAAAAAAATTATCGCTTTTCATCAATATTTATTGGAGTTTTAGCATTTTAAGTACGGGCGTGTGTTTCAGAATATTTCACAAACTGATAAAATCAATTTAAGGAATTAAATGGTAATTAATGGTAACATTCGATGAGAAGTTAAAATAAGAGGGCTTTTTATGTAAAAAAAAATATTTTTCTTCAATTATTTTGAAACTTTGGGAAAATTGGGAGGCTTTAATAGTTTAAATAGTATTTTGAAACTACAAAAAATCGATATTTTCATTGATTTTGCGGTACTGAGTCCCTTTAACTAAAAAAAATGGATTAAAAATGCCATGTTGAAAAATAATAAAAAATAATAACTATAAAATTTTTTAAATTTTTATTCTTTTTTTTGGACACACACATAATGCAATTTTTGCCCCTTTTTAATATTTTTGCAGGTATCTAAGCTATCAGCTCACACAGTATATTGAGTTGACTGTGGTTTTAGTTTAAAAGATTGTATATATTTAGAATTAAAATTTGAAGAGATGTGTGTACCTAAGGAGGATAGGATTTTTTCAAGACCCCATAAACTACGACTGAGCTGATTTACAGTAATTTGTAACTTTTTGACAGGTACAATATTGGCTTAGTATACCGGCCCTTCTCTAAAATTTAATTTTTAATCTGCAATATGTATAATAACATGCAAATGGTTCACCACCAGCAAAAATATAAAAATAATTACATTATCTAGTAACTTATATTTATATTTAATCAATATATACTTGGTGTGGAAATATGTGTAGGGTGGCCGAACCGAATATGTTAAATTTTGACCATCATCGCATCTACAAACAGCAATTTTGTCAATTTCATTTAGCAATTCAAGCTTGAAACTTTTTTCAGACACAAATCAAAGTAAAATGAGAGAATCTATAAAATTTACAAATTCAAAAAAAATTGCTTTGCGCAATTCAACCAAACTAACCAATGATATATATTTCAGATACGCGCGTCTTCACGATTGCTAAAAAAAACTTTTTTATCATATTACACTTCTGCAAAAGTGCCTCTCAGAAGCAGAACATTTTATTTTGAAATTTCATCTAAAATTTATAAAATACTTCCTATAGCTTTCAAACAACACTATTATTCTTTTAAATTTGCAGCATTAAAACGTATTAAAATTTATTTCTTTATCTAATTTAGCAAATTATCTACTCTAATCTATAGATATTTCATTATTGCAACGTGTTTTTAAATTTTAAACTGCAGTAGATTTTAGATTTGGAAAACCTTAAAAAATAATCTTATTGATCCTTACAAATATTTGTATATTTCATGAATTTATCTGGACTTAATGCTAGAATTCTTATATTTAGCACTTTAGCATAGCGCAATGCATTGTTGTTTGGGAGTAAAACGTTTGATCTGTTAATATAAGGGAAATTTCAAACTTATATTATTTTTTAACTTCTGGCTCGATGCGGGGATCATAAATTTAATTTAACATTGATAATTATTCGAACAAAATTGTAAATTAAAATTTAGAATCTAGTCAAAAATTCTGTGTTTGGTTGACATGTGTCTAGACTCTAGACTAGAATAATCTCTAGCATGAAGTAGGCTCACGTGTGTCTAGTGGATACAGGGCGTAATTGATTTTCTCTATAGGTGGCTGGGCAAAGCAACTGATCGCATAAACACAGCAAATTCCTTCGTTATCTATTGCTTCAGGTAATCAGCCCAGACTCCAGACCAAACTACGAACAACAGACCATGGGGGGGGGGATAGTGCTTTGAAGTGGCTTTGGGGGATCCTTTCCTTTTTTTAGACGGTTTTTTTTTCTTATGCCTCCTCACAGATGAAATGTGTTTGCCATTTGCTTTGCGTCTTTCGAAGAACAAGTACCGCAGAGCTTCAAAGATTTTATTCGGGGTAAGTTTGTTTTGGGGGCCCGCGTCTGTGGGTACCAAAGGCAATTTTTCATGGGCGACCGCGGCGTCGGATAGGTTAGTTTGAATTATCGTCGCACTAGAGATACATCACGAGGGCTATTCCGCGGCGTGGGCAGTCGACACCCACTTGTGACTTTGCAACATAATGGGGTTGTTTAACGTCGTGAATGGCAACAGCACCAGCAGTTTTATTTTCATTCTTTATCTGGTATTATTTTGGTTTTGGTATTCGATAATGAGTTTTCTAAGCATATTTTACTTATTAACTTTTAAAATGCCAACTTCTTTCTGTGCTGTTGGTTGTACAAATCATTTGTAAACTTGCACAGAAAGAAAAGTTTATTTTTATCCATGACGGTCATTTTGAAAGAGAAACGGAAACAACCATAGAGGAAACAACTAATACTAATGAAATCGCAGGACACGGAAATGGAAATATAAAAACAAAAGTTACATCTTCTGAACTCAAACATTCCCATTGACGTGCGTGCATCCCTCTACACCGGATATTAACCTTCCTGTGTTCCCCAGAAGTTTTATAAAATTTATTTTCACATTCGATATAGTACATATATAATATAAATAATCTTAATCTTTACTTATTAGCGAAATATTTTTAGCGACAAATTGAAAAGTTTTAATAAACAATATGAAAATTATTCCAATGAAAATTCGCTGAGAATGGCAACAAAACATTACCAAAGCCGCCAGTTGCGCTTTTTCTTTTTTGGTGCTTGCGATTTCACATCTACCGGAGAAAATGACGTCAGAGAGAAGTAAGCGAATAGCGAAAATCGTGGCGCCATCTATCATTTCAATGGCAAAAAAAATCTTAGCGTTTATATTTAATAAGTTAAACCCAAACTAATGAATATGTTTTCTCAAATCCCAGACAGGGATGGTGGCAGTGGGGGGTTATGGGGACTCAGCTCCCCGGTCAGGCAAGGCTAGCCGTCGGGGTAAAACGAACTTATGATGCCGGAAAAACATAACCCTTTTAAGGTATCCACCTACATTCGAGATAAATTTTTTGAAAACCATTATTTATTAAGCATATAAATATATTTTTAACACTTATATCGATAAAATATACAGAAAAAAATCGAGAATACAAACTCTCCCCTCTTTAATACATTTTTAGCTATTATGTTGTTAAATTAGGGAGTAAAACGTCGTTACGCAAAATCTTATATTATATAAAAAAAAAATTGAATACATTGATATATTGAAAAGGGAAAAAATATTGTTCATCGAGACACAATACTAAGAGTTTTCGTTAAAAATTGCCTTTTTAAAAAAAATTTTTACTTTGAAAAACCAGCTATAAAAAATGAAATTACATATAGAACCCTATAATTCTACTAGTTCAGAGCCTATAAAACATTTTTATCAATATGCTGGAAACAAAATTGGTGAAGTTATCTATAAAACTTTTTGTGAAATCATGCATTACGTGAAAATTTTTAAAGCAAAAATTTACATTTCTCAGTAAACGCGTTTAAACTAAAGATAGGCATTTTATAAAGGACTATACAAAGATTATTATTGGCAAAATGTTCGCTTCGTTTCAATCGTAGTTCGTACACTCCATCAATTGACCTTGAGTGCATAAGCTTACCACTAAGCCAGGGCCGGATCGGATTTAAAGATTTGCCGCTTGTAGGCTACGATTTGTCGCCCCAGTCACAATATTCTCCCACTTCGGGGAAAGGTAGCTGGTTAGCTGCAAAATAGGGTGGTATGTGCTGTTTAAAATAGATACACATATTAGAATCATCTTTACACACTAAAGCGAAATAGGCGAATTTTTTTAAACTCTTCTCTCTTTTTAGTGTTAAAATTAAACAAGTAGATTTGTAACAGAACATATCACTTAAACCGCTTCCACACAATATTCGTGCTCAACAGCTTTTAATTTAAGGTTTTAAATTCCAAAAATACATATTTTCATTAACCGTGTTTCGTCAGGGCCTCCTAGAAGAAGGGAAAGGGAAAAAATAGTAATATTTTTTACAATAATATTTTGTCCCTTTCGCTTCTTCTTCTAGGAGGCCCTGGTTTCGTAGATTTAATTGTAGTTTTTATCAATGAATGAATTCAAAAAATGTGCAAAGATCACAGAAGTTGTTTTCAGTAGGGAAAACTACATTTACAATTGTATGAACAGTCAGTAATTCTGAGCTTTTTTATGTGTAATTACATGATGCATAATATATTTTTATATAATAATATTATATATCACATTTTATATTATTTATCATGAATATAAATATATAGTAACATTTTACATTTTTTCACCAACTTCAAGCTTGATATATATCCAGATTATAAACTTATTAAATTTGAGCCTCATTGACATTTTTTACATTATTAATTGTCATTCATCATTGTTACAAGGTCATCAATTCAATGTTATTATTTCCTTTTTGTTAAAAGAAATTTTCTTTGTCCCTTTATATATTGTGCATAGAATTATTTTAGATTATTAGTGTACTAACGATTGTACTGAAAGATATGTATTTTTCATTTCAATTTCATATTTTTTCATAAAGATCATGAAAAAATAAAATTCCATTTACTTTATAAAAAATTGAACACTCAATAAAAACTAAAAAACACTACAAACTAAGTTCATAAGAGAAAGTAAATATCCTTGAAAACTAAAAATATTTGAATATATATAAATTTTCATATGAAACGCATGTAAAACGTATAATATGTGCCTTTATGCATACGAAATTTGCAACCTTATGTATAATATGTATACAATTTTATTATAAAAAATATAAAGTCTTAAATTCAAATCTTGTGCACCTTTTTTGCTTGAAAATTATCGGGCTTTTCAATCATTTAATAATTTTTTTTAACCGTAGGAAACAAAATGTATTACACTATGCAGGCACAATGCTAGTCAAATTTAATAAACCTTTTATAACTTTATTTTTTTAGTACAAATTCCATTTTTTTTATTTTAAAAAAGAAATGAAGTACCAGATTTAAATTATTTTTTGTAAATACTAACTGTTTTATTCATTATATTTGAAATAAATGGAAGAATTAAAAAAAATCTATTTCAGAGAGAAATTTTTAAAATGCTTCAAATTACTTTTAATATACTTTTAAGTAAAATCCTTCATTACAATATATTTTGATATATATATTAAATCTGTAGTATAATAATTAAAGATTGAAAAAAAAATTCCAGTATTTTATATACATAATTTGCAGTATAAAAATATTTTACTTAAAAAATAATTGCACATTTAAATTTTTCATAAATTAACTAATATTGGAGAGGAGGTGTAAATAAAGGATTTTTTTTAAATCTATAGAAAATTTTAAAGATAAAACTGAATGAATTAGCCCAATTAATTAAAAAAAATCATGGTAATCAGTTTTGACTAGTTTCTATAAAAATAATTCTGTAATTGCCAGAATTGTTTAGTCGAAAGAATTTTGAAAAGGTGGAGACGAATTGAAAAATGATTATAAAAAAATATATTTCATTTTAAATCGAACTTTTCAAATCGGTCTCTGCTTAAGAACTGATGGGATAGATGGCGCTACAATTTTTACCATTCGATTATGTCTTTCTGACGTCATTTGCTCCGGTAGATGTGAAATCGCAAGCACCTTCTTTTATGATCTTCTTTGTTCTATACTTCTGTTCTATTTTTTGTTGTTGGGTCGAAAAAGAATTTAAAAGTGAGTTTAAATTTCATTTTATTATTCCAAACATTTACGAGTTATTTTCTTCTTAATTAAGTGTCAGATAATAAAGCCAACATATTGCATCAAAGTCGTCATTGCTGCAAAGAAATCAAAACTAAAATAGACGAGAAAATGACCAACTATCGATCGCTATTTTCTAATTTTTTTGTATTTCGTCAGAATTGTTCATCAAAGAGCCAACACACTGCGTTTAATATAAAATGTGCTAAACTTCATTTTTAAACAAATATTGGGTTTTTAATTGACTTTTCTGTGTTTCGGCAGCGTTTATATTTTCAGTTTACACATGTGGCTTTGTGTCTTTATCAAAACAGCTATTCCGCGCTGTTTTTGAATCAAAAATATTAACTACTGACACAATGCCACTAACTTTGACTATATCCAAACAATATCAGTACGATCTTCCGAAAGATAATTATCGTTATTGTGGTAATTTTTAACAATTAAAGCAAGCGGCGTAGGTGACAGGTTGGTGTTACAAATCTGCTTTTTTTTTGTAAGATTAGTAAAAGTATTTAAGTATCAGTAAAGTCTTTTTTTATATAAACTCCTTGATGGTAATTCGCTTATATGGAATGCCTTTTGTGAAACTTTCTGCTTTTGTTTTTACCTTTAACAGTTAAATATTGTATTTTCTTTAGTTAATGCCCTTGAAAATTCAAACAATTCTAGTTTCGATTTGTTTTAGGAAAATTTGACCTTCCTAAGAATGGATTCCCATCCATTAACTACAAATGTGAGCTATGCCAATATAGAAGAAGATAACACATTTCAGAATGAGCCTATCCGTCATGGATATGCCCCTCCAACTTATCCTGAGGTCTTGACAAAACAGCCTGGTTCCAATGCCAAATTTCCAGGTGCAATGCCAACAGGTAAACAACATGCTTTCATGCTTCTGCCATTTTTTTTAATGAAACTGATTGTCATAAATTGAAGAATTTTCAATAATTTACACTGTTACTTAATATTTCACTCATTTGAAAATGATGAGTTTACATATTGAATATTAAAAGGTGTTATGTCAGTAAATGAATGTGGAAGCTTTGAGATGTTTATAACCAAAATCTTGAGAGTTATCTTAAATGCCCTCCCCCTCCAAAACAAAAAGTTTATTCAAATAAAGGAGACTTAGGGTATGGAATTGGCTATTTTCATTGAATTCTTTCCTACAGATTTAAATTATTTGCACATATTGTGAAAATAATTTTAATTTAATAAACTTATTTTACTTTAGACATAAAAAATAAATTCACTTTAATTACATCTTTTTTATTCTGTGATCAACAAAAAAAAAAGAAATCACTTTAAACCTTATTTTTACCCAAATGGAGTTTACATTAGAGTGAACCAACCATTTTTCTCTGAAGGAGAAGGTGAACCATTTATACCAGTTTCCCTTGGAATTCCTGTATGCCCACCTGGTTTAGAGTACCTCACTATGGTGGATCAGCTCTTGGTGCATCAAAAGCTTGAAATATTGGAAGGTAAATATATATAACAAAGTTCTTCAAAATGTTATCATGTTTTAGATTTTGGACCAAATAGTAATATTTAGGAAATCCTTCAAACTTAAAAACTCTTTTTCAGAAAATATTTTGATGTATACAGATGTCAGCTAAACAATTTATTTCAAAGAGGAACTGTGATGTGGTATTCTTAACATATTTTCAACAGTAGAATTCTTTAAGCAATTTACGACAAACACCAAGTAGCTCTTGAAATTTAATCTGCGGCTTTGTCCCTGCACACATTGTAATTTTCTTTTACTATTGTCATAGACTTTTTTTCTAATGTTTTTTTATTAGTTTTTAAATGAATACTGAACACTGATAGTGCTTATATATATATTTTTTTAAATTTCTGTCATACAAGCCAATTATATATGTCAGGGTTGTTAAAAACCCAGGTTTTTTCATGAAAAAAACAATGCACTTGGTTTTTTCAGGGTTTTAGGTTTTTTTTCAGGGTTTTAGGGGTTGTGTCAGTATTTTGGATGTGTTTCTCAGGATTTTGTGATTTATTTAGGGAAGTTTTAATTATTTATCTATACATTACAATTTTTAAAACTAACAGAACATCTTGAGAGAGATAATCAGAAATGATGTAATTTAAATTAGAACAATTAAAAAATAATTGCATTGTTAGATACTTAAATTTATAAATGTATTGTCTGGAACCAAGTATTGTTTGTTTGTGTATGTATAAAATTTAATAATCCGGAATATTGTAACGATAGAAATTTAAATTAGAATTTTAAAAAATGTATTTGTTATATTTAATTGTTAAATAATTAGTATAAATTTAAATTTGTAAATACATTTTAAATATTGAAGGTACAAAAATGTAAAAATATATTAAGAATACTAAAATATTAATTAAAAATGATGTGAAATGTATATTTTTTGGATGTATAAAAAGTTTTTACTTTTTTTTAAATTTTCAGTGAAGGCAATTTTAAGTTCAATTGCCCACTTGGGTTTTTTGATGGGTTTTTTCAAGTGGCTTTTTTTTAAAAAAAACCACTCGGGTTTTTTTCGGGGCAGGTAAAATCATAACAACCCTGATATATATGTGCTTGACAAGAATTCTGCTCTCATGAAATTAATCATTGAAGTATCATGATTGTGCTCTAATCTACTTTAACACTGCTTTGTAAAAAATGAGTTTCAGTATAAACTTACTGAAATCTTTAATTATAAAACTTGATTTTTTTCCAGTTCTTCTAGGATGTGAGATGCAAAACAAGTATGATATTAAAAACAGCTTGGGGCAAATTATTTATACAGCCACCGAAGGTAATAAAAGAACATGTTTCAAACCTTCAAAATTACTTTACCTTACCTGACTTAAATTATTATATTTTATTGTAAGTCACAAACTCTTATCCTTTTACCTTTGTGTGCACAAACTTTTCCTGTGCACTATTATCTATATATTTCTGATGCTTAAAAAATACCATTTCTTTTATTAGACTCTGACTGTTGTACTCGAAACTGTATTGGTCCATTGCGTCCCTTTTCAATGCGAATTGAGGACAATGCAGGGCGTGAAGTTATCAATCTGTTAAGAGAGTGTCGTTGCCAAGGTTGCTGTTGTCCTTGCTGCCTTCAAGTAATTCCTTATCAATTAACTCGTATATGAATCTGAACTTGGAAAAAACATTTTTTACTTTTTAGATTTTAACGTTCTTAATTAAGAATGAAATGATAAATTTTTATGTGCATTTTCTTTTTTCTTTCTCTCCACATTTTCAATGTACAAATGGTCATTTATATAAGAAATTAAGTAAAATGTTTCAATTCATAAGCTAAAAGAGGTAGAGCTAAATCTATAGAATAGTATTCAAAAAGTATCTTCTACTTTGTGCATGATACACAATAAGGTACATGGAGAAAACAGCATTAAGTTCACTGAAGTGCATGTTAAAACCGGAATGTCAGAAATCTTGAGTCGCTACATATTCCTGGGAAACTTGACTTTTACGAAGCCTACCATATTCTTAAAAACGGCAATTACTTACATGCCAGAGTTCTCATCAATTTGTAAAATCTTCTTTTAACAGAATAGCGTTTCTTTTCGACTCTGTCTCCCAGACACAAACTCCCCCTTCCCCCCCTTTAGCCTCTACAAACCTTTCCAGATCTCATGTTTCACAACTTTGCTTTGTTAACTGTTTCTGCATGTTCAGTCGGAGTTGTGTACCGTCCTGAAGAAGGTGGACCTTTTGAGTTCCCACTGAAACATGTAAATTTCAAATGAATAAACTATTTGCACCAATAATCTTCATTTTTTTCTTCATGAATCTTCTGATCTATAGTACTATTAATCAGGATTGCCACATCACCATACTGACAAAAATGTTCTCAAGGACTAATATTTTGTGTGATTTTCAATATCATACTTTAAAAGGAAAAGTAATACCTATTGATAATTAATGTAAATGTAGCTTTGTATACATGTATATTTTCATGTATGTATGTGTCTATATGCAGGGCCGGATTTAAAGATATGCCGCCTGTAGGCTACAATCAATTTGCCGCCCCTGTCACAATATTCTCCCAATTTGGGAAAAGATATAGCTAGTTAGTTGCAAAACAGTGTGGTATGTGCTATTTAAAATTATCACAATGAATATAAAGAGGGAAAATAGGTTTAATTGAAATACAATATAATTAGAAAATCAGACATTTTCATTTTCTGATAACAGACGTAAAATTTGCCGCCCCAAAAAATTCGCCGCTTTAGGCTACAGCCTATTTAGAAATCCGGCCCTGTCTATATGTACATTGCCCGCATGTAGATACATTTGGTAAATGTATACTGAGTTTGTTTTTGCATACTCAGTTACTTAATTAACATTGGTTTTTTTTTCCTAGGAAATTGAAATTTACTCACCACCAGGAACTTTAGTTGGAAGAGTTGCAGAAGAATGGAGTATTTTGAAGCCAAAATACAGAATAGAAAATGCAGCAGGAGATACAATTTTTCGAATTACTGGCCCTTTTTGTGTTATATCCTGTTGCAATGATGTGGATTTCCCAGTATGTACTTTTTTTAGTGCATTTTGCATTATTTCGAATTATTTTGTTTGTATATTTTACGCATTATCCTGTTTAACTCCTTGCCATTTTTATTAATTTAGTGAATTTGTGTGTTAAGTTTGTGTAGAGCATCTATTTTTTTCAAATATGTGCTTTTTTGGAGGGTTAAGCCTTTTACAGATTACCGAGAACTGAAAGACATTTTTTTGTGCACCATTTAGGCGCTACCAATACCACTACTAATTTTGATCTCAGATTGCAATGAATCTGATCTCACTGTGGATGTTCAAGTATGCTGAAATTTTAATTTTGCCGAGAGAACCCAAGCCAAATGAGTAATCAAGGGATATTTTACGTGCCACATATTAAACAGCTCACCAAAATATATTTCTGTTATTATTTGTGTTTCACGTTGTGATGCTGGGCTCAACGGATCTGTTGTGTTTGATTTGAAAGAACACCAAGAATCTTGTGATAATTAACATTGCCTAACTCACTCAGACATTATTCAGGAAAGTTTTCTAAGAAGATTCAGAAATTATAAAGAGAACGAAGTCTTAAAGCTCTTGCGTCCTTATTACTTTTCTGGGACAACCAATTAACTCACATTTCTTTTGTACTGTAGTACGATGACACTGAACAGTCCTGTTGTTGTTGGAGCTAATTAAGAACTCATTTTTAAGACACAAAACTAGTACCAACATGTAGCACCACACACTAAAAGTAAAAAATCTACAGAGAGTTCTGTTAATTAAGCATTCAATATCCAAGAAAGCAATGTATTTGGGTGTCTTCTTCCTACATCATAAAAACCTATTTAATTGAGAGATCAGATCAGTTGGTCTTTCTTCTTCACCAATAGTTACAGTAGGTGACGCTTTTAACTTTATTTTCTGTGAATATATGTGTACAGTAAACATCCTCCCCACGCACCCAAATGGGGCTGAGGGCATGTTAGGTGAAAATCTGGTTAAACTGGAGAATTGAAACAAATTATTAAGATTCAGATGTAAATTTGATTGCACTTTTCAACATTGGTGATATTTCCTAATAAATATATGTGCAATTAAAATAATACATCATTTTATACAATGTATTAAAGCATTGTTATTTACATACCATTTAAAATAGAAACCCTTTTTTTAATTTACAGGGTTTACGTGCATATGAGAAGTCATGAATTTCGACATAGGGTTAATTTTGTCATGAAAAGTCATGAATTTGTGCAAAAAACGACCAAAAGTCTTGATTTTGAACAAAAAACGACTAAAAGTCATGAAAATCGATGTATATGTTGTATGGGTTTTGTTAGCAATATTATAAGTTTAATTTTTCCTCTTATGCAAATATAAGTTCTTAATAGCGGTAACATCATTAGGCTATTGCGTAGATTGTTGACATCACGGCTTGTTGCTGCAGGGTGCCACGTTTGTTTGCGTTCTTTTTCACTTCGTTAGCTTCTATTGTCACGTCGCGCATACGCATGTGCAATGCGGGTTTTTGATCACCGCGGCTGCAGGGCTATATCTTTGCAGGATATTTAAGCTTCGGCTTCGAAATTTCATGGTCACCCTTTCTTTTTAAAAAAATAAGCTTTAAATCTGGTGGTGATTTGATAGGAAGTGCAGGTGAACCTTAAAAACATGGCGGAAACGCCCACTATTTAGAATTTTTTTTTTTTTAAACTTTAATTGTAAATTACTTATTGTTTCTTTTTATTAAAAATTATTTTGATATCAAGTTTATCACTTCGTGGCACCTTTTATTCAACAGGTTTTTAAAGATTTTATAATGGCTTTTTGGATTGTCGGAGTATCTCGATTTCCGGAGTGTCGCGAATTTCGGAATGTGGGAGTATCGTGAATTTCGGATCGCTGGAGTTTCTCGAATTTCAGAACGTAGGAGTTTTTTACAATTTTCAGATCGCCAGAGCTTTTAGATGTTGTGATAGCCAAAGTTGCATGATTTTCGGTTCGGCGCAATTTATAATGGTAGCACAAAAATCAATGAAAATAAATTCGGTGAAATTTTCGGTGGTAGAGAGGGTTTTAGAGCTATAGCCTTAATTTTAAAATATTGTTTAAAAAATAAATTGATAAGTTTTTTTGTTATTAAATGAAGGAATGCAATAGCAATAAAAGGCGCACATATTAGAGAACAAAAAAAAAGCTCTGAAATAATTAATCAAGAAAACTTTAACACATTAAGCATTACTTATGCAATAGGTTTACATTAACGAAGAAAGATTTTTTTCACTTTATTAATAGCATACATTTTGAAATCATTTTATGGTGCAATAATTTATTTTTAAAAATGGAATGGGGGGAATCTTAATTTTTTTAAACTAAAATTTAAGTGGAGAAATATTGGAATCATAACTTTTGAATAAATTATTACAATACTATTTTCAAAACTTTATTTGTAAAAAAGGTAAAATAAATTTTTAAACATCTAAGAATGCAAGAGTGAAGAATTTATTTTTTATTTGAATATTTATTTACAAGCTACATATACAAAAAAAAAGGCAAAACACACATTGATGGCCAAAGGGAAACAAAACCGATACAGGCCATAGCAGTAGATTGCTAATACAATTTAAAAAATTATATATAAATACTAAAGTAAATAGGAAAAGATAAAAACAAAATACATCCGGCAAACATAGGCTAGGAGTATTACTATTGCTTCATAAATAAATAATATTAAAAGGTATCAATGTCGTTGATTTCACATATAAAGTTAGAGATTTCATGTTTGAAAGAAGAGACAGATACAATATTTTGAATGTGTAAAGGTAACCTGTTATAATAATGTGGAGCTAGATAAAAAAAGTGTTTACGAAAAATGTCTTTGCTAAAATTAGGAATAACATATATTTCATTAGGTCTTCTTTGGGAAACATGTTCTTTACGATTACAAGTAAGTTTGTTTTGATGTAGGTATAAAACTAAACGATAAATAAAAAATTTAAAAATTCAGCCAATGTAGGTTGTCAAGATTGCCTGGATAAAAAGTTGATTTTATGATTTTAAAACATTTGTTTTGAATTTTTATTATGGGAAGTAGGTTAGATTTGTATTCACCTCTCCAAATTATGACAACATAGTTTAAAATTGAGTAAAACCAGGAATAATATAAACTAATTAAAAACTTTCTATCGACTTTGTATTGGAGGTGGTAAAACTTGCCCAAACAAAACGTAATTTTTTAGTTAGAACTTTGATATGTGATTTCCATTTTAAGTTACAGTCAATATGTAAAACCAGATATTTAATACTACTAACAGATTCTATGACATGGCAATTACAGTTTGATTCAGAACATGAAAAGTGTGAAATTTAATTTTAAGATCCAAATCAGATGTAATTAGATTGGAAAATATATATTTAGTCTTATTCAAATTCAACTTCAGGTCATTAGCAAGAAACCATTTTCCAATATTATGTAAGTCAGATTCTATTTGAAAAATAAGAGTATCAATATCACAGCATGAATAAAGTAAGACAGAATCATCTGCATAAGTAATCATTTCAGCATATAAATTCAATTTACATAAATCATTAATAAAAATGAGAAAAAGTAGAGGGCCTAAAATTGAGCCCTGGGGTACACCACGGTTTTAGGTAGAAAAATCGCTAAATTTGTCATAAATTTTTACTCGTTGTACTCTATTTGAGAGATAAGATTTAAACCAATCCAAAATGTTACCTCAAAAACCTGTATATTCTAACTTTTTAATTAATATATTATGATTAACATTGTCAAAAGCTTTAGATATATCAAGAAAAATAACAACTTTTTTTTTATTTTTGTCGATGCTATTATAAATAAATTTAGGAAATTGAAGAAGAGCTTTTTCTGTATTACGGCCCTTAATGAAACCATATTGGTTTTCAGCAAAAAAGGTTGTTTGGTACAAAAAATCATACATACGGCTTGAAACAGCTTTTTCAATGATTTGAGAGTAGACAGGAAGTATTGCAATTAGTCTGTAATTATTGAAAAGTTTGTTATCTCCTGATTTAAAGATGGGGGTTATTGTTGCTTTTTTTATGAATTTGGAAAATCTCCTTTACTTATTGAAGTGTTAATAAAATTTGTGGTAAAAGATTAATTGTTATAATAAGCCAGGTTTTTTATGATTTTCATGTTAATCCCATCATAGTCGTAACTGCTATCTTTTGAAAAAGTTTTTAGTAGATCCATTACTTCAGAATTGAAATATTCAAAAAAAGCAAAAGATTTAACGTTTGAGGAGATGCATTGTTCAAAGTTAATAAAGTCCAATAAATTGTTTTGTTCTAAATTATTAAAAAAGAGATTCAATTTGTTTGCTGAATCAGTATTATTAAGCTTACTGGAAGTGTACAATTAATTTTCTTACCACTTGTAATTTGGTTAACAAGATCCCATTTTTGCTTTACAGAATAGCAATTTGTAATTTTTTTCTAAAATACTCAGATTTCTTTGTTTTAATCATTATTTTTAAATTTGAGACTATACTTTTATATGCGATTTTATAGACAACATCATAGGGATATTTTCGCACTTTTTTGTAAAGCTTTTCCTTTTTTTTAAATTAAAGTTGAAATATCTTCAGTTATCCAGTTGTTTCTATGTCTTTTAACTGATCTTAAGTTATGTTTAAAGTTATTCTTAACATTATTGATTTTAAAAATTAGACTGATACTGCTGTTCAAGTGAGTCTTGACTATTATAGTTAAAAGTAAACGTATTTAAAAAATTCGAAAAGTTTCTTATAGTTAATTTTAGAACAAGTTAAGGTAACATCAGTATCGATAGATAAGTTATTAATACTACTTAATCTACAAAGAGTGACATAATGATCAGTTATATCAGAGGTATAAACACCTGTTGTGACAGAGATTTTTTTTTGTTTTCACAAAAATATGATCAATACAGGTAGAGCTAATTCTGGTGGGCTTATTCAGACAATTATAAAAACCGAATTCTGATAAACAACTTAAATAATCTTGAACCATAGGATGATCAGAAAAAATATATATGTTTAAATCACCCATTAGAACAATATTTGAAGCTTTCAAATCAGAGAGAATATTTTTAAGTTCAGAATTAAAGCTTTCTATAGTGAAATCATGAGATCTATAAATTGATAAAATGGTGAGATTTAATATGCTGCTTTGTTAAATTAGTTTCTGCAGTGACAAAATCTGAAGCAACAATTTAAAAATTAAGACACTCTTTAGTAAATACAATGATTCCTCCTGATCTATTATTGTTTCTACAGCAAAAGTGTGCATCAAAACCATCAATATTATAAAAAGTGATCTCATTATCAAATATCCATATTTCAGATAAAATTATAACAGAAAAAGAGAACAAATTCTGAAATGTGAGCAATAAAAGAATCAAAATTAGCACGTAAGCTTCTAATATTTAAATGCATAATATTAGTTATAGAGGGGACGGAAAGAAATATTTTCAACTCATCCAGACTAAGAATACTATCACAATCAGGAGAAGGAAACACAAAATCAGTTACTTGTGGTGTAGCCATCAAGATCCTCCAATGACTTTATTCTTTGGATTTTTAATGATTCATCTTTGCGTAAGAAAATCTTACCATCTTTCGTCCAGCAAAATTTATATTGCAGTTGTGATTTATATTTTCGTGCATGATAAAAAAAGTTTTCAGTTCAGGTGTTAAATGTTCGTTTACGTAAATAGGCACATCGATTAATCTGTTGTTTACTTCTTTTGTTGACAGTTTCCTTGATTTCAATTTCGTTAGTATCGCGCATCTGATTTAGGGTCAATTTATTTCATAAAATTTTTTGGGAGTGAATTTTATTTTACCATGTTTTTCATATTTTCATTTAATTAAAATAAACATTGTTTAATTCTTCAAAATACATGATTCTTCCATATAACGATAAATAAGTGCAAGCTCAACTTCGTGAGAAAAAAAAATGGAAGCTGATGATACCAAATGGAATCATTTGGGGTGAAAGGGTTTAAACCATGCGTTTCCCTAATTGTTTTGAGCAGTGTATATATGGTGTAAGTTGTGTAATGATTGATTTGCCCATCAATCGTTTCCGTTATAGATTTTGTCGTATGAAAGAATGTATTCTTCTTTCCAGGTCATGGCAGCAAATGGTGTAAAAGTTGGCAAAATAACTAAGCAATGGTCAGGTCTTTTGAGAGAAGCTTTCACAGATGCTGATCATTTTGGAATCACTTTCCCTATTGACTTGGATGTAACCATGAAGGCTGTCTTGCTTGGTGCTCTATTTCTGATTGTAAGTTATCCATTAAATATTTCACAAACCTATCTTCATTTTTCAATATGCCAGTTAATTAATAAATTTAAGAGTCTAATGATGGAAAAGTGATCTGATCTATCTATAAATGCAATGATGAACAGCTTAAATGTATTTGGTTTACAATGCAACGTTATAAATTTAATAACTTTAATAGCAATCATTTTATATTGTTATTTATTAATTTTTCTTATTTAATACAGATTAAAAATTTCTTAAATGCACTTTCCTCTAAAATATCACATCTAATAATAATAAATAATATTTAACTAAATAGGTATTCAAAAAGAGTATTTTTTTTTCATTTATAATAGTAATTCTGTGGAGTTTTAATTTAATCATAATTTTTTTTATTTATGTTAGTGCAAAATATTTTTTATGGAAACTGTATGCTTGGAATAATAGTGATCCAGATTTTTTTTTTAATATTTCAGTTAAATGAGTATAACTGTAAAATTTGTTTTATTATTATATAACGTTATGAACTTATTCAAAATTTCTTCTTTAGGACTTCAATTATTTTGAAAAGCAGCAAAATTAAAATTTTGATACAGCGAACATATGCCTTGCAAACACCTCAACCTATTTGAATTTTCCTAAAGCCCTGCAAAACAGAAATATGCTTATACAGGATATCCAGCCGTCTGGTAAATCATGAATTGTACTTGAGTTATGTAGCGACGGGAAAATCGGGAATTATATGCTTGAAATTGTAGAAAAATCCGCTGTGTGCCTGGAAATTTCGCCCCTTTCTGCATTTTTTCGAATTTTATAGATTTACGAAGATAAACCTTTTGTACCGTTTATTTTGAGCTTTAGCAATCAAATCAGCCGATTAAAAAAAAATTCCCTCATTTGTAAATTTCAGATTTGCTGATGCTGATTTTCAAGAGTTCTCAATTTTTCCCATGAATGTCCCATTCCTTCAAACTTAGGAGATTTGTCTTTTTTTTAAGATTTAGAATTTTCGCCCGAATTTAAGTTATTTGTTATTTAGGTTTTTAAGGTTCGTGATTCACTTGCTAATTTTCGAAGAAGATTCTCGTTTTTCCGTGGTTTTGCAATTAGCATAGATTTATTATTTGAAGTAATAGCCTCTATTCAGCGGCTCATGAAATAGCAGCGCGTGGTTGGAAGAATAAGCAGCTTAATAATGATAATGATAAGCAGAGTAGCAATAATTCACAAATAAACAGTTGACTAAAAACGGAGAAACTTTAATAACATCTTCTTAAAATAAAAATTGTAGACAAAACAAATAATAACAGTCTTACTTTGGAGAAAGCTAAAAACAAACGTAAGTGATTGAGCAAGTAGAAACTTAGTTACTTCATTTTTAAATTAAATAAAACTAATAAAGTTCCATCTGAACTTTAACACCGCGGGCGAAGAGAGCAAGTGAACAAGACCAACGGGAAGACGCCCACCACGCGACGAACACGTAAACAACAACGTGGTCACGTGGTCGGTGCCTTCACCGGGACTGCTCGTGACGTCAAGACGTAAATACCAAACCTACCATCGTGACGTCACAAAAGTAAACACGTCATTGCGGCACAAATTGCGTGATAATCCTAACATGAAGTTTAAGGTTATGTGATGTTAATTTTTTGCGATTCGTTTATTTTCAAGAGTCTTCAATTTACCGATTAAAGATGCATGATTTACACATTTTCAATTTCGCCATTTTTTATCTAGTAGTTAAGCATATTTGAAAATGCAGTGGTATAATTGGTTATGCAAGCGTCCTTGAAAAATTTGGAAGTAAGCCTTGAAATATGCTTGAATTTTTACCAGTAATTCTGCTGGACACCCTGTTGTAGACTTAGCTTCTCTGCATGCAATCAATGTATATAAGTTGGAATATCCTTCTGCTGTGCTTTATGACAAACTTAAACAGCTTACAGCTCAATGTATCTTGTTCTTTCAGTGTTTCTTAATCACCTTGTGCATTTGTTTGATGTTGTAATACATTATTTTTATAGTTATTTTTTTGTTTTACTATTCTCTAAGCAGGGTCGGATTTAGATTTTATGCTCCTCTAGGCCAGTGGTTTTTTGTCGCCCCCCTCTTCACACCATCGTAAAGGAGGGAGAAAGTGACCTCTTTGAAGGTCTTTGTGAAGATAATTTGTATTTTATTCTAATTCACATCGTGAAGTAAAATTAATGAAATAAAATAAATAACAAATTAAATAAATAACGCGCTGTAGATACACATTGACAGCCAAGCGAAAGATTCGCCCGTCCAGCGTCACCTATACGAGGAAGGTGAATGGGACTTATTCGTGGAGAGCATGTATATGTAGACATGTATTGTAGTCTATAACAGTTTATGGAAATTTTCTGACAAAAAAATGCGGAATAATTTTCCGCCCCTCATCATGGTGCTCCCCTAGGCCCGGGGTTATTGGTAAATCCAGCCCTGTCTCTAAGAAAAGTTTGTTTTGTGGGTTAGTACTGTGAAGTTGTTTTTTTTTTTTAATTTTTTTTAATTACAAAAACTGACTCCTTACAAAAGTCTAAATTTCAAGTTAGCATTTCTAACAATTCAAAAGTATATTTTTCATTCATTAACTTTTTAATTGTATGCAGCTTTTCAAGTAACTATCATCACTTTTTACTTTCTCTAAACACAGAAGTGGAAAACAATAATAACATGAATTGTATTTTGCATAACTTATTAACCAAAAACAAAATAATCTTTAATAGTGACAATGTATGCCAAGTGTGTTCATCTGTCATCATTTAACTTATATTGTAAAATAACATACATTCCGAACTACGCACACACTACCTATAAAATTGCTGTTAATATGTTAAGTTTGATTATTATCTATACATGATATTATAAGCTTTATCTTATCTGTTGTGTATTTATATTAAAGTTTATGTGCCATATTTAAACCGATATATAAATTGTCCTAAAAATCTGAAATGTGATGAAAATTTATAAGGAATTTCATATCCAAATTTATACATATTTATAAATTTTGTAAACTTAAAATATATATTGCCTCATCTATTATACATTTTACTAAAAAGTGTAAAAAATTTCTAATTTATTAATAATCTTGTATGAATAGAATAACTTTCTAGGTCATTCATCTGCTATTTAATAAAGGATAACCATATTTTTATAATTAAAAGTTAATTCGGGGCATCCAAAAGTTCAAAAAACATTTTTTGAAAAATAAGATTATACATGCATTAGATACATGTATGTATATTATATGTATACGAGTCATTAAATAAAATAAGACAGTCAAAATTGGAGGTAACGGTTTGCTGTGCCATAAAAATTTTTCTATTAAGAGTATAAAAATAAACTTATTGAGTTGTCCATTTCGGTGCAACCATAAATCATATTTCAGTATTTAATATACAAATCTGTTTCTAAAATAAAGTTCATTTATGTTATATAAGATAATAAAATTGTCGGATCTTGTCCAACCAACAGCTGTTTAAAAGTGTTGCAGGCTATTGAACCTTTTGTTAATATTAACCTGACATACAGCATCAACAGTTTTTTAAGATATTAGAAATTTGGGCCAATGCTTGTATGTGATAATATCTGAATGTATATGTGTTGAAAAACTTATTTTCCATTAAAAAGCATTTACTTTTTTGCATTAGAAAACTTTATTCTGTGTTCAGGATTTTTTTTTTGGAGGAGATTTAAATCTTATTTTAGCGTTAATATATATCATTTTAGTGTTGTACTGATAATATCTTGCAAAATGTGGTATGTGACAAAATTGTTTCAAAACAAAGTAGTCTTATTATTTGAAGGGTCTAGTTGCAAAACTCACATTATCTTAAGTATAACTAAAATATTGGGCTTCACTTTGTTTATTGGTCTTTAGATGATCATATAAAAAAAAATCGAATATAGAATTGCTATACATAACAAGTTTTCGAAGGTGGATATTTGAAGGGAGGCTCTGACGATATTTGTACTTCACAGGTATCGCAAACGTATTTTTGTCTTTTACAATCATCAAAAGTCGCCATTGAACTACTGGACCCCATATCTTAGTTACACTTAGGAGAATGCAAACTTTTCAATTTGATCCTTCACTTGTTGTAGTATCTTTCTTAAAAACAAGCTATTCCATCTCTCAACCACTTTTGTATACTGCTATTTTTATGTCATTGCTTTTTGTGAATATGTACACTTGATTGTAAAGATTTTTTTTTGTGTCAAATTTTAAATAAATGTTCACATTTAAAGTTGAAGTTGACTGAGTTTTTTTTCTTTTATAAAATTACGTTAGTGACTAAGTGTTCGATACCACATATTTTTCATTTTTTGATCATCATTGTAATGTCTCATCTGATTTCTAATTTATTATTCCCGAAAGATGAATAGTTATTTCATTCTTCTGAAATCTTAAAACTTTTAAGTGAATTTCTTACACAGAATATTTAATTACAAACACCAAAGATTCATTTAATTTCAATTTTATTAGGAACATATTGCCTCCTGGGCTGACATTGTTGTTAGTTGACAAACATTTATATTTTAAAAATATGTTCATGCATCATGATGAACATCTTTTTTATGTGGCAAAGTTTGGATTTTTAAAAAATTATGTTTATGTAAAGGCATATCAAAATGTTAATTAAAAAGCAACCTTGTGGTATAAAATTGTTTAGTTTTTTTCCACTTCGATGGATGTAAAGCTTCCCCTCTCATCAAACTTTTAAAAGTATTAAACAACTTGGTCTTCCCCTCTTGAGTACACAGGCCCATAGCCAGGGAAAGAGAGTTGAGAATTTTCTTGAATTTTTTTTTCTCTATTTTCTATTAAAAAAAGGATTGCGTCGGGTGCCTGCTCAGGTGTCGGCTCGTTACTTGACTGTGGTTCTAAAATACGACGCTCGTCGCCAATAGCCCTCGTGTAGCTCTAGTGCGACGATAATTCAAACTAAACTAAACTATTAAAAAAAAATAACAAGACTTGAGAAAAGCTTCCGAGCTTCCGACCAATTTTTTTGGAGCCCCGTGAGACGGATCCAACACAGATATTTCACCATAATAGTAATCCCTATTAAACGATGATTAATAAGCATTATAATTCAGTTGGCGAAGAATTAGTACTAAATGTAATTTTTTAATTAAATAAATTGATCAATGAACCCTCCCTCCCGGTAAAATGAATGCCTCTCCTGGAAATGTGTTAGTCTCCCCGGATACTTTTTCTGGCACAAAACCTGCCGCTTCATTTTCAAAAAAGCGTAATTGCCTGGCTTTTATGACCACAAGCAAAAACAGACATTTTCCCGGCCGCCTTATTTGTCAGAGTAATCATCGAAGAAACGCAGGAGTGAAAGCTAAAAGGGAAATGTCGCGCGTCGGTCGCTTGGAACAAACTAATCTCATTCGTATTTCTACAACTAAACCAAACTTAGGACCGAACGAAAACTAAACCAAACGAAGGAACAATCTTAACTGAAACTTTGATTTCTTTTTTCGCGCTCATTAGTGTCTAAAAGCATGATTGGCTGAATTCTTCTATTGGTGAAAATTAACACGTGACCGCATAACTTAGATGTTACTACTAGATTTGGCTAAAACTCTTTTTTAAGCAAATTTTACTGGAATAAATTAACAATCCGGATACATTTTTTTGAATGATAAAATATTTCATTGATTTGAAAAAACAAAAGTTTTCTGAAAAATAAAAACAATTATTTTTTTTAGTCGCCCGATAGTTAATCTGACCAATAGTAGTATTCAGCCGGTAATGGTTCTAGACGGTCTTCTCTTTCACTTTGTTGTTGGTTCGGTTCGTGCCACAAATTCATGTTTTTCTGTTAATAAGTTCCTACAATAATTTTCAAAATTGAAAATATTATAAATGTTGATAGATTTTACTACTTAACAGATATTATTTATTGTGTTACAATTTTTGAAAGTATAATACTGAGAACCTCCCATCTTAGTCTTTACATTCCTGAATATTAAGAGTATATTTTCTATTTTTATCCGTTACTAATGTTAATTTTTATTATTACTGCAGTTCTAATACTCCTATTTGAAATTTAAGACTATGCAGTTTTAGATTTGGTTATCTGTTTTATATTGTAAATATTTTTTTTATTCAGATAGGATTTGCTCAAACATTAATTTAAAAATTGCAGCAGTTTGGAGTTGCGAAAAGCTAATGCTTAGTTTGGAATTACAGGGGCTTCAAAATTAAACACTGGTATTTTTCTAAACATCCTTATATTACATGCAAATATTTCTTGCCAGAATGTTATTCTAATTAACTAATGTCTGCCAATATGTCAATATTTACATTAAAAAATTTTCTTGTCATTTTCTAGTGATTATTTACAGTCTTGTGTTCATAAACAGCCAGTTGCCATCAACATAAATCGTACTTTGTGGTCTGTGACTTCACATGTCTGATTTCACCAAGTCACTTTTGACTGAATTTCATCAGTGACCCACAAAACTGTTTTTGATGCATGCTATCATAGTTTTAGTATCCCTTCTTTGGGATACTGTTAATGGTTGGTTGTCAGAAATTATTATTTACCACTCATGGAAAGGTGGCCAAATGATGTTGGGGGTACAGCTATGATATAATAGCCGATCTGATCATTGGCCACAGCACTTTTGCGAGTTTGAAAGTGTAATGTAGGGTTACTATGTCTATTGAGTTGCATGGAATATAAAGTGAAAAGCTTACCAATACCACATATTGCATTTTCGTTGTTTAGGAACATATCACTTAATCGGGAACAGCCATTATATCAAACCTGCTCTGTTGCTAGGCCGTGGTGAAGTAGGATTTTACCAAGGATTTACGCATTACTTGTAACAGTTACTTTTTTAGGTAACATCTTCAGATTTTCCACAAAGTAACTGTAAGTTAGTTTTAGATTTAACAAAGTAATAAAAAATGGTGTTACTTTTCCGTTACTTCTCGCGTCGCTCTTTACGGATATTTTGGATATACAATTCAGTTTTCGACTAAAAATTTTTTAACTTTTAACAACGCTAAATTTTCGTTCTTAGTTTTTTCCTATTATTCCTATTTCTTATCCTTGGTTCTCTTTGAAAAACGGTAAGGTAACTAAATTTCAATTTTTCTTCTAACTTGAGATTTCTAAAAGTAACTGATTCTTTACTTTTCGTATTAAGTAACTGTAACTAATTACCTTTCAAATTAAGTAACTGTAACAGTTACTTTTTAATTAAGTAACTCTAATTGTAACAGTTACCCTTTTTTTTTTTAACTAACTGTAACAATGTTGCTTTTTAAAAGAAACTTTCCAATCCCTGGATTTTACAACCCCATTTTACTTCCAGATGTCTCCCCCATCATGGGCTTACCAAGTGGAGTCCTTCGACAACCCTCCGGATGAGGAACTTGTGTGTTCTGTGTGCCACTGCGTGTTCTGCGACCCTGTTCACTGCCCCTGCAACCATGTCTTCTGCAGGGCCTGCATCAGCAAGTGGCTATTGAGGAACAGAAACTGCCCCATCTGCAGGAAAAGAACGGGCCTGTAGAGTAACACTTTTACTTTTTTTGCCTCGCAAATTCTCTTATTTATTTAAGGAGGCGTCCCTAAATTTCATTATGTAGATTTGAAGATTTGACCCCCTCTCCCCTGTAGGAAAAGAATGAGCCTGTATAGTAACATTTGTTTTTGCTCGCAATTGTCTTATCTATATAAGGGTGTCCCTATATTTCAAGATGCTGTTTTAGAGATTTTTTGATGCCCCTCTCCCTTTGTGAGATTTCATAATATTTAAAAATGCCTACTTTTTTTATAGGTTTGATATTATATTTTCATAAATTAGTACTTAATACTTAATTTTAAGTATTTCTCTTTTGGACTATATTTAAAAAAAACTATTATGTTTGAATATTTGTTTCTCATCCTCAAACTATTCTTAATTGCTTTCTGTTAATAATTTCTTGTTTAATTTTTTTTATTAATCTATAGGTCCATGTTTAAAACCATTTCAGTTTAAAGTTTCTAATCAATATTGATCTATCCTACAGATACTCAATCCAGGATGTAGTCCCTCTGATCCGCAACATGATTAACAAGCTCATCCTCCGTTGCCACAACTTAGAAAAAGGCTGTGAGGAAAAGTTCACCCTTGAAGCTTGCGAGAGCCACCTTAAAAACTCGTGCTTCTACGAATTGGTGAAGTGCAAGAACAAGGCCTGTAAGCATATGGTTCTTAGGAAGGACATGGACGAAGACTGTTCCCACCGATACGTTAAGTGCAAGAAATGTGGGTTGAAGGTTTTCCTGATGAATGATCCTCAGAAGCATGATTGTTTGAAAGAACTTAAACAGTGTCTTCAAGGTAAGGTGAAGTTTTAAGAGCACATGAGCCCGATCGACCACGGGTCTCCAAACTAAAGTACCACAGTGTTAATCCAATGAGGAAAAAATTATTTTCTCAGCCACAATTCTCCGGCTGTATCGAATATTTTTACTAATGCTTTTTTTTTCAATGATAAATGTAGATAACTTACAGGTCTCTATTCCCACTTTTTGAAATTGCTTCGGATATTTTGTGTAAAATTATTGATTGAAAATTTAAATAAATATTCGAACCAATTTCAAAAAGTGGATTTTTGGGACTTGTAAGTCAGCTACATTTATCACATAATTTTTTTTGCAAAAATATTCAATACAGCAGGGGAAATCTGCCTTAGAAAATATCTTTTTCCTCCATTAAATTGACACTGAGGCACTTTGGTTTGGAGATCATGCGGTTCAGCGGCCCAGGATCATTCCCCCTTAAAAGTTCTGAGTGTCCTGGAGCTCTGGATACTCATCTTTTTGTGCCTCTGTAGTGCCTGTTTTTATTGTTAATATTCAAGTGTAAAATAATCGAAATGTTTTTAATAGGAAGGCAAAATATCTTCACTTTGTTCGCAATTCAAATTTTTGGTCAATATCTTTTCAAATAATCTTGTATTATTGAAATTATGATTAACTAGCACAACAGGTTAGATTACAAATCTGGAGGGAACTAATTTTTGCTCGCCAAATTAAGGAATTTTGAAATATGGATAGTTAAAAATTAATTTTAGATGTTTTTTTATTTGTACGTATGGTCAATATAAGGCATTTGTAGTTATCTTTGGATTAAAAATTGTTTGCATATTGTTGCTGAGTTAAATTTTCTTTTTAAAGAGATTAATGATTTATAATTTCTTTGGTATAATATTGATTTACGTTTTTATCAGGATTGGATATTGTTATAGGTTAAAACAAATTTTGAAATTAATATTCCCTGACTTCAAGTAAGTTTTATCTTTTTTTTTATTCAGAAAAAATGCAAATTATCAAGAAGAAAAAGCAGAAAATTAGAGAACTGCAAAGTGAAGTTAAAACAATAAAAGAAATTGTCTCTTCTGATCATTCCGTAACTGATTCAAGTGTGGACAGTATTGGAGGAACTGCATTTATTTTGAGCCTGAATGAATCAAGTTTGTCTTCTGGCAGTTCCATTAGTTCCATTCCCAGTTTTGTTTCTAATTCCGATAACGACTCCATGTCATTCTGGCAAAACACCTCTGATATCCTCCAAGAATTTCAAATGCCTTTCAACGAGGCTGAGGCAGATTACAGCGCTGGATATACTAGGGCTTCAAGTCCACCTGAAAGTCTACCACCGCCACCTTCACCTGAATATCCTAGGGCTTCAAGTCCACTTGAAAGTCCACTACCAGCTGTGGGGCGATCGGATGCTTCTCTAGAAGCGACTTTAGATGTCCTTTCTGAGAGGGACAGTCCGATCAGGCGACCTGCCAAGAGAAGGTTGCCGGCCGCTCTCCTTGACACTTCGGACGAAGATGAAGAAGTTCGCGAGTTGCCATCCTTGCCATCTCCAAAACGAGTGTGGCGATTGCATCGAGACGATGGCGGAGAGACATCGCAAGGTTTGTATATATAGTCTTAATAATTTATTTTTATTTTCCAATGGGGCTGCTTTGTTGGTGGCTAAGCCTTTGCAGACTCGGCATATTCCCCAGAAGTGAGCCATTTTTTTTTGTGGCACCATCAAGGCAACTCTCGTACCAATTTTGATGCTCAGATTACAATGAATATGAGCTCTTTGTGGATGTTAAATTATGCTGAGATTTAATTTTTCCTAGAGAACCCAAGCCAAATGGGAACTCAAGGGATCTTTTACATGATATAATATGATATGATGCGTGCCCTCGGTTTTCCCATCCAAAAAATCTGACGACTTAGCCGGGGCTTAAACTCGCAAACTTGGGTTTATGAGGCAGACACATTAAACCTCTCAGCCACTGAGTCGCTTCCCCCCCCCCCCCCCCTCCCCATTTTTTTTTCAATTTAAGGTTCTTAAAACTTCTTGTTTATGTACCAAAAGGCAGATGAAAAATTGCCACAAGATTTGTAATTGATAAAACTTAATTGAAAACTTATTTAAGGTTGTAATGCATCCAAGACTTGGTAGATCCACATGTGGCATAGATCAGAAGTAGGCTCTGAACTAATTAATAATAGACATTTCAAAGTGATTGTGTATAATAACACCTTGATTGCATGTGGGGGAAATATGAAGATTCCTAGAAAAAACAAAATGACTGTGTACTGCAGGATAAAGGGCATATCAAGAAATTTATTTAAATGGGGATATGAAATATTACTAATAAAAATGTTATAATAACATTGTTATATGTATATAGCAATAGGATTCAAATTTGTGCCCCATCATTTCTTAAGGCATCAACAAGACCCCATAATACCCTGAAGGAATTCCTTTCTGGTTATTTTTTTTAAAAATTAAGTCGCTGAATTTAAAAAGATTTTACTTCAAACAAGGAATATTTCTATACCTTTTCATTAAGAGATAGAAGGAAGTTATTTGAACCCTATTTTCATTAATTACTATTTTTTTTTATAGATTGGTTGTTATTTTTAATTGCTAAAAAATATTGTTTTTAATAATTAGGAATGTACATGAACTTGACCTCTGAAGAAACCCCTGGATCTGCTGTGTTCGATGTTGCTGGGCCAAGCTCTGTTCCCAATACAACTTTTGGTGATGTGGATCTTAGGGGACTGCCTCGGGCACGTCGTTTTTTAAGGTCTAGACGGCTAGGTTTGTATGATTCTAAATTCAATCAAACAGGTTTATCTTGAATTTCAGGAAATTATTTTTTAAAGAGGTTTGAAGATTTTCTCAAAAAAATCCTTCATAAATATGTCAGTAACTAAACCAAACCTTTTGTAAAACCGACTTTGGGGAAAGTTTTAGTTTTTAAGTCAATAGTTACCTTTTCCCCCCTCTAAATAAATCTACATATACATTTATAATTACCTATATATATTTATCATAAGTTGGAGTAGGTATCTGGCATCCAGGGGGAAAAGGTTCTTATCCAGTCGATGTAGGTTTTTTTTTCCCTATGGAATCTTCAATTAAGTAAAACTTTTACTGAAATATATTTTTGTTATATTTGAGAAATACTGCTAGTATACAAAAGGTATTTAAAGCATAATTGGCAACAGTTTATTCTGGCTTTGCCTGTTGTGTTCTTAAATGATTACTTATTTTACAATTTATTTTTTTATACTTAACCATATTGTGTTTTTAAGCTCTTTAAAATTACTAATTTAGAATAAAATTTGGGTAGTTATTGCCATAATGTATTTGTTTAAAAACTAGCCATCAATATGAATGTAATGCTGAGAAATGGAACAGCTGATAAGTTTTGTCTGTTGTGTTTCTGTTGAGATATTTATTGAAGCTGTTTTGTATTTGATTGGAAAACTATTGAAAATAGCTTTTCTTTACGCTTCTTTGGAGTGAATTTCATTTGAAAATAATAAACCATTGAAAAGGCAACCAAAGCTACAAAGAACAATTTTTCAAAACTTCTTTTTGAATGATAGGCAATAAATTTTACGCTCCTCATGGGTAATTTTAATAATGGTGCCAGATAGCTTGAATTTAAAACTGTTGTGTTTTGTTTTTTGAAACGTATAGCAGATTAATAAATTACATAAAGTTTATAAGCTATGAAATCTTCACAAAAAGTCAGTTTTCATATATTTTACATTTAACCTTTCAGCCTGTAATTATAATTATCTATACATATTATATAATATAAAAGTATAATTTTGCAGGCTCTCCCCTTTGCCCCCCTTTCTTTGGGTCGCCAGTGGGCGATCTCCCCAGAGCTCAAGTGGAATCTCCAGCATCCACTGGCAGAAACGGTGGTGGATTTCTGGAAAGCACCATTGCCATGTTGTCCACTTCTAATCTGGAGTCCGACCCTGAGTGGCTGCCTGATGAACAACCAGACCAGCTTGGTTCCACTGATTATCCCGCTTTGGATCTGGCAGATGTGTACAGGGTGAGCTCTGAATACAGTGATTCCGATTCTTCAAGCTCCAGTGACTCGGATTCAGAGAGTGGATCGGAAGAGCCAGACTTATTAAGCAGAATTAGGAAGTAGGTGAACGTAGTTTGTATTAATTAAAGATAAAAATCATAAAGTTATAATAAGAATAGAGAGAGCGATAATGCAAATCTCCCATTCACTACCTGTCACTCACATTGAAAATGTTCCCCAACAGTCACATGCTTTAGGCTGTGATATTTGGCGTTGATCCCCAAGGTCAACCACAAGATGGGATTGCCGCTTTTGTTAAATTTCTCCTTTTTTGGCACTCATGGTAAAAATCGTAGTTCTTTTACACGGGGTCTGTAAAGTTTTTTTTTAAATTTGTAATCCACTTATATGTAACAGTTGGTTTTTTTCTTCTACATTTATATTAAAATAGGTACTTATGAAACTTTAGTTTAAAACAAATTTCAATTTACGCAGTGTTTTATGCTTTTATTTTAACTATTTTCTTTTTTTATTCAAAAGAATAACAAAACTGAAAAGTTGGTGAAGATTTTTGTGCATCTGTCCGTACCCCCTTTCAAATTTGGTTCTAGCCATTATATTTAAATTTTTTGTTTAATAAGTATGACATGTGATACCTAGCTTATATATTTTTTTATAAAAACAAAAGGAATAAATAATAATTGATCCAAAGCAAAATATTCCATTTAAATGACAAAACGAGTTCCCAGTAGTTTTAGTTTTGTTAGTAATACAAATTCATTAGTTTTACAAATGTAAAACTTAGCTTTTGCATCGGTAATAAAAATAAATATTAAATAAGCTTAATAGGAGCATTGGATACAAGCTTTTTTATTCAAATAAATTAACCTTGTCAGTTTATATTATTAAAAAGTAATTAACACGCACTGTTTTGAAACAATAAGGCTGGTCATTTTAAGCAATTTTATGTTTATAATTCATGTAGGAAATCTTTATATGTTTTTTTTTTAAAACTAAGCAAAAATAAAGGTAGAATTTATGAAAATAACTGTTGTTCTTTTAGATATCTTTTAAGTTAACGTTAAACACCAATATTGCAAATCGAGACTACTGAATTAAAAATCAAAATTTTTATATGATAAATCTCGAAATTCAAAAGTAAAAAATTATATCTAACTCAGGAAAGTATACCTGTAATCTATAATAATAAAAGAGTCTGTCTGTATGTCTGTGGATCGTAAAAGACCTACTTATACTGCCCTCAGAAATTCGAAATTTTTAAGATAGATTCCCTTTAATACCAACATGTGCGCCTGAGGCTTAGTTTTTTCATATTTGTTCCATTTGTAGAGAAAATTCTAATTTTCTGAAAAAAATGCACCACTTTCGCTCAAATCCGATCATTTTTCCCTTTTGTGTTGCCATTCGACAGAAGAAATTAAAATGAACACCAAAATTAATTATCTTGCCATTACCTTCAGAAACTAAATTAATGATTTGAAAAATAATTGAACGCGCCTTTGAGCTAAATGTTTAAAAAAAAAAACAGAATGCAGGTTTTGACGTGAAATAACATTGTTATACAATTATGGTTAATTTTGAATTTATCAGGAAAATTGCGATGACAGTAAGTTCATATTGAGGAAGATTTTTGTGATATGAGGATGTGCATTTTATAGTGATGTATTTTTATTTTGGAATTTTAAAGCAATATAAATAATAGGATTTTATTCTTTGTAATGAACCGGAACAAAGGTAAAGCTTATTATCCTATAGCAAATTAAATGACATATATACTTGGATAGATTTGATATTCTTTTAGTCCGTGCGAAGATTGGGTATTTATTTGCTAGTATTGAATAAATGAAAAATAGATGTCCTATATACTCATTATAATTTTAAAGATACTTTTTTTAAAGTTGAAAATAAAGTAAAATGATTAAAAATATTGTTTAACTTAAATAACTTTTAAATTGCAAAAATAGCATTTAAATACCGATTTTGTAAATCAAACTACCAAATTGATAAATAAAAATATATAATTTTTCCATTATTTGAATCTCAAAAATTAAATTTCTGCAAAAAAACAAATCCAAGAAATATAAGGAAACATTATTAGTAAAAACTGCAATTTAAACTGAATAAACTTATTACAAATACTTATTTTATATGCAACACACACTTATTTCCAAGATCTATTTATTCTAAGTTTCTATTTCAAAATAACGCCAAAGGTGCCAGATCGCCAATCGATTTCCGAAGCAATAAAAGTCATGAAAAGCACAAAATACAATGTTTAAAACACTTTCCACTGATGTCGATTGTTAAATAAAACATGCATTTTCATTTCACATGAAATTGATGAGAATAAATCGTATTATAACACAGAATATATCGAATATTATGTAAAAAAAACATGATTAGCAATCTACTTTTTGATTTTATTTATTAAGTTATTTGAATTTCAATAAGGAAAGTTTATAAAATCTTACCAATGACATGTAGAAGGTCATCCCTTTGTCAATTTTCCTACATCCATATGCTCAGCAATAGTGTATCATTTTGAGTACATTCTGCATGAGCAGACGAATTTTTCCCGCTGTGGGCTATAGAAATAAACTTTTGTATTTGTTTAAGAAATCCAACAATCACGTGACGCATAGGCTCATTCTTCTTTTTCGCACTCTAGTTTACTTATAATAACTCTATGATAAAAATCTTGTGGATACGTATAGTTTTTGTCACGTGCTTATTTCTATTACAGTCAAACCTTGTTTATGAATGTGAAAAGAACACAGAAATAGTTTTTGTTGATAGTAAATTCATGTTACCCACCAAAAAAATTCGAATAATCAGTGAAAGTTGAATTTTTTAAATACATTTTTTAATAATATTAAGTTACAGTTTATAATGTTTACTTAGAACCAAAATAGTTAAAAATCATGTGCAAGAATGCATTTTGTAAGAAATAAGTAAATGCAACTTCTGATTTCTTCAAATGTTTATCACTTATTTCATTTTAAAAAATTAAATAAAATAATTGTTGTGAAAAGACTTCAATATTTCAGTTCTTGTAAAACACACTTCAGACATTTACTTTGTGGTAGTTTTAGTTTAACATAAGTCCAAAGCTAAGACTGTGAAAATTAAATGCTTTGTGTTCATTATAAGCAGAATTTCATATTAACAAGGTTTGACTGTATTTTGAACCTGTTTTAAGTATTTTTTTAAATATATATTTTCATTTCCATAAAAATACCATAAAATATTTAAGTAACACAAAATTGATTTTTTTCCTTCTAGCTTATTCAGTAGCAGTGATGATGAGGATGATCCAGACTTTCAGCCAAGTGAAGATTTCTAAAATGACTGCAGATATTTTATGTATAAACATTATTTTTCTTTTGGTTTTGTTTTACAATTAAAAAAAAATCCTTTATGTATTTTTATCTTATGAGTTCATTTTAAATAAAGTTCTTATATAGTTTCTACTTAAATTCTTATTTTTATTTAAAAAAAAACTACTATGTAGAGTCTCGGTTCTACTGATTGTGTGTTGTATATGTGGAAAAATGTTAGTTGTCGTCATCTGCACTAAAAATAGGCAATTTCGTTTTCTTTTTTGCTATCATCAGCATCAGGAAAAAAAGATTTGTGATAGTCACTAACTTGGAATTATTTTTGCTGTATGCATTTATTAATAAATTCATAAACAACCTAACCAATTTTAGCTTCCACACTACGTTTAAAGCATAAAAAGTGGAAGGTTAATTATAATTCGTTCAGTCCGTCTGTCTGTCCGTCACCCACTTTCATAGCCCAAACTACAAATGCTATGGACAAGTGTGATACGTCAAAAATATCAGCGCATCGAAATTAGAATACATTGAAAATTTCAGAAAAGAATTCGAATTCGAAGTACTGCAATTATGTAACTGCAATTATGTACATAAAACTAGCATTAGTCTACTACTTTTTAAAATCTCCTTTAGATTGTTAATTTCACCATTGATTTGACTTTTTTTTTGGCTCAAAAACTTAAATATCTGAAAGGTTAAAGCAAAAAATTTTTTTTTCCTATGTGACATTCATGTTCAGTATACTAAATCGCTCTATATAAAAAAAAGTAAGCTCTTTTAAAAGTGTCCGGAGCAATAAACATCATGAAATATGATCTTAAAATCAAATTTTTTTGGAAGTGTGTTCCCTAATGCCTGACCAATTTTCTTGTTTTTTCAAATTTCCAATTTTTTTTTAAATAATTAAAAATAAAAATTAATTTTTCTCTATGTTAAAGTATAGGATTTGAAAGTGTTAGTAGCCATAACATGATGAAATATAGATGTCAGAAACCCAACTTGTTCTTTTTACATCGGTTTTGTGTTTATATATAGAAAAGGTTTACAGATTTTTTTAAAAAAATGATTTGGCCTTAAAATATATTATAGCAAGATAGAAGGTTTATAGATTAAAATTATGTAAAAAAAGATAGTAAAAAATTATAACTAAACCATTTTAAATAAACATTTAACATAACAATTACTCTGAAAAATTTTATTAGGTTAATTCTGCTAAACTGGAATAAAATGTTTAAATTTTTTTTTATAAAAAGAACGAAAAGTTTTTTTTATTTTCGGAACATGTTACAACTATCACGTAATTTTATCTTTTTTTTCTTCAGCTGGCAGATGGCTTTCTTTTTTTTATTTAATCTCTTGGTTTCGCAGCAAAACCGCGGTGAAAGAATTTTTATTTTATTTTTTTATTTATCCTAAAAAATGTATTCTTATGCGAATAAAATAAAATTCGTACACTCGAATTTGGCGAGCGATAGCGAGCAGGGGGCGGAGCCCCCTAGTACTTTAAAAAAAATACTTTTCTTTCTAACCACTAAAATATTTGAAGATTTGTCATTTAAAATGGGGTAGTTAATAAGCCTTTTTTTTTGCTGATTATAAATTTGATTCTTAATATTGAATTTAAAATTGCTTCCCTCTTGAATATGAATTTAAAATTTCATAAAAAAAATCTATTTAAATGTTATAATAATATTTTAAACTCTTTAAAATTATTTGTAAAAAAAGCTAAATTTTAAAATAACTAGAAAAAAAAGTAATCCCTAACTGATTAAGTATATTTGCTAAACTTTTTGTTATCTATGATTTGAAACATATTTCACTAGTATTTGTGTATCTCACTATGAAAATGTTAAGGAATTGTTATTTTGCTATTTGTTAACAAGTAATAGCATATATAGTATAAAACTGTAATTTCGATAATATTAACTTTTTATATGAATAGATAGTTTTTTTAGTTATCTGCTGCAATTGACAACAAAATCATGATTTAAAAGTTTGCATGAAAAAAACAGCATTGTATGCTCTCTTCTAGGTTTTTTTTTTGTGTGATAAGCAGTTTTTGTCCCAGTTTAATTTTGAAGACCCATAGAACCAATATGCAAAGAATGGATAATGGAATATTTTTGTGTTTTGTGCAAACTTAATACTAAATTATGCATGTGTTACTATAGGTGGCTGCCTATAAATGAAGAAATTTATTGGTGTATTTTAAAATTAATATGGTGTTTCTTATGTAGACTTGGAAGGGTTTCTCCATTCTAATTCTTATTCGACAAATAAGAATTAGACAAATCGACAAATTCTTATTGCGAGATGCCTTTAAATATTTGTTGTATCTGGTTAAGTTCCTAGATATTTCAACTAATAAAATCAGTACACGGGCCTCTCTAGCTTTATGCTGGCCCTGACAAATTGCCACCCCCTTGACAAAATAATTTTAAAAAATTCCCAAAGAAAAATTTGTTTTTAATTGTAGCTAATTAAAAACGTTATTTGACATTTAATATAATTGTAATTTCAGCAAAAAATATATCAATTGAAGAGCTCAGTGAAAGAACGTGCTAAGTGAAAAAAAAAAGATGAAAATGAGAGTTAAAGTTTTTAGTTTGCAATTAGGGGGGATCTGTTAAAAACGGTACTTTTAAAGGGTAAAAAATATTATTAAATTAAATTTTATGAAAAAGGGAACACTTGTTATAGTTTAAGGAGGGAATAACATGTTCATTGACTCAAAAATCTAAATTTAACACACAAATTTAACAAAAATCTAAATCTAACACAAAATCAATTGTTTTGTGGAAATACCGAAATTTTTATTCACATATATATATATTTTTTTATTTCGGTATATATTGTTCTTGTTGTATTTCCTTTAAATACTCAACAAATCCTGAAAGAAGAGGGGGGGGGGGGGGTAATAATATTTTATACGCTCTTGTAAAAAAGGTTATTTTAATTTTACTTAAATTCAAAATTCGTTTGAATTTCCAACATTACTCGCAAATAGTAGAGATCTAAGGTCTAATAATAAAAGAAATATTTAATAACATTCTTAGGTCATTTAATTTTACTTCTAAAATACTGTTTGATTTGACAGTTTTCTGAAGGAATATTTTATGGTACTGTATATTCCCAATAAACTACGAACCAAAATATTATTGACAAACAAATCATAACGAAATTTAATTATTTGAAACAATTAATTTTAGTTACAGTTCTAACTAAGAAATATTTTATCTAAGCAGATAATTAATAATTCAATAATAATTCAATTAATTCAATAATCAATAGTATATTTCCTCGAACTCTTTATAAAACTTTCGAATACATCTATAAATCCAAAAACTCTACATGACTCCAATGAACACACGTAACCACACGTAACTATACACATGAAAAACCTTTTTCAATCCTAACCCAAAGGTGACTTTTTCAATGTCGAAGCAGGCCTCATTTGTTCAGAACATAATTGGGGGTTTAGAGCGAGCGCGGTGGGGCGTGTCTGGCGTGTCACTGGTCTATTGTAGAGACTGACAACCAACTCCTCCCCTAACTTGGACGTTTAGTGATCCTGGAGTGGTTTTTGCTGCAGTTCGAGTTGTAGCTAGAAATTCATGTCCCTTAAGCTCTTCAATTATGAATTCATTTTATTGGGGAATCGACGGATTGTTTTTCACCGTTTTAATCACTAAAATGCCGCCGTGGACAAATATCTGCTTTAGCGATACTTGAACGGCCAAAATCAGTTATTCCTCAATAATCAACCGAAGATTGGACGTATATTTAAATATATTTACTGTTAACAGATGCAGCATCATAATTGCCTCACATACTTAGAACCGTAGTTTTAATGTGTTTTTATATTATCTCAGTAGGTAGCACCGCATCACTTCTAAAGCTTCCGATGACCGAGTTCCAATAGAAGATTTTTTTCCCCGACTTGAACATCCGGAAAAAGTTATAAAATGATACTATTTTCATTTTCTTATTCTACCTAGTATATGGATTACGATCGATTTTTTGAAATAAAGTTATATAAAAATATTTTTTTAAACAAAATAGATGCTCCACAGCATGATTATCCTATTCAAGTTTGTAGCCGGCTTGACTTCAAACCCATGATTATCCTATTAAATGTGAAAATGTTGAAATGTTTAAATATTATTCTACTTTATCATCATTCATTTTATGTTTCTATCCTGTATCTTTATAGAAAATGGTCTATGGCCAATAAAGCTATAGCACTATAGCGGCCTCAGTAACCCACAGTCTACCAAAAGGATCCTCAAGGTGAAGATGAGTTACCTCGGCTTATATACTACTTACTATTAACGTTGTAATCTGGAATAGTGGCAGGAACGTAGTGGCTGTAAATCAGCGCCACCTAGTTGTTGATGGCATATTGAGGTTGCGTGTGTGGTGAACCGCCACAGTACTAAGAATTCCCTATTTACTTCACCACATAAGTGGGGTCGATTTTGATCTTAGACCATTTTTTTATGCTTGTTCTTTGAAATTCTTTACAAATTGAAATTCAAATTATCTATATATCCCCAAAACGTTTAAATTACAACATAAATAAGGAGATAAGAATTATATTCCATGCTTTCACTGTAAAAAAATCATTTGCTCATGCGTCAGAGGCATTTAACAAATTTACTTTGAAAATAAAAGAAACGTTTCCCAACTGATCGGAAACATGTCATAAATAGCAGATATCTTACATTTTCAGAAACATTTCAGTAGTTAGCACAAAAAATGACTTTTGATTTTTTTTAGTGTACTTGCTTATATTTTCGAAAAAAAATTCAAACAGTTTTTTTTCTTTGAGTCACAGCCATGCGATGATGTCCACATTTTGTCCAAATAAAAGCTACACAAAACTTTGTAACGTTATCCACCTAACTATTAAACATCACGGGCAATTCTTTTATTGACAAATTCATTCCTGAAAAAATAATTATTGCTGAAAACAATGACAATTTTGTTGCCCAGACCACTTTTCGACACGTAAAATCGTAAGAAAATGCACAGTTCTTTCAACAATATTTGGTCGTTGTAGTATGTGAGTCAAGCGTTTTTAAAATTATAAACTCCTTTATTTTATATCTTTTGCAACAAACTAGTGAAACAATGCCAATGTCTTTTCTTTTCCGATATCATTTTATTCCTAACTAGCAAATAAATACCCTTTCTCCGCACGGACTAAAAAAAGTTGTAATCGATCCAAGTATATGTACCATTTAATCCATTATAGGATAATAAACTTATGTTATTGTTTTCGCTCATTATAAAGTATAAAATCCTGTTACTTATACTACCTTAAAAATTCAAAATAAAAAAATACGCTATAAATGCACGCATAAAAGTCATCGTAATTTTCCTCATAAACATATAAAACCTTTTAGCTCATTTGGCGCGTTTTTGGAAAGAATTTATCGAGAAAAGAGATATAGCTACAAACACTCTTATTGTACAGCTCTAGCACAATGGCCTTCGAACAAGAAACCAGCTTATACATTAAAAAATATATATTATTTGGCACGTATAGGTAAGTATTTGGCGAGTTAGGCGAAAAAGTGAAACCAAAACCCTAATATGTAGCTCTAGTACGATGGCCTTGAACAACCATCATAGTTACAATTCACGGAAACGGCTTAAATATGCACATTTGCAATCAACAGAACCATCAATGAAGAAATCATCACCTAAACCCACAATAAAATCGTAGAATGGAGACTGGAAGGAATTACGTCACTTTAAACATGTCAATTATTTTTCAAATAATGAATTTAGTTTCTGAAAGTAATGGCAAAAGAATAAAATAAACATTTTGAATTTTAAATGTTTTCGTTAAAAGTTTTAATTTTTTCAGCAGATGGCATCAGGAAAGTAAAAAAAATGATCGGATTTGAGACAAAGTGCTGGAGTTTTTCAGAAAATTCGAATTTTCTCTAAAAATAGAACATTTTGAAACCTGAAAGTTCAAAAGTCATAATCTAAGTATGAACTACGCATTTGTGCCAAGTTACGAGTCAAACAAATGTATAGTTTAAGAGTCTATATGAAACATACAAACACAACTTCTTTTTTATTATTATAGATTGTTTTGTTTTGTATCATAAGACTTCTTCCGCTTAAATGCTTTATACTAGTTGCTTAATTGAAGATGAGCAAAATATGGGTTGCATTTCCATTCGTATAAACGCGTATTTTCCACTCACCGAAAAGCAGACCAAGGAAAACTACTTCGTAGGGATGTTACAGCCTTAGCAACAAGTTTTTCACACATGTTATTAAAAATTTAGAAGAATTGTTGGTTCTGAAAAAAAGTAGGTTTGTAAAATTAAATATGACTTATAAACCATTGCAGCCAAATTTGACTATTTTTTGTATTCATTTTCTACCTAAATTTATATTTAAAATCTTTCACTTACATCATTTGTAATAGATGATGGTAACGGAGCGGGATTAGCTGCCGAGCGAGTTTGTTTCCGCATTAGAAAATAATTTCTTTTTAATTTTATTAAAAGAACTTTTTTTGTTTTAATAAACTTTTTTATTAAAATTTTTTCCTATAAAATTCTAAAATATTTGTAAAATAAAATAATTGATCTGCATTACTAGTTAAAAATTTTACCTGTATAACTAGTTTAAAATTTTTAAAGAAATTCTCAATTTCATAACTAAATGTAATACTTTTGTTTTAATTTAAAATCCTCGATTAAGAATGTCATAGTTAAATAAATAACTTTTTGATGAAATGAAAAAACGGTACATTCTGATAACCGGACCCATTAAATTAAAAATGGCCACAAAATTACCTTTAATATTAATTGAATCCATTTTAATTTCGTATTTTTTAAATACTTAATATACTTTCCTGAAAATTTAAATTCAAAACAGAATAACTCTTCGAATTTAGTTAACTATTATTGTCTGTGGCATTTATAAAGATTGGGGCCCGTTTATTGGTTTCAAAAGGTAAGAATTTTTAGAAAGATACGTAATTTCCCAATAACTATTGTTTAAATGTACATAAATAACCACAATAAATATAATTTTAAATTTATTTTAGGTGTTCCTTTTTTAACATTGCTAAGTAATACATATAAATGGACCACTAAACTATACTCATTGGCGTAACGGCCTGCGTAAACCAGGGCCAACGGTACCAATCTCCGTTTTCTCGACCAATCACCAATGGCACTGGGGTGCGAAGCTTATGTTCCAGTTAGGTGTGGTCAAGTTCATTCGTAAACCCCACTGTTTAGTTCCCATCAATCAGTCTTGGTCCTCATTTTATTGATTTTGAGTGGTTGAAGGCTGAGTGAAACTTGAGCCATCCGACGGTGTAAGAAGTGCTACCACTCAGTCAATAAGACTCTGATGATTTAATACAATTTTACCAAAAAAGCGTTACTGCTTAATGAATTGTTAATTTGATTTGGTTTGAATCATCGTCGCACTAGAGCTACACGAGGGCTATTGGGGACGGGCGTCCTAATTTAGAATTTCAGTTAGGTGACGAGCACTGAATTGTTGCAAAGTTATACTTAACGAAAGGAAAGATAAGAAGTATTTATATAGAATCCAACGTCATAAACATAGTTCAGGAAGTGGAAGGATAGCTGATGTTAATCCGGAGATATATGGCCACTCGTGGCATCTTTATCGGAATGACGCAGAGAAACATTTACACTTCGTTCTGTGATAGGCATATGGGAAATTTAAATAACACATTGATAAAAATACAATGATAAAAGGAAAAATTATATAATACAGCTTACACAATATCAACAAAGCAAAAACATTAAAGGTATTTAGTGCAAATAATTCAACAAAATTTGCCTTTTTAACCGATAATGTGATATCATGGCATATTAAAAAATAAATTGGAAATGGAAGACTGTAATCTCTTAAAAACCAAAAGAAATTCTCTGGAACATGTATTCTTTTAAAATGTTCATTGGATAAAAAAAATTTCAAGAACGTAAAATTTTCTTTCCCCATTAATTTATTATTATTGTTATATTTCATCATTCCGAAACATCGAATTTTTTCCGCCGTTATCAAAGCCATTATGGTTTACAGTTACGAAAGAATATTTATTACAAAGAAGCAAGTTTTAAAAATAATAATGCGAAACTGTTCGTTAACAAATACAAAAAGATAAAAACTGACATTTAAAAATAACATCTGTATGAAACTAAACTAAACTGCTTTAGTGCATAATGAGATTTAAAATAGCACTGTTTGTTTTATTTTAGCGTCGCATAAAAACCTTAAAAAGAACATTAAAAGAAATAATTAAAAAAATTAAGCTCAAAATCGTTTGCGAAGATTTTTTTCAAGCGATCTTGATAAATTAAAATGAATCTGGTTACATCGATTTTCAATTTTTTCCGCCTGTTTATTGTTTTTCATTATTGATTGCTTTCATTCGAATTTTTAAAAGCTGTCGAAAGTTTATATAAATTGTATATCTTTTGTTATAATGTTAGAAGAACTAATTTTATTATCTTCAAAAGCAAATAAAATTATTAATTCTAAAGAACTCATTGGTCCAGTATTATGCAATGAATATAGACAGAAAGTAGCTGAAATCGTTCATTGCAAGTCTGTTCAAGAACTGCTACTAAAGAATTACGGATCTGCAGTTGAAACTCAAGAGGATTCACCGAAAATCTGCTATTTACCTTTGGAGGAATATAAAGTCCATTTACGTTCAAAAAATGAAGTAACTGATCCTACTGATGACAAAATGGATATAGATGGCTCGAAAGAATTTCACAAGGTAAGCGATGTTGATGATTTACTTATCAAAGATTCAGAGTCCCTGAAAGTAAATAATGGTGTATTCGATCCCATTAATCACAAAGATTCTGGTTTTTATACTGATGGAGAGTCCATACGTCATAATCCACACAGTGTTTCTGGTAACTGCAATTTCGAAGAATTCAGAATTTTGGAAGAAGTAACTAACTCTGAAAATACCATTATTTTGAATTTCGATGATAATTCTCCTGGTAATAACTCCGAAGTTCCTGTCTATAATTGTACTTACGAAGAATACAGGAACGTAGATGTATTTGAAGAAATAGAAGAGGATAATGATAACTATTTCTCGATAAAGACTACAACTATTTCATCTGTTGTCAAAACAGCGAGCTACAGCCTTGAAGCGACTCAGGTTGAAAATGAATCCAATTTTAACAATGAAAACGGTAGAGATGCTAATCCAAGTGAGGACAACATTCATGGATTAATTCATATTTCGCCTCATAACAATCAAGAAGCTAATGTCGATAGAACTCATACCGGAAAACAGGAAGAAATACCCTTACTTTGTATTGATGATGAAGATAGCAACTATCCTCCAATTGAAAATTCGGTAAATGATGGAGTAAATACTGATGGTGATTTCATACGTATATCAAACACGTATTCGTTGAATAGTGATACTCAAGACTGGCATCTTGAAGATTATTTCGGCAATATTTCATTGGAAGTTGAGGTTCCAACTTCTAATGTTGTTAATGAAATTACCCAAAATACCAATGAAGTTGTTTCTAAAAATGATTTCTTTCAGAATTCATCTCTTCGTTCTAGTCTCGAAAATCAAAATATTGAATGTGAACGCAATCTTTCTGGTTCAGATACATCCGGAATACCCTTATGTAATGATGATGCAGATGTGCTTATGCTTCATAATGAATTAAGAATGGCCAATAATACTGACAAAATTGCATTGCTTTCTTCTATAGGGGACTGTAACAATAGTAATGTTCATTCTGAGATGACTTCGCCAGAAACTATAAACCCACTAGCGAATATAACAGCTCAAGATACAACTGGTTCCAAAAACGAAATAATTTCTTTAAGGGGTGACGAAAATAACCGTATGATATTTGAAATCACTCATCCCCAAGCTGAAAATCTTATATTAAATGTAAATGATAGCCAAAGAATGACTTTTTTAGAAAATGGAAAAGATTCAGAATTTATTCCCACTAAAACAAAATGCAGGGAAAGTTTTAATAGCAGTAATTTATGTTTACCTAAAAATAAGAGGCGAAAGAAAAACGTGCCAGATGGAGATAAACTTGTGTTTAACACAAGATCTCGTTCTTCAAGAGTAGGTAAAGAACATAGCCAAAATTATAGACAGAGAGTTGAAAAAACTGTTTCAGAAGAAAAGTACTCGAATAAACAGCATACAAAAGTAAAAAATCAAACAAAAACTTCGTATCCTAGAGGCAGTCATTTAAGTACTGTTAAAGCACATAAAGAAAAATTGACCATTAGCCCTACCATTAAGCGCAAAAAGGAAAATTCGGTATCACGCAGATTCGGTTATTCTTCAAGTCGAGTTTTGTCGATGCCCAGCGCTGAAGAAAAGGCGAAGACCAGGGAAGAAAAAGTCCAGAAACTCCAAGAGCGCCGAGAGAAGATGGAGAGACAAAGAGAGGAAAGAATCCGTATTCAGGAAGAGAGAAGAAAGAAGAAGTTCGAACAACACGAGGAATTGTTGAGGGAGAAAATCGAACAAGTCAGGAACAAAGGGCGGATAAAACGAGGCAGGAAAGCTGCGAAGAAGGATTCTGTACCAAATATAGAAGCGTCCGAAGAAGTTTCCAAACTTGACCGCACTTACTTGGTTCCAAAAACACCGAAACTGATTGACTTGTCATCTGCGGAATGTTTCAACGAAACTGTGGTGAAAAGCTCCAGTGACAGTTTAAAAGGGAACAAGTTAAGTAATATATTACCTACGAGCCTCAATGGAGTTTTAGATATAAAAGAACAATATAAACTTCGACGAGAAAAAGATAAACAGTGCCACGTCGAATCTCCAACTATACATCACAGAAAAACTATTCAACCTATTGAAAAAGATCACCCTGATTTCGGATATTCAAGAAAAGAGAAGTTTCCAAATGGTAAACGAACCCCAGATAATAGGAATTTTGCCGGGGATAAGACTAAAGCAAAGCCTCGCATTCCTAAGAAATGCATCAGCTCCAAGCAAAGATTTGCAACTGAAAAATATCTTACAAGACAACTCAAAAGAAAGCTGCAATTGAACTCCTCTATCAAGCAATCGCAATTGATGAGTAACTCAGAAATTCGCCGGGAAAGATCTCTCCCACCAACACATGGATCTTTAGAAGTTCCATATGAGGATGCGAAACTAAAAATGAAGCCAAGCGTAGTATTAAAACGATTAGACGACACTACAATTCTCGAAGCAACCTTGCCTTACAATACACCAAAGGAAAAACAACAAAATCTTCAATTTTTCGATCCAAAATTAAGCATTTTAAAGCCGAAAGTTATTTTGAAAGATATTAGTCCACAAATTGCTACAGTAATTAGAAAGAACAATGCAAAAAAACCAAGGAAGCAATTTGGAAATAAGCAAACCAATTCCATGGAAAATATATTACCGGAATGCAGTCGCAGTGCCTCTTCCAAGAAGTTGATTGCAATTGCAGATGATGATAATTATGAAATGTCAGATTTTAACGAAGAAAGCTCCGACGATTCTGATGCTACTCCACCAAAAAGGAAAAGAATCCCAATGTGGGCATTAGGACTCCATTTGAAAGAAGCACTTATTCACCAGCATTACATGCCTCCGAATACAGACGAGATTTTCGGAACTTTTGGAGAAAATAATGAAGTAGACTTGGTCGAAATATTCTCGATCGATAAACCGTACTATCGTCACCGAACCAGTTCAGCCACTTGGAGTGACAAACTTATTACAAAATAAGACTATATAGACTTTTAAAACTTTCTTAATGTCTGAAGAAAAAAAACATTTGTGAACTTCAATATAGTTTTTTTTTTGTTTTAAATCTCGGAGTCAGGCTAGCTAAGTCAATTTTAACGAAAGAGGAGAATAGCATGCAGTGTTTGCGATTCATTAACTCCGTAGGCAACTACTAAATTAAAATACCCCAAAAGTACAATTTTATTACTATACTTAGTAATTTCATAACAAATTCTATAATACTTGTCCAAAATTATAAAACTACAAAACCGAATTTTTGGATTAGGATGATTTGAGGCTAAAAATGTAACAACTTTTTTTTAAAAATAAAAATAATTCTTATTACATGTGGTTTGCCGCAAAAAAATCCTAACTTGGTAGTTTAACATAACTGTTAAATTCACAAATAGTATTAACTATTTCATAAGCAGTTTAAAAAAATTTAATAGTTTAAACTCTTATACTCATAGTTTGCTATTTTCTACTGTATTATACTTAAACTGAAAAATTCCTTTAAATGGATAATGTTAGTTTGTATTGCACTCTTTAAAAGATGATACAGCTACTTCATTATCAATGGTCTGTAATGTTATAAAATTAGTACAAGTTAGTAAAGATAAAGGAAAGTAAGTAATTGTATTTTTAGAAATTTATTTGTTCTTTATAAAGTATTAAAATGTACTCAATATTTTTCTCCGTTTATTTGCATTAATAAAGTAATGTACAAAATGCCGAAATGGTAAATGATATCACTTATAAAAATAATGAAATTTGAAAATAAATAAAACTTTTACTCTTTCAATCCAGTGTCAATAAGCCTTCTGTGGGATAAGCGATAAAATGGATAAAAGTGTAAGTTCATTAATGTTTTCAATGCAATAAAGTTTGTATCTCCCTTTCAAGTGTTTTTAAAACTATTTTATTTTATTTCTGCACTTTAAAAAATTGGTGGAACGTTACTCTGTAAAACCGGTTGCAGCGCGTGCTGGTAACGTTACCCAACGAAATAGATAGCTTGTGGTGTAACGTTACTCCATAAAGCTGTAGGTGGCACATACTTCCACCAGTTTTACGAGTAACGTTTTAACAAATTTCGATAATTCAAAAGAAACCTTATAATAAAATGATATTTTAAGCTGTTGATGTTGTTGTGTGGGCATTTGTCTACCCACTAGCGAATAGCTATTATAAATTATTATTTTCTCATATGCAAAAAATAAAATTAAGGGTTACTATTTCCCTAAAGGTTGTTCCCACTAGTTTTATAGAGTAACGTTACAGGTTACACCAAGTTACACAAAAATATTACAACTTGTAGTAAATGGTTTTATAAAGCCCTTCAGTACTTTATTTTGAAATTGACTTAAATTATGAAATCTTTAAAAAAAATGGTACAATGGAGTTGTAATTTTTAAAGTTTAAAAATGTTTTTTCCTCGCACTCCTGTACAATATACAGGGTAACACAAAAGAAATGATACCCGCTAATGTTATCGCTTATCGTTTTGTTTGGATAACTCTGTAGAACATAGGTTAATTCCATGTAAATGTATACCTCAGGTGAATTAAAATTTTTTTTTACTACAGTTGAAACTTTTATATGTGATTTAGAAAAGTTTGAATTGTACAAATTTTGCATCAAAAACTATTATTATTTTTATCTGTGGCAACACTTTAGCTTCAAATTGACTGTTTTTTTGGAAAGCATGGGTTACGGTTTTTCATAATTTTGAATTCTTGAATTTTAAGTGAAGTATTATTTTTTACAGATTTTTTGGTAAAATTATTAAAATACACTATAATAACTATCTTAAAAACACATTATTAATCAGCAGTTTCAACTAAAAGATACTTAATTAGAAAGATAAAAATCCCATTTTGGGCTTGACAGTCACGAAAAGTTATAAAAGTTTCTATAACTTTTTAAAATAAAGCTCTGCTTTAAAATTTTTAATTTTAAGATATTTTCTTTCTATATTAACCTCTGTGTAATTCCACACTTTTCAATTTTAAAATAAAAAGCAATTTCTCTATTTATAAAACATTTTAATTTTGTAGTGTAAGTCACAACGAAATGTCAATCACAGCTTCAGTTTGATTTATCTGTTGTAGATCAGCTATAGGGCATTTCCACGCGTGACTTACACTACATCGGACGATTTAACAAATTTCATTTGCGTAGTTCATAATTATTTTCCACTTATTCACAAAAAAAATATTGTATACCAGTTTACCCCTGAACATATACTATTTATAGAAATCATAAAAAACCATTTTCATTTAGTATTTCACTAAAAAATAATAAAAATGTCATACTGTGACTTACACTACATGAAAGGAAGTCGAGTTTTGGTTATCATTTAAAACTCTCATTCCTTCTTCATACTGCAGTAAATCAACATTCTACCAGTGCTTCATTTAAGTACAAGGTTTAAAGCTAAATAATTTAATTGCAAAAAAGTGTGGAAATATCATAGGAAATAATTTATTAACAGTTTTGTTCGTGACTTACACTACATTCAATTTGTGACTTACACTACATTCAATTTGTGACTTACACTACATCATGTGAATTGTATCACAGATATGGAAATTTAGGCAATAATAACATAACATATGTAAATAATTTTGAACATGGTAAGTTAATAATTGCATACATGGTAAAATCATAGTTAGAAAAAGTTACACAACGTCCCCTAAAGTTGGTTTCTGGTAATTTCTTAATTCTTTCTTCAATAGAATTGTCTGAAAAACCTTCCTTCTCAGGCCACACAAAAAGACTTCCTGACAATTGCAGATGTTTCAGTTTTATTGAATAAGCATCTTTACTTAACATTTGCCCCACAAAATATGTAACGATAATTTTCCTACAAAAGGAACTGAAGCTCTTCTTTCAGCATCAAATTCATTTTCAGAATTTTGCTGAGAGGTATTTCCTTTTACAACATTTCCATTTGTTTAATCAGCAGTGTTGTTTTTTGGGGGATTTAATGAAATATTGGCAGTTTTAAGTAAGTATTTGTTTAATTTTAAAAAGCAGAGCAATTTTTGAGTGTCAGGAATCGGAAATATTTATTTTCCTTTGATGAGCAAATATCATTTAATCTACCTATTTCGCCCTTTATACAATTGTCAGAAATGTATAATAGTGATATGTTTGGGCAGATTTCTTATGCAAAGTGAAAAAATCTTTAGCAGAATGTGGGTCAATTTTCCTGGAAGGTGTGGCTGCTTTTATCCCCTCCTCACTGTATCACCAAGTCCATCAAATGGTCATTTTTCAGGACTAAAGGTAAAGATGACCAACATTGGTGGCAGAGAAATGCCATTCAATGTTGTCTAACGGTTGGAACATTGCAATAGAGGTGGTGTATTTTTAGTTAAAGTGTTGTCCGTAAAGTCGTGTTTGCTTTCCTTTTCTTTAAAGGTTTGAAATTTTCCACATGCTTAAAGTCTTTCCTTTTGCTCTTTTTTTTCTTTTAACTGTTGATTTAGCCATCTTAAATTAAAATTATCAAAATATAAGAAATCTACAAGTATTATAGCTAATCTATAATAGATAAATCAAACAGAAGCTGTGACTAACACTACATTGTGACTTACACTACACAGCTAATATGTGTTATAAATAGTGAAAATGCTTTTTATTTTAAAATTAAAAAGGTGTGGAATTATGCAGAGGTTACTATAGAAAGAAAATATCGTAAAAATTTTGAAGTAAAGCTTTTTTTTTAAAAGTTATAGAAACTTTTATATCTTTTCGTGACTTACACTACAGTCAAAAATGAGATTTTTATCTTTCTAATTAAGAATCTTTTAGTAATAAATGCCGATTAATAATGTGTTTTTAAGATAGTTCTGATAATCTATTTTAATAATTTTTCCAAAAAATCTGATAAAATGTGTTTCTTACCTTAAAATTCCTGGGTTCAAAATGATGAAAAAACACGAGACCATGCTTTCAAAACAAAGCAGCCATTTTGAAACTGCTGTGTTGCCAAAGGTGAAACAATAATAGTTGTTGGTACAAAAAAAAATAAAATTCAAACTTTTCTTAAGCACATATAAAGTTACAATAACTGTAGAAATATATATTTTTTTTTCAGTTGTGGTATCATTTTACGTGGAATTAACCTATAATATTTGTAGATTTCTTATATTTTGATAATTTTGATTTAAGATGACTAAATCAGCAGCTAAAATTAAAAAAAGAGCAAAGGGAAAGACTTTAAGCATGTGGTAAATTTTAAACCTTTAAAGAAAATTAAAGCAAAAACCACTTTACGGACAACACTTTTAACTAAAAATACACCATTTCTATTGCAATGTTCCAACCGTTAGACAACATTGAATGGCATTTCTCTGCCACCAATGTTGGTCATCTTTGCCTTCAGTCATGAAAAAGGGCCAATTGATGGACTTGGTGATACAGTAAGGAGGGGATCAAAGAAGTCACACTTTCCAGGAAAAATGACCCATATTCTGCTAAAAAAAATTCACTTTGCAAAAGAAATCTGCTCAAACATATCACTATTATACATTTCTGACAACTGTGTAAAGGGCGAAATAGGTAGATTAAATGATATTTGCTTATCAAAAAGAAAATAAATATTTCCGATTCCTTACACTCAAAAATTGCTCTGCTTTTTAAAATTCAACAAATACCTACTTAAAATTGCTAATGTTTCATTAAATCCCCAAAAATACTACACGGCTGATTAAACAAATGGAAATATTGTAAAAGTAAATACCTCTCAACAAAATTCTGGAAATGAATTTGATGCTGGATGTTCCTTTTGTAGTAAAAATTATCATTAAATATTTTGTGGGGCAAATGTTAAATAAAGATGCTTATTCAATAAAACTGAAACATCTGCAATGGTAGGGAAGTCTTTTTTTCGTGACATGAGAAGAAAGATTTTAAAGACTTTGCTATTGAAGAAAGAATTAAGAAATTACCAGAAACCAATTTTAGGGGACGCTGTGTAACTTTTTCTAACTATGATTTTACCATGTATGCAATTTTTAACTTACCATGTTCAAAATTATTTTCATATGTTATGCTACTATTGCCTAAATTTCCATATCTGTGATACAATTCACATGATGTAGTGTAAGTCACAAACTGAATGTAGTGTAAGTCACGCTGAAAAATTTTAATAAATTATTTCCTATGATATTTTAACACTTTTCTGCACTTAAATTATTTATCTTTACACCTCATACTTAAAATAAGCACTGGTAGAATGTTGATTTACTGCACTATGAAGAAGAAATTAGAGTTTATAATGATAACCAAAATTCGACTTCCTTTCATGTAGTGTAAGTCACATCAGGACATTTTTATTAATTTTTAGTAGAATATTAAATTAAAAAAGTTTTTACTGATTGCTAAAAATACTTTATGTTCAGGGGTAAACTGACATACAATATTTTTTTTTAATAAATAGAAAATAATTCTGAACGATGCAAACGATATTTGTTAAATCGTCGAATGTAGTGTAAGTCACGCTTGGAATGGCCCCATAATATATAAATATTTCACTTATTAGATCTAGGGTTAAAATTTGATATTGCTTTTGATCTATCCACTCAAAGGCTAAGCATTATGAACAACTTTTTATAAACTTCTAATGTAAGTGATAACTATACAAAACTCCAAAATTATGGTAATTTTTTCAAACAATTAGTGAAAGGATTGTCATAATTTATTTTCCGTGCTAAAAAAAAAACGGAAAAAAAGTGCACTTGCGGTAATTCCAGGAGAAATTACATTTTCTGTAGTGATAGTTAACTGTGATAAGAAGTTTTATAACTTTACTGCATAAATTGAATAAAAATATTTAATTTGTTGGTGCATCGATAAGACGTTTCTAGTTGGAATTTTTTTCTGAATTGAGACAAACTTGACTCAATTCCTCAACCTTCTCCAGAGAATCTCAAGAGAATAATGCACTACAGCAAAATAGAACCCAAAAGTGTGCTATCTTTAAGTTAGCATTTAGGTTCAATGGAATTCGCTTCGGAGTCACCAAATTAACTCAATAACATCGCAACTGATAATCTTTCAAAGATAGCTGTGTTGAAGTGTTTTATGCTATCTAAAATGCCTTTTCAAAACATTGATCCTCTAAAATCATTGTTAAAGGTTACGCTAAATGAAACATTTCTTGTACAGTTTTCTACAGAGTAATTTCATAATTTGACAATGACATACTGATAAAAGGTAAATTTCATTAAATAAAATTTCATTTAAATAAAATTTCATTTCAATAATATTTCGTTTAAATAATATTTCGTTTAAATAAAATTTCATTTAAATAATATTACATTTAAGTAGCGTTTCTTTTTGTTATAGTGTCATAATCGTATTATTTTTAATAGTATTTCCTTCATTACACGTAAAACTGAATATATTTTGGTGTTTAAAAGTTAGTTGTATCCTGATTTTTTATCAGAATAGTGTTTGTCTATTAGGCAGTTCTATAATTTTAAGTTTAATGTGTCTTTGGCTTAATTTACGATAAAATGAATAGTTTCAATTAGAAATATAATTAATAATTATAAATATTTATTTCATTTAATTGTATTTATAATTATATATTCCTAATTTTAATTTACTTATAAATTAGTCATATCGGTAAAGTTTAGAAAATATTCTATTCATTACCTTAATAAAATTCGGTTAGCAATAGTTCTTAAACATGTGCTCAAGACGTTATAACATATTTTTTAGCTATATTTTTAAGTTTTAATCGATGATTGATATTATAAATTAATTCGTCGTCAGTTCTGTAACGCCTCATAACTTTCGTAAATTGGCACTTTTCATAATAATGTTGAATCATTACTGGTAAATGTAGCTAGTTTTTTTTGTATTTGATGGAGTGAAATTACGCTGTACCCGGTACAACTAAAGCTTCGAAATAACCGTGTTTTTTTTTTTTAAAAACACCCCTAACAATTTTTTTGACAAATAATCTATATGCTAATTTTTTTGTTATTTTGAAACATTTATAAGCAATTACACACACATTTGAAGTTGTATTCATAAGTACTATTTTCACATGTTTCTTATACCTGAAGTTTAAACTCATGGCAGAACAGCTTATATTTTTTCTATACATACACATACAATATTCGAGGAGGATTATTTGACTCATTGCTCCATTTAGCCAGACTTGTCCTGTCCCGATCGGGGCGTTTACACATCGTATAAATAAGCACTACCCTGTATAATCAGTTTGCTTGGTATACAAAGTCCGAGCAGATAGTATCGCACTGTATCACCATTCGAAAAGAATTAGTAGATCGTTACCCTCTTTTTATACGGGAATATATCTTCCTTTTGTTGATATCAGACTGGCAGAACAGCATAAATTATGACTTGTTTCTAACAGACCGTTGATAATGTCTCAGGTTCTTTGTTTTTGTTTGTAAAATATCTTATAGACTAAAAAATAAATTTGTTCAAATTAAAATCGTCCAATAAAAATAATTTGTCTAAATAGTAGAAAATCACATTTAAATTTCAATGGTAATTATAGACCTTATAAATAGACTAGAAAACTAGAGGTGTGACACGACTTTCAATTACCACTCAATAAAACATTACACATTTAACGATAAATATGTGCCCTATAGGGTAATTTCTTTAACTTTGAAACCAAAAGATTATTATGACGTTCGACAGGTACTGGAAACCCGTGTAGCAATTTTGAAGTCGGCATCTCTCATAGTTTTTTATCAATACCTTTAAATACAAAAAAGATCTATGGCAACTACCCTTCGTGCATAAGAGTATTACTTGAAAACCTCATTATGTCGCCCGATAGGTACTAGAAACTCGCGTACCAAAATTGAAATCAGTAGCTATTTTGGTTTGAGCTGTAGAGTGGTTTCAGACAGACAGACGAACCAATGTTCAAAAACCACTTTTTTAGAATCAGCACCCTCCAAAACGTGCAGAAAGCAAAAAAGCTCTATATTTCTGATTTTCGACACCATCGCAGTACTTTCATTCGCATATATTTCATATTAGGAAATTAAAAGTAAAAAGTAGGTTTGTGTTACAGAATCTTCCAACTTAAAACGTTTTCCACACAACATTTGTCTCAACAGGAAACAAACGATTTATACACTCAGAAGAAATTCGCCAAACAGAGCTTTTAGCTAGTTGTAATTAAACATTTTAACGATAAAATTAATTATTTTCATTAATCTTCTTTCTCAGATTTAATAATTAGACTTTATCGTTTGCTTAATTTGTTTGAAGTTCAAAGAATAATAATGTAATCTTTTTTAATAAATATCTTTGTGTCGCCACAGTTTACCATTTACATTTCTTTCAAAAATTCAGTTATTTATCGTTTGTTAAATTAATTTACAGTTCGAAAAATATATAATTAGTGCAATTGATGCTTTAAAAATAAAAGCGAAACTTTGCGTATTTTTATGCCAAGTTAAAATTCTCTATGCATCTTTCTTCATACATATATAATAAACCATCAAAAGAACTCTATTGTGATATTACAACAATCCAAACTGAATTATATCGCATAAATAAATATTATTTCAAAAGTTATTTTTATTTTAAATAAAGTTTCTCGTACGTTTAACGAAATGGCAACAGTGAAAATATTGAATAAAATGGAATTTGCATGTTATTTCAATGTAGATTAAATTTTTAGTTATTTAAATTTTAAATAAACTTCTAATTTAAATTTTTTAATGAAATTTGGAATGTAGTCTAATCTGATTTTTTGCTTCAAAATGACATATCCCACTTGTCTGTGGGACTTGTGGATGGCAACAGTGAAAATATGAATAAAAATGGAATTTGCATGTTGTTTCAATGTACATAAAAAAATTTTTAGTTATTTAAATTTTAAATAAACTTCTAATTTAAATTTTTTAATGAAATTTGGAATGTAGCCTAATCTGATTTTTTGCTTCAAAATGACGTATCCCACTTGTTTGTGGGACTTGTGGTTCTTTCTGTGAAAGTGGGTGACAGACAGACGGACGGACGGACAGACGGACTGAACGATTGTAATACCTTCCACTTTTTACGTTATAAACGTAGTGTGGAAGCTAAAATTAACTGTGACTCATTTGCATTGTTAGAGTTAGTTATAGAAATTCACTAACACTTGATAAATAATGTTTCAACACCAAATTTTGATCTCAATTCAGTTTTAATACAAATAAAAAGCATAAATTTTGATTCTATCTCTAGTTTATTTAAATAAGGATAATTAAAGTTGTCAGTAATTTTAATAGAAGTTGTACAATATTGAAGTAGTTTAAATTACAGTCTCCTACCTTTAAAGCGAGTTCGTAGATAACTATATAATTACAAAGTTTTGTTAAATATCTATATATATAATACTCTTATAAGGAACCCAAATTTCCTTATATTTCTAACTCTAGAATGGCAACAATCGAAATGAACCAAAATACTACTAATATCAAAATGGTCGACTGAAAACAACAAAAAAGTGTTTCTTCAGGAATGGCTTGAAAAAGGGAAAAATAACTATAAATATTATGCACAAAACCATAGTTCGATACGGCAGAAAAACATTGAATGTATATTTTTTTGAGAAAAGCACCACGAAATAACACAAGGATTGACAATTTCGGGAATGACTGCAATAAGGCCAAAAGAACAAGAACTTTAGGATATAATCAGTAAGTTTAACTTTAAACCTGCATAATATTAGGGGCGTTTAATGCATAAAAATTTAAATTATAATTGATTAATCTAAAGGACCCTGTCTGGATTTGGCGACTTTCCTTCAAAACGGTCGACTGAAGTGACCAAAAATATTACCTATTTTCAAAATGGCCGACTGAAAACAACAAAAAAGTGTACTTTCAGGAATGGTTTTAAAAAGGCGAAAAAGAAAAAAATAACTTTAAATATTATGTGCAAAACATAGTTCAATACAGCAGAAAACATTGAATACATTTTTTTAAAGCACTACGAAATTAGTGGATCCCAGGTAGCACAACAATGTTGGCCGACATTCTACCGACATCGGCCAACATTGCGAAAGTCGAGGAATGTTGAACGTTGTAATCGCGACATCTGTCGACATTCACAGGCATTGGGAATTTTTTAAAATTAATATGACTTTAAATTCATTTTATTTTGATGTTGGAAGAATGAAACAATAATGTTAATAATAATGCAGATAAGTTTTAGTCATTATTTAAAAAAATAATAATTTTTGAAAATATTCGAATATTGTGGGGACATCTGGCGACATTGTGGATACAACGTCGATGAAACAACATTGGCCAACATTGATCGATGTTTACTAGGTACTCGATTCACGTTAGTGTTAAGCCTATTTAAGAAAACGCGGAAATAGGACTTCTTCGAGTGCTTTAGGGATGTGAGGTTTTTTAAAAATGGGTTTTAGGTTTATCGGTGGCGCTGAGATCAACATAAAAACGTTAGCTTTATGGTTTGTTTACATCAGGGAGGAGAGTATGATCAAGGCTGTATTCTTTTAACTTTTAAGTTTTCGATTATTTTAGTCGTTTAAATCTATAGTAATACGCCAGATTTAATGAAAAAAAATCAAAAACTATTTGTATAATGAGTTGTAATAGAAAGTCGAGAAACAAACAGTATCATTGTTTTGTTCCTGGCTACAGATCGAACAGTAAGAAACTTTCGTTGTTTTCTGTGCCAAAAAATGCAGAAGTTCTTGAAACTTGGATGAAGGCAATCTTGTGAAGTGCACTTTGAAGAGGATTTTATTGAGAGCCATTATAAATGCATAATTAACAATGAAGTTTTAATGCCTAGAGGTAAGACTGTTATAAACAGAGTCAATTCCAACCAAATTCCCTGACTTTCCCCATTATTTATCAAAGAAAGTTCCTGTAAAACGTAAAACAAAAAATTCGGTAGAAGGAGGAGAAAAATCTTGAAGATTAGTGAACCAGAAATTGATTTTAACGCTTAGAACATCACAGAAGAAAATAATATCGAGGACATTTACAACATAGCTTTGCCTTCAAAATGTGAATCAAAGTTACGAGAAAAATCCAAATGTCATAAGTTTCTGTTCATGGAGAGAGGCAAATCTGTGTGCTTTGCCCTGCAAACAAATTGATGTTGAGAAGCTTCGGGATACATATACCTGCACTGGATACGTGAAGAACATTTCTATTTTTACAAAACCGGTAGAAGCCAAGACATTAGAAGGCCTTATCAAAAAACTCGACAAGTGTATGTGAAGGAGTTGGAAATGTAATTGAATTTAGATCCGATATGCAGATGGAAACATTAAAATTGATGGAGAGGTCCTTCGCTTAAAAAAGTGCAAAGGGACAGTAGAAAGTGAAGGGAAGTTTTGCTACTTCTGTAGACTTTTATTTCGTATTTGTATGACTGGGAAATCCATGCTCTTAAAGAAGGTGGTTTTATTATCAACAGTTTTATCACTTGTCTAGTATTTGACCAAAAGTTTAAATTTCAAATATCTTTTGACTTCGTGTATAAGCCAAGATAAAATTGAAAGTTTATTTGCAGTGATTCGTCAATGTAAAGACTGCAACGATTATCTTGCATCTTTTGAGTTTTTGACAATTGTAGAATGTCTAAGTTTTTACAATTTAGCACGGCCACCTAAAGTATGCAATGTAGAAACCGATATCATTAATTCTTTATTAACAGAACAGGATAATCAAACTGTAAGTAGCAACACTTTCGGCACTGTCTGTGACGTAAGCACGTAAAGTGTCATTTTCGCAACGATTTATGAATGGATATGATATAAAAAAGTGAACTTTTTTGCACGTTGTTATAAAAAGATTGTTAAGATAATGCTGGATTTAAAATAAATTTCTTTTTTTTTTAAATATGTATATTTCATAATTGTGTAAGATGTTTTAGTGAATTATCTGTCATAAAATTAATGATGGACTATTTGATCAATTTTATTCTTGGTAAAGTGTAAATATCAAATCCCCCATATTGTATTCAGTGCTACAGTAAATAGAGACATGAATATGTACTTGAATAAATATAGAACAGTCTAATTAGTTATTAATTTTATGATTTGTTTTTTGTGAAACATTTAATACAGAAGCTTTAGCAATATTTCTAAAGCTTCTGTACGAATTAATAATTGTTTTTTTAATATATTAAAGTAGAAAATACATAACTATCTAAAACATGAAATTTAATCAAATTACATGTAAAAAATAGTTTAATTGAAGTTTGTGCATAAGATTTACAGATTTTGTCAAGAATTTAACAGTTTTTTTACACTTTAATTATATGAAATAAAACCTATATCCAATGGAGGTAGGTAAACATATTTTTATTCAATTCTACCTACAGTAATTTTTCGTCTTTTAATGGTATCGACCATCCCTATATAAATACATCCAGAGATGTTGTGTAGTTAACTTTAAACAATCTGGGAAAAATATGTGCTATGTATCAGATATTTAATATATGAATAATAATACGTAAAATTTGTTTTAATTTGACTCTGAAGCAGTACAGAAAAAAAAAGAGCTATGTCGTAATGTAGGGTTTTATATAGCTGTCTGAATTACTAGTTTTTAAAATTACAATAGTACTAATACAATATTTCTTGATTAATTTTGATTTATTTAACCTATTGTTAATTGTTTTACAACATCGCATATTGACATTGGCTGACATAAAAATGACACCCTTGCGAATATTGTACAACATCGGTTTACGACATTGATCAACATTAGTCGTACCACATTCATGGGCGTTCTTTTACAGTACTTCTCAATTATGCATTTGTACTTCGCATAACTTTTTAACTCATCTGTTTGTTGAGTAGAAAAAAAATTATTTACAAAAGTAATTTTCTTTATATTTTTCTAATTAACAAAATTTTTGTTAATTAGAAATATATAAAGAAAATTACCTTTGTAAATATTTTTTTTTTTATATTTTTCTAATTAACAAAATTTTTGTTAATTAGAAAAATATAAAGAAAATTACCTTTGTAAATAATTTTTTTCTACTCAACAAACATATGAGTTAAAAAGTTATGCGAAGGAAATGGAAAAATGTATAATTGAGAAGTACTGTAAAAGAACGACCATGAATGTGGTACGACTAATGTTGATCAATGTCGTAAACCGATGTTGTGCAATATTCGCAAGGGTGTCATTTTTATGTCGGCCAAATGTCAATATGCGATATTGTACGGCGTTGATAAATGTTGGTCAATGTCGTAAACCGACGTCGTACAATATTTGCTAGGGGGGTCCATTTTTATGTCGGCCAATGTCAATATGCGATGTTGATCAATGTCGTGAACCGATGTAGTACAATATCGGCAAGGGTGTCATTTTTATGTCGGCCAATGTCGATATGCGACATTGTACGACGTTGATAAATGTTGGCCAATGTCGTAAAACGACGTCGTACAATATTTGCTAGGGGGGTCCATTTCGACGTCGGCCAATATTGACACCAATGTCGGCCAATATTTTTTTTAATATTGGCCGACGTTGGTGTGCTACCTGGGATTACGAAGAATTGGCAATTTCAGGAATAGCTGTAAAAAGTCCAAAAATGAAAAATAACCATAAATATTATGTGCAAAACGTTGTTCAATATGGCAGTAAAATAGAAAATACTTTTTTTTTACTAAAAACACTACGAATTTAGTAGATTGCAAAGGATTGAAATTTTACAAGTAGCGGCGAAGCGTTGTCATATTTTTCACAACTTCGCCCAAAATGCGATAGTTGGCGATTGCGTCTAAAATTTGTCGCCAAGGGTTGCCATAAAATTGATTTTTCGGGGTTACCAGATTTGGCAAAAAAATTGCCGGACATGCTTCGGTTAACCAAAAGAATCGTGCCCGGATTTGGCGACCATTAGAAACTCTCGCCAAGTCAAAATGACAACAAACTCCGGCAATTGCCGAGATGGTTGCCATCTCGAATGAAATTTCAAAAATGAAAATGAAATTAATATTTTCTTTCTAATTTTTAAAAAATTTAAAAGAAAATAAACTTTTACGTAACAGGAAAAATTCATTACATTGCAGACCAGATTTATGGAAAACGTGGAACGTTAAAATGACGAAGAATTTATTAAAAAAAAGTAAATAGTTATTTAAAATCGTTAAGCATATAATTGATAGAAGATTGGTGTAAAAAACTTCAAAATAAATTATATACATTTAAGATTTAAATGGATTAACATTTAGAAATTGGCAATGCAATTGCTAATTTCGGCCAAAGGTTGTCATAACACCAATTTTCGGGGCTACCAGATTTGACGTAAATTTGCCGGGCACGATTCTTTAGGTTAACCCATGCTTCTTTAGGTTTACCTTATAATTTCGATTGACTGAACTACCAAACACTATTGTTAATAAAAAACACAGGCGTATAACTTTATAAACATTAATTTGTTATTATTTTATTTTAAAAGGATACCAAAGGCTAGACTAATATATTTCAATGAACGGTGAGCGAGCGAAGCGAGCCTGGATCGCAAAGCGATCCAAAGGGAACTGCACAAGCAGTTCCCGGGGGTTGGCGAGCGATAGCGAGCAGGGGGCGTGCCACCTAGTATAGACTAAACTTTGAAGCGGGGTATTCAAGTTGATAGGAGTTATTACTGGAAACTATAAGTTAATATATAGATATTAGATAAAGTTTATACTATTTCTCAAAGTTTTTTTAATGTAAGAAAATTCAAAATGCAAATTTTAATAATTCAAAATATTAATGAGAAAATATTAAGGAATACGTAAAAAAAAATTAATTAAATTTGTTGTGCTATTTGCTATCATTTATGGCATTCATTATCGTTTTCTTAAATGTGTAATTTTCGTATCGTATTTCTATCGAAATATTTGAACTATTCACGAATCCAGTTCAATTCTGTTTCAACTAGATTAGCGGAACTTTTATGTAAGAACTTTAAGACTTCACACATCGTTCAGGGCCAAGATTTATGTAATTCTCCAATACTAATAAGTACAATTACGTGCACTCACGCAGTTATTTTTGGAGTCAGTTACTTCTTCCGCTTGTGTTTTCTTCATTTTCAAGTTCCTTTTTGTACTAATTTTTTTTAACCCAATAATGAATGATTTTTTATTTTTACTCCAAAAAAATATATTTCGATCTTTGATGATAATGCATTACGGAATTTAAAAAAAACATCTTTGCGTGGGAATATAATTATTTAAATTTTTAAAGCATTGACATCCCGATAGACTTAACATTGAGAACGATGCATTAAATTTGGGGAAATCGTATCCTTCTAATTATATGACACATAAAATAGTTTTTTTCTTTAAATAGTAAATTTTTTTCTAAAACATCAATATGGCTTCCGATCGATAACCAATTGTTAAAGTTGCCGAGCATCAACAATTATAAAGGGATGTAAGTGTATGTTGCAAAATGGCCACAGTATGTACTAGAGGGTTAAATTCAGTGTTCTTCGGAAAGGAATGAAGTAAATGCGATATATTTTTAAGTAAAAAAAATTTGCAAATAGTGACTAAGAATAAGTTAGGCAATAACTAAGGTTTAAAATAATAATAATGACTATGATCATGATGATGATAAAAATGATAATAATAATGATAATGAGAGTGATAATAATGGTGATAATAAATTCATTCTCTACAGTAATCGCTTTAAAATGATTGCCATAAAAATTGGTAGAATTATTTGTTTATGAAACAAAAAAAACTATAAACATCTAATGAAATTACTAATTAACACTTACGTTTCAGTTAACAGTAATTCCTAACCATTTGTTTATTTCGAGTAACAGTTGTAATTCCGTAGGTCGTTATTTCCTTTAAATCTTTTAAATACAATGTCACTAAACCAAGATTGGAGATAATGGAAGATAATTGTAATTCAAAGTTCCTCACCTTGTTGAATCACCTTATCAATATATATATATATATATTTTTAAAAGTATGATCAGATCTCATTTATCGAAAAAAAGTACCATAATTATCTCTGTTTTCTTTCGTTTTGGATGTGGTTTAGTTCATTATTTACGTAAGTACATTTGAAAACTGTAACTTTTTAATTTGTCACAATTACTAAATTATCCCCTTACTTTAGTGAAATTTCAATGTGACAAAACTTTTTTGTTATATTAGGCAGCAAGCATTTTTTAAATCCAACCCAACCAAAAATCAGTGGCATATCCTAAAACTCAAAACAAATATTACATTTTTATAGTTGTTTTTTACTAACTTTAATCAGTTAAGTTGATAGCAGGTAAGTTGTTCTTTTCTTTTTTTACGTATACTATATTACATTTTGTAATAATTTTTATTATAATATGTCCTGCTGATGGAATTATATTTGTTTTGCTATTCTTGAACGTGAGTTATGTACAAACTTTTCTTTCAGTAGAAAGTAGAACTAAAGCTGTTTCTCTGTTCGTGAATCACGTTAAATTGCTGTCCTATAATTTCCCATAGTTTCTCTGCATGAAACAAACATCAGCTTAACCAATGTTTCCCAACAATATTGACGTTTCGGTACTGCTTTGCATAGTTGAAATTTAATCGAATAAAAACCGATAAAGTTTAATCTATAGCAGGAATAAGAGCAAGTGATGAAAGTAAAGAACTCTAAACTAGAACACAGCAGACGAAAAGGCTACACATTGAGAGTGAAACCAAAACAACCAATGAAATCGCGGAAATGCAAGAATGAAAATGGAAAGAGTTACGTCTTCTGAAATAAGTAAATTTAGAGGCACGTTAGTTTTATTTGAATAAATTATTTAATTTTGTAAGAGGGAGTTGCGCGTGTGAGATTATAAATTTTAGTTTAAAAAGTCTGATTTGTGGCAACACATTTTTGAAATATCTAAGAGAAAATAAAAGAGGTAGTGGTTGTTATGAAACACTTTTATAGCGTCCATTTCATTTATAATGTCATTACACTTTGTCACATTTGATTGGAAAAATTGGCAAAACATAAAACTATACAACTAACTACCTAAGTTCTTTGATTAATGTTTTTTTTTAAATATGCCAATTTTACAAAATTTCAAATTGAAATATTTATCATATTTTTGGCATTTTCGTTTCTTGGCAACGTAACGAAAATTGCCAAATCGAGAACGGCCATTATATTATAATGCACATTTAAATTTTAATGCACTATATAAAATTGCCGTTTTGTACAAATTGGATTTCGCATCGGTTTATGAAAAAAAAAAATTAGATAACTTGGATATAATTTTAATACTTATTTTTAGGATAAAAGCACCAAAATGTTCTTAAGATGAGCCACCTTCACTTGGACATCAAACCCAGTCCCAACAAAAGGTGCCCCAATGGCTTTCGAAGTGAATCCCATAGAAGCAGCATTCGCGGTTCTACTATTCTTCCTTTTCCTATTCCTTCTGGCAACATGGTGTTGCAGACAATGCAGCCGCACCAAAGATGTACGCGTCAACCTCGTACCACACCCCGTACAGCCCCGGTACGTCGAAACGGTAGACGTACAGACTGGTCTGCCAGTCGTCGTGGACATAGAAAGTCTGGGTAATCTGCCCAGGAACCATGGAACTGTGTCCCAGCAACAGAGGAGGATGTCTTACCCCGTGAGTGTCAGAAGACAGTCTATGTACGGTGCCATGGATCAGCAGATCTTTCCGAGAACTCCGCCGCCAGCTTATTCGGAGGTGGTGGAAATACATACGCCCAATAGAACGTAATCGTGTGGTAAACTTTTTTTGTTCAAGTTTCAACGAACTTTTATACATGTTTTTTTTTCAATGTGGCTCAAGAAGAGCGGATGAAACATTTCATATGCGAGAGAAAACGGTTTTAAAATGTAAACGAATTTAAGAAAACGTGTAAAGATTGTAATGTAAGCGGTTTTACACCATCGAAAGTATGGGAAATTTCCATAAAAGTGGTGGTTTTTTGCAGTGCACAAAAAGTCTGGATAACCGGCCAAAAGAACCATGGGAACTGGGACTTCAGTCCCAGGAAAAGTGCATGATGTCTTACCCCGTGTATATCAGAGAACAGTCGATACAAAGCTTGTTATGTCATCACGATTGTGTATAGAAAATATTTTTACAAGAAGTTAGCAGGATGAACTTGTTCAGATTGAGAAAAATGGAAACGAGTTGTTGCAATTCTAGATAACGTCTCAGTTGCTTAAGCAAAAAGAACTGTTACTGGAAACCCAGCTAAAAAAATCAGCAAAAAACCTGCATGGAAAATGCAGAAATGCAGGTTTTTTAAAGAGAAATGAAGGTTTTATGAAGGAAAATGTTTTCATCATTTAACCTGCAGTATTTATATGAATACGGTGCTGAAAAATTCAGCAAATAAATTTCAGCAGGAAAACTGCATGTTTTGGATGAGAGATAAAGCTTTTATGCAGGAAATGTTTTCAGCATAAAACCTGCAGTACTTTTACAGGTATTATGATGAAAAATTCAGCAACTAAATTTCAACACAAAAACTGCTTCTTTCGGACGAGAGATAAAGATTTAATGCAGGGAAATGTTTTCAGCATTAAGAGGGACTGTCAGTCGCATAGAGCTAATACATTAGTTTTGAAATCACAACTTTTGCAAAAGAATTGCTTTGCCATGTTATCCCATTTTCACCAGGTATGAGAATCATCATGACATCAATTTAAAACAAAATTGAAAAGAAAATTACATCCGGTTATTTAATTATTAATTGATAAAGTGTTAAAATAGTGTCGCCATCTGCTGTACATTTTTGGCATTTTGAAACTTCAAAAATATATAATCAAATAACTAGATAACATTTTCATTTCAAATTTGTTTCATTTGGATGTTATGTTGATTCCCATACCTGGGTAAAAAGGGCTAACATGGCAAAGCAATACTTCTGCGGAAGTTGTGATTCCAAAACTAATACATTAGCTCTATGGGACTGACAGTCCCTCTTAAACTTGCAGTACTTTTAAGGGTATTGTGATGAAAAATTCAGCAACTAAATTTCAGCAAAAAACAATGCTTTTGAAGAGAGATGAAGGTTTTATGCAGGGAAAATGTTTTTTTAAAGGTATTGTACTGAGAAATTCAGCAACTGAGTTTCAGCTGAAGAACTGCATGTTTGTAAAACTTTTTTAAGGTGATTTTTTTTTATTCTTAAAGAAAACTGCTATTTTTCTGAAGGATTCATCCTAAAAGAACAAAGAATTAGCCGTTTCAGTTCTACATGAAAACAGCAATTTCTCTTAAAATTTTATGCTGAAAAATACCTTTATTTAACCTTATACTTTTTATTACCTTTCTTTAGAGTTTATTTTTTAACCTATATTTTAAAGTACATTTAAAATACTGTTTTATCTTTAAACTCACATTTCAATAGCACTTAATGTGCAATTTTATGCAAAAAATTATCTAAACTTTCTGAGAAAATAAGGACAATATTTCAAGCAAAGTATTTTGTCTAAAAAACTTTCTGCAGAGAATTAATACAACATGTGCATAATTCTTTATAGCATAGAGTTACACATAAAGCCTGCAGGGGCCAAAATCGTTTTCTGCAACAATGTCGACAAGTGGGTTGCTGCTCAAGGGAAATTACAAACCAATAACTTCCATGGTGCTGCATTATCATACCAGTGTAAACTTTTTTTTGACGACTCTAATGAAGCGTCATTGAAAATAAGTATCAAATGGGTTGACCAGTTGTGAGTTTATTTGAAGTTATTTTTAAAAAATAATGTGTGCGTTAACCCCAAAAATACTGTAATTTTTTTTTGTAGTGAATCTTTATCTTAAAATTGCTCTTTATTTTTGAAATTAGTTTTGATATTTTACACTTGTAGTAATTGTATCCCAGCTAAAAATTGTTGGAATTTTTCGCGGAAAAACATTTAATTTTTAATGTAAACATTTGCAGTTTATTAGCAAATTTTGCAGCAAATTAGCTTTATATGTTCAAATCGCATATCTATATTTTGTTAATCTGTAACTTCTAAAAATTCAGAAACGATATCAAAGCTATAATTGGCGATTGAAATTTTTTTTTCCAATTTCCATGGACGTTTTTGATTTCGATTTTGCAAAAAAGAAGAAAATAATGCCACCTATATAAAGAGACAGTAAAATTTAAACGAAAAAAAGCAGATTTAAAAATTATTTGCTTAATATTTCAGTTTGCTCAATAGCTTTGCTCTCACCTTTTTATAGAAAATTTAAAAATAAATTAATCTTATAGGAATTCTTAAGATATATTTTATTTCTAACTCACAAAATTTGCATCCAATTTATTTATTATCACCTTAGAACAATTAATTAAATCTAATTTAAATATTTTTAAATAAAAATCATAGACAAATTGTACGTAAAATCATGAATCAAATTTATTGACTATAATCGAATCCATGGAGTGTGTAATTTTGTATGTTCTAATTATAAGATATACCATTCCTAATTTTAAAACGCTCTTCAATTTGCAAGCTCCAATAGCGCAGTTGGTAGCGCGCTGAACAGCTACACAAATACCCCCAGATCAAATCCCGTGCTCCTTCCTTCTTACTTGGGTATAAATACAACTCAACTTCAAAATCTTCACTTATCCTGCAGTTTTTTAAATGTTTTTCCAATGAAGGAAATATTAAGGTTTTTAGATGAAGGGAAAATGGAGGCTTTTGATGAAGGAAAAGCGAAGGAACTTGGTACCTAAAACTTCACTTATCCTGCAGTTTTTCTAAAGGTTTTTTAATGAAGGAAATATAAAGTTTTTTTGGTGAAGGAAAAATGGAGGTATTTGGAACCTAAAACCTTCACTTATCCTGCAGGTTTTCGAATGAAGGGAAAATAAAGGTTTTTTGATGAAGGTTTTTGGTTCCAAATACCTACAGTTTTCCTGCAGCTTTCCTTCAATTTTTTTTCAAGGTTTTTTGCTGCTTTTCTTAGCTGGGAACCTTTATCTACCAAACTCATAAATTAATTTACCTAAATATTGTTAAATAGTTATGAAAATCAAAACTTGTAAAGCTGGCTGTAACCGAAAATCAAAAATATTTTTTAAAAACTCTTGTATTACTTAAATTTTTTTTTAATATTTCAATGTGGTTGAAGAATAATATAATAACAGGTTTAATATGTTTTGAATGTTTAATCAACTACCAGATGAATCCTATGTGTGTTACCATATGCATGTACTTCACTGTAAAAAGTTTAGTGAAACCTTACTAAATAAAGGCGGTCCAAAAATCACTTCTAAAATAATTAATGTATTTACTTAAAAACCTATAAATTGGTTTAAATATTTAAGCGTACTTCTTCTTGCTCTGTAGAAATATTCCAGCATTAATCGTTTGTTACATTAATTGGATATTTGCTTTACAGCAAAATGTTTATGAACAATATAATCTCTTTGGCATTTTTCGACAAAACTAAAAATTTGAAGCTCATGGTTTCTTGTACAGCAAAATATCAAAACAAACAAATGAATATGCATAATAATTATAGTTCACATCAAAGCCTATCATACTCTTTATAATATTATATCAAGCGATTTTATTTGATATTTTCTTTGCATTCAATAGGAGCCTAAAAGCAGTACTTTTTCATATCTCTGGAGAGTAAACAGGAAGACGGTGAGGATAAAATAGGAAATAGTACAATATGGAAATAAAATACCATTCACATTATTCCCCCATCATATAATGCGTTAACTTACCTTCAAAGAATTCCACCCTATGTGATCCCCCTAAATGTATAAGACGAAAAGTCAACATTACCCCCCCCCCCCCCCTCAATCGTATTCTTTGCCTATTATGCTTATGCGCCAGTACTAAGAATAGCAACAAATATTTCTCGCACGAATTTATGTGATTTGCGCTGTGGTTTCATAACTATGTATCTGACCTTTGACCAATTGACTAATTTTAGTTAAAATTACTTTTAAAACAAATATTATAATGAAAAAAAACCTTATTTTATTCTGACCTTTTTTAACTATGTATTTTTTTTAAAGAGTCGTTTACTACACACTGTCTTCACAAATATGTAACTTAGGAATCATGGAAGCATTTAGAAATTCCAAACTATTTAACTAAAACGATTACGATTCATGAAAAAACATACAAGATTCAAAAATTTTACAATAAGTTTTACTCTTAATTTCTATTAAAGTTTCCCTTCCGAATAAAATATATTTAAATTTCACATTTTAGCTGCATTGGTTTTTAGATCTTCAAAAACGTTTTTCTTCTAATGGCACTCACTCAGATATAAAATATTTTCCAAAATAATTACACATGCTAAATTTAAAGAACAGTAGTTCTAATTTATTACTTATTAAGTAACAGAATTTTAAAGATGAAGAAGTGAGAAAAATATCAGACGCTATCCACAATTTTAAAAATCGAGAAGCAGTTTGAATCGCAACTTATTTGCACAACTGTTAAATAACTAGCTTTTAAAAACATAAGAAAACGGAAAATTCCATAGTATATTGTTATTTTTTTTATACTTGGTCTCCTACATTTTTAAAGACACCAATATAATGTATTTATAATAAAACTTCTCATAACCAAGCAAACTATAAATAAAAACACATGCAAAGATTCAAGACGCTAACATAATAAAAATCCAAATGTACATAATTAAGTTAGGAGACTGATTATATGGAAAACATTCGATTATGTTTAAATTAAATCTGGATTTCATTTTTATGGTAAATTTTGATATTTCTTTTAGGCTCTTTTATATTTTAAGGTAAGCATAGTCTTTCCGTCTCTTTTTTTTTATTTCCGAACTGTAAATAATTTTGTAAATAAGTCTCATTTATGGGCAAACTACGATTATTTACACAGTTACATTTTTATCAACCCAATGCCGAATCGGCCGAACTCTAGATTCCCCAGCTGCTCGGCAACGGAAAAATGTTTGTTTGATCTTTACTTCTATTTTATTTCACGGAATCTTGACTTGAATTAATTTGGGGGGAAAAATAACCACCATACGCATTTTTTGTATTCAGCTGTTACTTGCGCATAAATGGAACAAATATTGGATGTCATGTGTCTATCACATATATTCAATCAGTACAAACTATAAAAACACGTTTTTGTTTATTTGCTAGGAATATAGACTGAGGTCAATGGAGTTCGAACGTGTACTTAAGCAATCAATTTTAGTTTAATATTGAATTATCTTAAGTTTGCAGTAATTTTGATTATGAAAGCTTGAATTTGGTTTACCTATAAGATTAAAAAAAAAAAACTTTAGTATATGCGGAAAAAGTCCTCCTTCTAAATGTGCAGTTATACGAGCAAATAGAAAGCGAAATTTCTACCTACAAATAAAATAAATTTGTGTTGTAATGAATCCTATTGTTAAAGATTATCAATAGATTCATTCCTAAGATTCAAACATTGAAAAACCATTCTAATATAGATAGATCACACAGTACGTGAAATAATGACTTTTCTCCATGTTAAATCAATGGAGGACTCTAATTCGCGTTAGCGATTAGAGTTAGTTTTCTTTCTGCAATTTACCATTATTTTGTACGTAGAAAACGAATGGAATTTTTCGAATTTCTTTAGAGAAACGTAGAAAACGAATGGAATTTTTCGAATTTCTTTAGAGAATCATTAAATCATATATTATCTGTGATAGTTCTATAAATAAGGAAATAAATTATTTGTTATTTAAATCCTCCATTCAATTTACTTATGTTCCTTTATTATTATTTGTTAAAGATTTAAACTATATTTTAAGTTTATCTCTTCCTCCCTTTCCTCTGAAAACGGAAAAATTAAATTTCAATAGTTATTGTTTGTCGGACAAACCCGACGCGTAAAACTAAAACTTCATTACAAATAAGTTTTTAGTAACAAATGGCTTTTACATATTATGAATATCTTTCATTTCTAATTCATCTGTGTATGAAGGACATCCGAATGAGTTCGCATATAAAAAAAATTATGTATGCAAACCTCTAATAATAGGCATTTCTTATTTTATAAAGGTGCTGACGATCATCTTGTGTGTTTTTCTTCTATGCCCCAAGGAACAGATTTGTCTAATAAAATTATCTCTCTCATTCAAAACCACCATTATCACGTGCCCCTAAATTTATTCCCGGTGAACCCCCAAATTATTATCCTAACTTGCTTAAAAAACCAAACGTCCCTTTACAAAAAAAATTATCCTAATAAGGAAAGCAAATCCTTAGAAGAATCTTCCGCGGTTGTTTTTCTCCATTACCTACTCTTGTGCAAAGAATAAGATGGGTCAACTGAACATGGCAGGATAATTGGCAGTTTCTAAACTGTTCCCTAATCACAGGTTACCACACTCCGGCCCGCTTTCTCATGTGCTTTATTTGTCCCTGAGCAACACCCTCCCCAAAAGACGTTGAAGATCTAACTACACGGTAAAAAACCCCTGTTAATTTCACAGAAAAATAACGTATATTTACAGAAAATCCTGTTACTTTCTTTCAACAGTTTTTTTTCTGTAAAAATAGACTGTTTTAAGTAACACATTTTTTTCTCTTTTTTTTTACCGTGTAAAGTGTATTTGACTTTTTGCCCGCCTGTCTGTATGTCCGGACGGACATAAATATACTATCTTTCGGCGAATTTCCCATTGAATTAGCATTGAAATTCAGTTTTGAGTCATTTAAATCACTGTTGCCAAATCCACAATGGCATGAGAAACTTTATTTTAAAATATTTGAAGCAAATAAATTTTTTCATGAATCATTTTGGAATTACGTCATAAAATGTAGCACGATGTGATTCTTTGATTGTTCATTAATTGTTTACCAAGAAAGCGGCAAGGCATATTTGTTGCATACAATTCTGCTTAGTTTTAATTTACATTTACTTTTTTAATGCAGTTTGGAGTAGTTTCATTATTTTTATTATTAATAAATATTTAATTATTCTTCGAACTACAAATAAATCGAGCAGGCGATAAATAATATTAAGTTATTTGTGAAAGAATATTAAGGAAAATAGCTGATTTTGGCTTTTAGAAGTTTAAATTATAGCTTTATGCTGTGTTTAGCGATTTTTTTCTAATGTGTGTAAATCTAGTGTAGAAACGATTGTTAATGATATTTACTGTTATGAACCTAGTTGTTTCCCGATTAGAATTTCAGTAAGTATTTAAGTAACAGGAAAGTAGGCTATTTGAGTTCTTTAAGAACTTCTTGTTTATTCTAAAAATCTAAAATTTGTTAAAAAGATTCATTATGCATCCAGAATGAAATGGTAAAAAACGGAGCAAAAATCTTTATTTAAGGGGAATCTTTAGTAAGGGAAAACAATTGGAATCATATCTTTTGAATAAATGATAACAATAATTTTATCAAAACTTTATTTGTTAAAAATAATTAAAATCAATTTTTAAACATCTAAAAAATGGAAGCGTGAAGGATTTAGAGTCAATTTATTTAATAAAATTGTTTCAGAGGGAATTTTATTTTACCATGTTTTTTATATTTTCATTTAATTAAAACAAACATTATTTAATTCTTCAAAAGACATGATTCTTCCATTTAACGATACATAAATGCGAGCTTAACTTTGTCAGAAAAAATCGCAAGCTGATAATTCCGAATGGAATCATTGGGGGTGAAAGGGTTTAAAAACCATGCGTCCCCCTAATTGTTTTGAGCAGTGTAGTTCCATAAAGGAGATAACTATTACAGGAATCGCAGTAATTACCCGAAGGTTCGCGATCTAAGGCTCGATGATGCTTTGAAGAGAGAGCAGCGGCTCTCTCTTCAAATTGTTTGAGCCTAATCCTAGTATCACTTCTGGCGATAATAACGGGTGTACGGACGGACGGATACCTCATACCATACAGCCATAGATTTCGAAACTATTTTATAACGGTGATACGAGTTCATTATCATAATAGCCTATTATTTATTTCTCTATCATAAGGAAACCGCAAGATTCCAACATAGAAATGATTTCCAACGATGAGCCTACTTTTGTTAAACCACTTTTCTCTGATTTTGTCATTTGTTAGGGAAATACATAAAAACCATTTTTTTATCATGTTAATTGTATTTTTTATATTGGTTCACTGTGTTTTAGATGAAAAAGTTTCAGGAAAATCACAGCTTTTCTGACTTTCCCATATGGATTTTAATACAATTCTATTGCATATACAATCTAATCAGAAGGTAAAATTTTGAATTTTTTTCGTTAGTTGATTTAGATGTTAAGTATTTGAAAAGGTTTTTTCTCCTTGCATTTTAGGCTTTGATTTTTGAGACAGTTTTCATCCTAAGTAATCATTAATAAACACTACATACTACTCTACTTTGTATAGCCTACATGAGTTTTAGTAGAATAGAAATTACGTTACTTAAAAATGCTACATATATTTTTTTTTTAAATATAATACTTATTTTTGAGTTTTTATTTCATGTAGAAAGTATTTTGGAGGGAAAGAAAATTTCGTAAAATGAACAACAAATTGTTTGAAAGAACAGTTTTAAAAGAGAGCGAAATATTTTTTTTCACCACCACCCTTACTACCTAATAAATTTTATAGCATAAACTGCAGTAATGTGTTACAAACAAACCATGAAGGATCATCTAAATTACGGCTCTAAAATGCAAAACAAAGCAAACATCAATGCCATATACGCCACTTCGCTTCTAAGTAGTCGCACCTAAGAAACGGTAAAATAAATAATCTATGCTATAATACAAAATGGAGTAATATCTTCATGGTTTACTTCATTATGCTTCCAAGCACCTGAATTAAGGCAGCGAACACCTTCATTATCAATCAATCTATAATAAGTGGTCGTCCGTTAAGCCCCCTCTGGGACCGGAGGTTAGTTCCCGGACATTGTTTACGAAAGTAGAGGAAATACCTGGCTTCAGGTGCATTCCTGTAGGTGGGGAAGAAGATACTATTTACATCGTGGAATCCGGTAATGAACTTGGTAGTTGTACTGGATAATAATTATTCAGATAGTTGGATTTGTGTAGAGGGTCATACAAAATTATTTTAATCGTCACAAGATTATATGATGGATGAATTGATAGAAATTACTTCCAGGAGACACATATTTTAATAATTCGAATTAAAATCTGAGTTCTTCAGCTTTGTTTAAAAAATTAAGTTGATCAGTTTATTTCTTTAAAATACCTATTTTATTATATCATTCAGTTTCAGAGGGATTTTTTTTCTAGTCTACTTGATTGTTGAAATTTCATTTATATAAAAAATAATGTTGTCAATGAGAATAATCTGTTTTATGAAAATACCTTTTTATTCTAATTCTACTTATTTATTGACGAAGAACGAAAATATTTACAAAAAAGGAAAAGCTTTGGGAATTTAAGAACGATCTTACAATAACTTTTCAGATGAAAAATATGCATTGTAAAATATATGAATATGACAAATTATGTATCATATTACATTTTATGATGAAAAGATCGTTTTTTACCTACATTGCAAAAATACCGCACAATGCACAACTAAAATCTCTACAGGGCATTATTTTATATATCTTTATATCTTAAGACAATTTTGACCGTATCAGTACTATTTGACCGTATCAGTATCGTAGCGCCATATTACCTATTGAAACAATGGAAGGCGTTGGCTTGGAACTATTTATGCAAATGTCCTGTAAATCTCATATTTCGCTCATGCATTGTATTCGTGCCGTAATATTATGAAAGGAAAGGACATACCAAAAGAAAGAAGTTATTTGTTACCTTGAAATAATAATTCAACGAAGCAAATTTAAAATGTTAAGACATTTTCGTACGATAGTTAAAAAATTAACTGATGCAAATATTTTTTTAAATATTTTTTTAGACGCATTAACTTAATGTTAAATGATCTCACTAAGAGTTCTTATTAAAATCTAAATGGACAGACATAACTATATAACAATCAAATTAACATATACCTTATTGTTCTGAATTTTCACATCTGCTTTTCCGTTTGCCTTTTTTTCTGCGGTTTTCTAAAGAATGCGTCACGGAGGATAATTAACATCAACAAAGGGAAAGAAAGACATTGCGGTTACGATTCCATATTTGGTTTACACTTTCTTTAAATGTGGTTGCAGACAAATTGATCCTTCGTACTGTAACAGTGTTCATTTATATCAAATCAACAAAGCCACTTAACTTAAATTCAGAATGACTCATGATACACCATCTTAAATCCAACCGAATTTTAGAAAACAAACTGCTAACGTAGTCTTTCTTAGATCCCGAATCTGACTTCCAATTCATAAGATGTGGGATCATGACACTTAAAGAAGTTAATAATCCCATAGAACACAAGACGAACCAAGTTCAAAATGACTTGAGGGAGCTGATGACGAGATCACCAAAAGAATTTTGCTTTCAACAGATAACCACACACAGTTTTTTAAATGAAAATAATGCGGATGAAAACTTTATGATTAAAACATGTATAACTAAAAGTAACAAAACCTATTTCATTGGTTGGAGTTAACTAAATCTACATTAATAATAAAGTGGTTCGAAATTGCCGAACCATTTTACCAGGGATTTTAGTACAGCGTTACTTGTAATAGTTACTTATAAAAGTTACTTTTTTAAGGTAATGCCAAGCAACGCTGTTTGATTTTTCAGATAGTAACTATTTAATAATTAACTTTTAACAACGCTGTATTTTCGTTCTTAACTTTTTCGAAATGTCCCTATTACTTTAGTTTTGGTTCTCTTTGAAAAACGGTAAGATGGCTAAATTCAATTTTTCTTATAACTTGAAATTTCTGAAAGCAACTGTGATTAGTTACTTTCCGTATTAACTGTAACTAGTTACTTTTCATATTAAGTAACTCTAACTGTAACAGAGTTACTTTTTAATTAAGTAACTGTAACTGTAACCGAGTCACTTTTTAAAAGTAACTTTCCAATCCCTGCATTGTACTCTTTGCAAGGAAACAACACAACATCAATTACTTTGATTTACCTTTCTCTAAGAAGAAAATAAATAAAAACTTCAAAGTGGTGTTCACGAGGGGAAGTCAGATGTACACCTGTGTCTGACTTCACCCCCTCCACCTGAGTTTTGGCATTTGTTTGTAAACAGGAACGTGTTGAAGCACCACGAAAGGTCAGAGGTGCTCCCCACGTAGGCGAGTGCGTTACTGCACGTGGCATGGGGGGGGGGGGGATTTGTTATTTTTTTTTTTTTTTTTTTTTTAAATCTCTATGCAGTGGGTATCAGTTGAGAATAACTTAGGTTTTATGGATATTTGGTAAAACTAAGAGATAATTATTATTTTAGAAAATTCATTTTGGAAAATCAATAGACAATTTCAACGTTCACTGTAAAAAAAATCTCTTTAAAAAAAACAAAATATTTCTGTTGTTTTACTATAGAAATTTCTGTTTTCTAAAACTGCAGAAATTTACTTTTAAATTACATCTCAATTTATCAAAAGGCACATTTTCTCTGTAAACAGATTAAATCTGTAACCACTCGATACAGAATCTTGTTACTTTGTCTTCGTGGCCTAGATGGTTTAGTGTTTAGTGTTTTTGGCTCCTATGCCGTCGACGAGTCTTTGTATACGGGTTATGGCTTGACGTTTTCCTTTTTTTAAACGTACAGAGCAATACAGAAAATATCTGTTATTCACGAATATTTTCTGCATTGCTTCACTCAAATATTTCTCGGGGTAGGTTTCATCCTCATATTTCGACAACAGATGGCGCTACACATGAACTTAAAGTTTATACATTTAACATTTTAATGGCAATTTATCGTTTCTACAAAGAATAAGTAAATAATATATGAAGAACATTTTAAACCAAATTAATAAATAAAGTAGATTTAAAGTTTCTTTGAAAGAAGCGTTACAAAACTTGTGTCTATACTATACTATAATTTAAAAATGTAAAGTTTTACACGCACGATTTGTATGCTTATAAACTGCTATTTATAATTCAAAAAAATTATGTCGATGCAAATAGTATTATTTTCGAAATTTTAATTATTAAAGAAAAAGGTTTTTTTAAAAAATCAAAGCTTCACAATAAGTAAAATTGAAACATTTAAAAAAAAGTGCAATAGTGAAAAGTTTCACATAAAAATAGTTTAAGTCAATATCCGTAATATGATGCTCTTACTTTACCCATTGTAATTTATGGGGTAATGGCCTTGAAATTACATTCTGTTTGGTCACCAACTAACCATAGTTAGACCTCGGCAATTATGCAATCTACAAAGTTATTCAGTTACATTAAAAGAAAACCTGTAAATCAAACCCCATAATTTTTAATATTTTTTATAGTTATACAATCTCTTCTAAAAGAAGATATAATATGTGTTATTAGACAAAGGTCACACGTTCGTTTATTATATTCTTTGTATCTTTCTTCTGGAGTTAGGAACTAAGGTGTGGCATTGGTAAAGCGATGAGACTGCGGGCGTTGGCTAACCGATTATATTTACCACACAATTCCGGCTTTTCTGTTTGCTTGGTTCCATTGTAGTTAGGTATCTTGACACAATAAAGGTTATTACCACTTTAGATATCTAGATGTACACACATGCGCACTGGTAAGGAGATACATTTTCCTGTAAGAATAATAAATTTCAATAGATTGTATAAATATAGAGTATTTACATCAAATTTAATGAAAACATGATGAAACTCCCAATGCTTTGGAGAAACTGTCTGACTGTATAAATATAGAGTATTCACATTAAATTTACTGAAAGCATGGTGCAATTCCCAATATTTAGAAAAACTCTCTCACTTAAAAATGTCCAACAAAAATCTTTTACATATTTACCAACCACATTTCTATTTATCGGTTAGGTACTAAAATTTATTCGATAAAGCTAAGCCTTCATGTCCATATACGTTAAATTGTTGTATGGCATGGCACTTCTAACGTCGAGTTTGGAGCAGAAGGAATGCACAATGCAAACAGGTGTGTTTGTGTTTATGGCCCCTACCTATGTTTTACCTACTAATTTGCACACCTGACTTTCCTCACACTTGACACCGGACCACACATGGCAAAGCAATACTTCTGCGGAAGTTGTGATTCCAAAACTAATGCATTAGCTCTATGGGGCAGACAATCCCTCTTAAAACACAATATAATTTTTTAATGTATGACACTAAGTGAAAATAATACGTAATATGAAACTACGTCTGTATTATTTCAAAAAATTACGATTTTCCTTCTAGTTAATACTAATATTTATAATAGATAATTTGTTTTTTCATTTTAGATTTTGCATTATTCAATAAATCCGCAAAGGCATACCAATAAAGTGCAATTAAGGCTGTTGATTTTTAATGCCATATAAAAACCCATTTTGTTCGGAAAAATTAAATATTAAGTGCATAATGTGTAGTTCAATTGATGTAGCAAAACAAAAATAATAAAATTATTTATAGGTAAATTAATTAATCTAGTTTTTCACATTGCTTCGAATGCTAAAGGCGATCCTTGAATGATTATAGTTGAACGTTGAAGGAATATCGCACTAAAGTACCCGTAACAGAATAACTGTTATGTTAAACATAGAATGTTTGGTAACCACTACTTTTCTAAAACTGTGCTGCGTAGAGTTACTCTTGAATGGTAGAAGCCTAGTTCTCAAATGTTATCATGGAGAATTTTAACGAAATTTATGAAGTAATGTTACAAAATAGAAGTTACCAACTATGTTTGAACAAAGAAATTGATTGGGTTACTCTGAAATTATGTTAACTACTTCAAAATGGATGGTGCATTGAAAAAAATGATTTAAATAATTATGTAAATCTTAAACTACATCAACATTTGTTACTTACATAAATATGATTGAAACAATAATAGATTATTGCCTTCTGCCATCAATTTTATGGAGTAAACTCCTTGTTTGTGTAAAGCTACTCCATATATTTGGTGTAACGTTACTCCATGGTGCTTGAGTAACGTTAAACTTAACTTTTACAGTGTACGTACGTGAGAAATAATTGCTATAGTCTATAGGCAGACAAGAAAATAATTCATATTTAAAAAAAAAAGCGTAATTCGATATTGGTGGGCTCGAGGGGTTGTTGGGCGAAATAAGCACTTGAAAAAAGTGAGCACACGCGCAGCTGTTGATAACGCGTCACATTTTTCTTTCACAACGTGCGACTGTTTTCTTTCACACTTAGGTGCTACTCTTATGGTCTTTTTTAAGGAGTTGTAGCACTCAAATTTTGTTTTTATTAAAATAGTGTTGATTGGTTGGCAACAAGGGTTAGAGCTAGGTTGAATCATTGTCGCACCAGAGCTACACGAGTGCTATTCTTGTCAACAAGCGTTTTTGGCGGTTGTTTTGAACATTGCACCCTGTAACTAAACTAAAAATGTATTAGGACATGCTCAGATATAATTCTATAGAAAATTAAACAGAGGAAAGAGACTAACAGTTTTGTAATTTTTTGTATAATTTTTCAAAATCATTTATTAATCCCGGAACGTTAGAAGGGATCGGGGTTACGACAATACATCTTTGCCTGCTTACATAAAAAATTGTTGTAAGCCATACAAATAGAAACCTTAATAAGTTATTAACTGATAAAAAGAATTATAAATTTGCTTGTATAAACAGCACATTCGATTGAATTCACTGGAGGGGGGGGGGGGGGGGGTGAGCCCTCCAAATTGAAATTGTCTATTGCACTAGATTAATAAAATTTCAATGAATAAATGTATAACAGATAAATTTAATTCATTAAGAATTAGTGTATTAATTCATTATAATTGTTAAATTTTGAATTTTACTTTATTTTATTGCATAATTAATTATCTCCATCAATTGCAAGATCTGAAAATTAGTCTTAGCCTCCCCCCCCCCCCTCAAAAAAAAATATAAAAAATCAATAAAACGATATCTAGATCCGCCACTATGGTGACAATCAAACAGGAGGAATTTGAAGAATAAGTTGTTTTCGTTCTCTCTATATAGGTAGAAAAAACTATACTTTCTTCTTTAACATCTCTAGTTCTCATCACGTCTCGTATAATATAGTGCATAGGGGACATTCTCTTCACCATTAATTTTGGTAATTTTCCCTGGAGTATCACTTTCAAAAATAAAGGCTCCTATGGTTTTTATGTATGATGTGAATATCATTTTTTAGTTCATCTCCATGTCCTTGATGGTGTCATAATGAATAAAAACGCAAATGATAAGATTTGCAGCATTTCAATGTTGAGAAGTAGGTATTTTCAATTTAAGTATTTACGAAATATCATAATTTTTTGTTTAAATTCAGTTATTCCACAATTCAATAATAATAGATTGAACTAGTTGCACCAGTCGATTTTTAGTTCCTTTTATTCATCTCTTTAAAAAGGCCAGTTCATAAAAAATCACTTCCTCCCCAAAAAAAAACAAATCCCCCAAAGCTACATCTATTTACTAAATTGAATGGTAAAAGAGAGGCGACAACTTTAACGTTAATTAATTCTATAGCTCTTGATAAAAAGGGCCGACGTTCCATCTTATAACATAACACATTTTTCCTATTGCTGGAGCTGGGGGTGGGGAGCCCAGTCGGTTAAGGCGTTCGCCTAGCATGCGGAAGGTCCCAAGTTCGGGTCCGAGTCCAGGCATCGCCAAAATAACTATGCCGACCTGTAAATGTTTCTTGCAGCCAAAAAAATTCCAAATAGTATTTTAAAAAATGAGTCAAAAAAAAGTTTGAGTGAAAGTCATTCAAAATCTTTGAAAAAATTCGAAGACTTCAGTTATTTAAAAAAAATCTCTACAAAATCGAATACTTATTTAAAAAGTATAAGAAGACAATTTCATACAGTTAAGTCACCATTGCCACTCACAACAATCGCTTGAAATTTTTATTTTTATTAAATTGTAACTCGTGCCTTGTTTACAGGAGGTGATGGTGTCTTGCCTTGTCTCTGATCTCGTTCCTAGGATCTTAAGTTAGGATTGGTACACTTGAATGCCTCCTTCTTCCCCGAGCAGGTTTTTATTCCATCCGCGAGACTTTCTTCCGAATTGTGGGTGTAACCAAAGCAGTTGTGGGGCACTCAAAGTTCATCCAGGGATTTTAAATGGAAGGTTGATGAACCACCTTTGAGGAACACTTTTTTTTCTCTCGAGGTTAAATGTTGCTAAAGGAGTGCCGACACTAGAACGAAAATGAAGTACTTTTGAACTGTGCCCTGTGGCCTCGAACAACCAACGGAAGATATAAGAATTTATAATTCAATTAAAGTTATAAGAAATATAATGTCTATTTATGAATTATCCGTGTAGACGTTGGTAGAAATAGCTTAGCATTCGTATTTCTAATTTTCCCGACAGCAACGTTTTTACAAATTCAAAACAATACAACGTTAGTAGTATACTCCAACAAATATGTCGTTAACTTTTTTTTATTATTGCAAATGTTATCTGTTTCTTTAATTGAAAAAATTTTATCAATCAAAATTTAAAATTGTTATTTAAAAATTAAAAATCCGTTTAAGATCATCTACGAAACTTCTTAGCATTTTTTAGAATGTTTTATATACCAATGTAAACAAATACCGATTATTAATTTATATACAAATAAAATTAGCATTAATAAGTAAGCTACAGTTTAAAGTTAACCCAAATATCAATTCGACTATATTGAAAACTCGTTGTAATATTTCGTTACGGTCGAAGTGGTTCAGAGACACAATAAAATAATTGTTCTCTGTTCGAATTAAAAGTCCATGTCAATGACACCCCCGCCATTTTGATTCCTGAATAAATACCCTCCTTATACATTGTTGGACCCAAAGTCTTCAAAGGACCCCCCTCTGCAATATCAAACAGTCTTTTGTTCGCGGTCTTCAATACGGCAAAATTGTCTCTTGTGTTCTTTGAGTTGAATAGACAGAAAAAAATAAGTGTCCGGCGTATAAATTTACCCTCTTGGAAAAAGAATAGACCCTTCGATTTCTCTTCACTTGTAAATGAGACCTTTTGTTGGTCCGAATTTCTCTTGAGCTACAAGAAAGAAACAAAAAAAAATCAAGTTTGAAGTGGGTATTTTATAAAGACTCATGAGTAGACGGGATTTCAGCTATTTTATTGACAAGAGAGAAAGTAAACGAGATTTTGAACTCAGTTCTTGATCATCGGGATTGTTAGCTTTTCATATACGAACGATTGTCACTAAATTATTGAGTTCAGCAATAAAAAATGTTCGTGACGGATAAATTGTCACAATGTTCGAGACAAGTGTTCAAATCATAATTGAAAATAATGCTAACATAATGAGGTAGTGCCTTACTTTAACATCCATAAAGAGCTCAGATTCATTGTAATCTGAGCGTCAAAATTGGTAGCGAGAGTCACCTAGATGGTACCACAAAAAAAAGAAAACAAATAGCTCTCAAATCTGGGGAATATGCCGAGTCAGCAAAAGCTTAGCCGATGATAAAGCAGCCCCATTAGAAAAAAAATGAATAAGTGCCAGCATAAAACTGGAGTCATCTTGTAAGATTACTCCTATGGATCTCCTATGGATATAACTTCTGACTTGTGGTATAACGTTACATCCTTAAAAGCGGAGGCAGCTAGGCTGTCACTAATTTTTTGGAGTAACGTTACACCAAATTTTTACAATGTAGTAGCACTATATGTTAGCACAAATGAAAGTTGTAGTTGCAAAACTCAGATTCACCAAATTATAACAAATATCTAGCGTCCGGTCAGTTCGTTGGCGAGTCAATTGAATTTACGCTTATCAAAATTCGCCAATGACCAAACCAGACCCTATATATCTTAGTTACACCTTTTAGAATGGAGAATGTGAGTTTTTGCAACTAAACCCTTCAAATATTTTCTTGATATATCCTTCCCACGCATCTATTGAGGGAGGTGCTGTTTTTGAAGCAAACGGTAAATAACTGATTTTAATGAACGAATGTGGAGTTGGACCACTATTTAAATAAGTCCTTCAAATAACTCACCTGCCATCGTCGTTGCGATGCCTGAAATGCAACACTCTTCGAAGTATCAAGTTTATCTCTCCCCCCCCACACACACAACCATTTAGAGAACTGATGACCGAAACGCGGAAGTGGCGGTAACATTTCGCATGTTTGCAAAATATTTGTTTGTTTCGACAGAATTGTAACTATTTCCAGACAGACTTAAAATATATTTAGTACAAAAAAACAGATTTATGATGAAAATATAAGAACAGGGGTCTCCAAACTAGGGGCTGTCCAAGGGTCTCCTGAGGGCATGACCCGAACTTAACATATATACGGCACACATCACCTACAATTTACTCTATCTATAAATGAAAAATTTCAAAATAGAGCAGTATTTTGAATTTTCACTAAATATTTTTTAATGCACTTGATTGATTTCTAAACTGATTTTTGGGTTAAATTTTGGAATTAAAGCACCCTGAATAAAAACAAAGTATGTGTAGAATTGACGCAACTTGTATTACACGTTAGTGGCCAGTTAGTGTTTCTGTTTTTATACTGCTTGACGTACAAACAGAGTACTTTTATTTAAACTTTTTTTTAACTCAGAAAATTGCATTTTGCGCATAGAAGAAAATCTTTTGAAACCAAATTTTTAGTTGCAGCTTTGTAAAACGAACCCAGCGAAATAGGGCATCAGAAATCGCTTTAGTGGAGCGGTGCATTGAAGAGTGTTTCGCACGATTTTCGGCAATTTGTGGCTTCGTTTCACAAATACAAGATACTTTGTATCTATTTGTTTCGAAATTTGGCGATTTATGTGGATTGATCTATCAATGGAAAGTCAATTGAAATTTAAAAGATGTACTAACGCGGCGCAAAACTTAAGTAACGGTAATGTTTCATGTTGTTTAGCATATAACATAGCAAGTAATAAAGCTATTTAGAAGATGGGAGTGAAATATTCGAATTACATGCATCAGCGACTTCTGTTTTAAAAATATTTCTAAAAAGAATTTTACACACAGAGGCAGCACTAGTATAGGATGGCGTATGGAGCGCGTAGTGTAAATGAGAAAACCTCTGCTGAAGTAACCCAAAATCAAGTACTACACTATTATAAATGATAATATCTTTATTACAAAATATAATGAAAAATTGAATTTTTTGTAACGTTTTCCAATTTATTATACCTTTTAGAGATTTGTGCTTCCGTCGTTCAGATGCAGCGGTGTACATTCTAAACAGATTAAGTAGGCTGAAGCCTAGAGCTGCAAATATTGAAAGTGGGGCAATTAGGCAATGTATTCAAAAGTTAAAATTTAATGTATTAAGTAAACTATTAAAATTGTATTTTTTCTAAATTAGACGACATTTGTGTTTAAAAAAAGATAGAAACAAAAATGAAGTCAAACCTCTTGTTGCATAGAACGAATGTCTTAACTCTTAGCTCCCAATCAAAATCCTACACATACATTACTTTATATCAATATATTTTCATACAATCATATATTTAACACTTTGTTTTGCAAGTAATTTTGAAAAAAAAATAACTATTAATATTTACTTAGGGGCACATGACGGAATTTAAGGTTTTAAGCCTAAAAATATAATAAAAAATTTTGTGTGTGTTATGTATGAATGCATAAACAAGCTCTGTCATTTTTTAAAAATTAATAGTCAATTCTAAGTTGAGTGAGTTAAGTTGAAAATCGTGGCACTAGAGCTACACGAGGGTTAACTAGTGGCGACAGGCGTAATAATTTAGAACTATAGTCAAGTGATGAGCCTGCAAATAAATAGGCACCCAACGCAACATTTGAGGGCGACATCGTACGCGGCGATCCTACTACACGGAGTTTTATTGGTCGGACGTTCTGAAATCTGAAATCTAGACTAATAGATGAGCATCGGCGCGAAGCGCCCTTTCTCCTTCATCGAAAACGTACCGTTTTAGCTGCACAGACCTTTTATAGGTCGGAAGGTACTTTGGCAATGCCCTGTCCCGAATCTGGGACCTTTCGCATGCAAGGCATAAGCGTCTTACCGTCTGCACTATTTCTAATATTTTTTTAAATAAGATAAAAACGACTTTAACATTTTAATCTTAAAAAAATTAGTATTTTGCTAATTCTAAAATCGTGCTCGATCCTCGTGCTACGTCCTTTTATATGTATATAAATAAACGACTTATTCTTGTCAGATGCTTCAGTATAGCACTTTTAAATCTGTCCCTGCTAACATACTTAAAGAAAAAAAAAAGGTAGACACTTTTTTTACAGTGCTTAACTGGGCCAAATAAATTGACTTTTCTAATCTCACAAAAACAAATAACCTTTATCCCGATTTAAAGTAATCCTCATAAAAACAAGAATAAAATGTCAACATAAAACCTCTGTGTTTCCAAGTCCGGCTACTGCCACATGCTCTATAGCTTTCAACGTGTAAAGATAAGGCAGTTCTCTGTATCTGTTTGCAAATCTTAACGACAGTCATACAATGGGGGAGTACGGGGTATTCACTTTCAGATTTCTCTGGTGTTGTGAAATATTTATAAATACATTTAATGCAGCGTTTAACTGCTGTTTACAGGAAACTGTATCTGACGAGTACACAGAAAAAAATTCCGTTGACATGGTTGCTATCTCGCCGTCCACAAATTTCGTCCTGTCACTTTTTGTCGTTTGTTTGGAAAATTCTGGTGCTTATATTATTCAGATACCATTTATTATAATGCTATTAAGAAGATTTAGATTTAGCATGACCGTGACCATCCCACAACAACATAAAATTCAACCATCTAGAAACAGTAATTTGGGTAATTATCATTTCCGGGCTGTCTATTTCTAGCCTCCTTTTAGGAGCTTTACTGTACTCCTTTTACCTTTCCTATCCTTACTCCTTTTAGGAGCACAGCTAATTACTCCTCGTGATTTAGAACCGTGGTCTGCGACAAGGTCGATACCTGAGCTGGCGCCCATAACGGAACTTCGAGCGATATCGTACGCTAAAGCCGTCGGGACTTTGGACTCCAGAGATTTAAAGAGCATGTCTACCCACTCGGGAATTTTAGTTGGATTTTAGCTGCATATTTCCGTCCATAGGAAAGCAGTGACTGCCACCGGGGTCGAACCAGCGCCTAACGATCTGGGCTGATAGCGTGTCCAAGTACGCTATACCAATTGGGCTACCAAGCCCCCATATATTATTACTTAAGTGAATATTTTCGTTAAATTTGGACTATACCTATGAAAGTAAAAGTCCTAACTGACTGACCGCCTTATTCACTGATTCACGTATCAAATTCAAAGCCCAGCCAAAACTATTGGAGAAGGGCAATACGTCAGCCGATTTCTTCAAAGGAATAGCGCTGCGCATTCCTTTGAAGATACATACGATGACTTGGGAATTAATTGTAAAACATGTTGTAGAGGATAGGGAGATATTTGCTATAATATCCCTTGACTGGAATGGAGAAAACTATTCTAGTTCTACACATTATACATTTTCACAGTGACCTAAGGGGAAGCAATACATTTAAAGCCAAAAAAGTTCTAGGACACTAGTCATCCCTTGCTCATGCGCAATTTTCTCGAAAACCTTATTATGACGTCCGACAGGTACTAGGAACTCGTGTACCAAATTTGAAGTCCGCAGCTCTTAAAGTTCGATCTGTAGAGTGGTTTCAGACAGACAGGAGGAAAATATTTCGAAAACCCCTTTTTTAGAATTAACACCTCCAAAACGTGTAGAAAACACAAAATCTCCATTTCGGTTTTTCAACCCCATCGCAATATTTTCATTACCTTGTGTTTCGTATTAGGTAATTATAAAGTAAAATGGTTTTTGGTGGGCAAAAGTAAAATTCTTTCTTTTTTATTTTATAAAAGAGAGTTCAATATTCTTTTATTGAACTCTACTAAAACACATAGCTTGTAAGCTCATGCATAAAATCATGTACTAATTATAACTATAATTGCTATGTGAATTTCTGAATAAAAAATATATTCTGCCGATCCTTTGAACTTTCCCATAATTTCCCATTGGGAATATTTCTTATGATGTCACGCTCTCAATAATCTCAATAAATGCGATGTCATTGGTTGTTTTGTTTTCTTTGACAAAGTGTTGAAACAAGCTCATTTTTTTATTATAACGTCACACGCTCCGAACTGCGATTTCATTGGTTGTTTTGTTTTTTCTGACAAAGTGTTGAAACAAGTCCATAGGTCCCGTGTAGCTCTAGTGTGACAATTATTTAACTCAAATCAACTAAACCTTCCATTGTTTTTTCCCTCTTTGATTGCTCTCTCTTGTATCCGCTTGACTTGTAAGCTCCGCACGCTATATTACTTTAGATCAATCAGAGAATGGAAAAGAAAATATTTCTGGGCAGGGTCAAGGGACTGAGTCCCTCCGTGTGTGACTAAAGAGTACTTCAACTTTTATACTTGAAGATTTGATCTGTGAGCACTACTTTTAGAGTTACTATGGATTTAGAGAAAGTTTACGTAAAAGTCTATTTAGCTGAGCTTTACGTGGCCTCCCAAAAAAATATTGTTTACAAAGATTTGCTATGGTAACAGCTTTTCAGGGTACGGAATAGGAACAGCTCAATATATTTCTAAAAATTGATCTGGCAACAATCAGTTTAAATCGTAACGGCAACGGTGTTGACTGTTGTATTTACAAATTGAATTCGAAATTTCGTACCGGCTTAGTTGCATTTGTGACTGTTTTAGGTAAAATTAACTGTTTAAAATCTGAAATGGGTTCTTTTTCTAGTAAAAACAAAAGTCAAATGGAGACTCCCATCGCAAAACCGTCTGCTTTTAAGATAATTGAAGATCCTCGGTCTCCAACGGAAGAGATCAGCAGAACACCGATTGAAGTAACCGATAAATTCATGAGGGATACAAACGACAGCAACTTTTCTCTACGAGTTCATGCTCTGAAAGAGCAGAACCAATATAAGTCTCTTGATTTCAGTCCACGCTTGCGAAAAAATGAACTTTTTGGTAAAGATTTCAAAAAGAAGTCAAATTTTGCTTCGGCCCTGGAAAACGAGACGGCTGAGCCTTCTGATTTAGACAGCACCACCCTGATGGACAAAGATGTTTGCGAGAAGGAAAACAGTGGATGGTGAAGAGTAACTTATTGGAGCGTTGCATGGTGAGTATTTTCTTTTCATTCTAGTGAATTATTTTCCAGTTGAATATATCAAATATTTTTAGCAAGCAAATTGCTTCAAATGAATATCTAATTAAGAAAGTTAACTGTTTAAGCAAAACAGTTCTGATAAATGGCCTGTTTCGATTTACGTTGTGGTGCCAACCTGCGAAAATGCCCTAAAATGTGGTAAACATTCTACTTCATATGTTATATAACTTAATATAGCAACCCTATGTTAAATTTTCAAACTCGAAGAAAGTCGTTGGTGGACAAACCATTCATTAGGTAAATTTTAATCCTATGGTGCTGCTTGGCACGTTTTAAAAAACCGCTAACTTGGCGACCTGCCAAACTAGTGTTTTTTTCCGTTGTTTGGAAAACTTCACGCTGATACATTAAACCTAGTTCCACCAAATTGATTGTAAGAGCTATACCAGGGCTGCTATAACAAAACAAATCACTCACCACACAATGCACTAATAAAGACAGTGTTCCAATGAAGTAAGAGTGCATTTGGGGCGCCGGGCAGTACTGTTTTATTTAAAAAAAACATCAGGTGCAGGCGAACAAATTTTGGTACAGCTATGATATAGTGGCCGATTTGATCTTTGGTGAGCTTGGAAATTTAACATAAGGTTGCTACACCTATTGAGTTGAATGAAAATGTGAAAGTGAATGTTTACCACAATTGATCTTTATCATTGCTCGGCAACGTAATGTGCATCGCCAAATCGAGACTGGCCATTATATCCTAGCTATTCCTAAATTTTGATAGCTGGGAATCACACTGCAGATCCTTCTAAAAATTCTACTAGAATCTAAATCTATTTGTGTGTTTTATAATAGTTACCTTGATTTCTTTTAATGATTCCTGCTGACCCGCAACCAGTGTTAGAAATTGGATAAAGATGTTAAGGAGCAATTTTGTTCTACCAATTTAAAAAAGTAGGAGCAAATGCACATTTGCTAGGGGAATTTTTCGAGAAAAATATTTTTATTAATTTTTTTTTCATATTTAACCACAAATTCAGGCGTCTACATGCCTAACAGACGATTTTAGGTTTGCAATTTCTCAATTTAAAGGTAGCTGGAGTTAGAATATTTTAGGAATTACAATTTCGGATATCTGGAGTTTCTGGATGTTACGGTTGCCTGAGTTTCTAAATTCTTCAATGCATGGAGTTTCTGGATTTTACGAACGCTAAAGTTTTGCAAGTTATAGATTGCAGAAGTAGTTAAGCACTGCTCAATTTTTTTGATTTTTGGATCACAGCAGAGGGTTTAACAAATTTACAATAGTTGAAGAATTGCAATTTCAAGATGATTGACACTGCTCGTCATCGTACAAGTACGAATATGTTTAGGGCAGGGTTCGAAATTAGTGGGTGCACGAGTGCACTGTGCACCTAAAAAAATAATTGTGCACATAAGTTTTCAACTTGGGTGCACGTCGTGCACCCGGGTTCCGGAAGTTGCAAAACTCCGGCAATCCGAAAATTGCAAAACTTCGGCAATCCGCAAGTCGTGAAACTCCGGGGATCCAAAAGTCGCAACACTCTGGGGATCCAAAAGTCGCTAAACTCCGGGGATCCCAATGTTCCGAAAATCCCGAAACTCTAGCGATCCGAAAGTTGCGAAACTCCAGCGATTCGAATACATGGATTTCCATGACTTTTGGACGTTTTTTGCTCAAATTTATGACTTTTGATCGTTTTTTGCTCAAATTCCTGACTTTTCCTGACAAAATTTACCTATATGTCTAAATTCCTGACTTTTCATATGCCCGGAAACCCTGCATTTAGTCAATTTTTATGAAGAATAGTTTGTTTTTTAACTTGTTATTTATATTATATGTGTGCACATAATATTTATATTTGTGCACCTAACTATTATTTAGTGCACCTAAGTCACAAGACTTGGGTGCATTCGTGCACCTGGTATAAAAAGTTAATTTCGACCCCTGGTTTAGGGGGAAAAACTCGGTAAAAAATTCATCACGGCTCGGGACCCCCACTTTTGTAGGGTGAGGCTTTCTTGTTAAATGAAATAAATTTTTTCTTTTAAAATAGAAAATATTACTTTATTTGTTGTAGCATATTCAGACAAAAGCTCCGAAGAGCGCTTCGAAAAAACCTCCTCACCACTACAAATCTATTTCCTTTCTGAAAACAAAATGTTTGACAATATCCCCTGGGACAGCGTCACCTGCGCCCAACCAATCAGGATAAGTACCTGGGATCACGCGATGCCCAGGTAACCCAGTGACGTCATGTGTGTCCGGTATTCCATTCCTACAACTGAACTGGCGGATATACCAATCCCACATAAATAACGATTGTTAACTTGAAAACTAGTTGCGATAACTGCTACTACATTTATTTTCTTCTCGCATTTACGGATTCAGTCGCATTTTGCGACTAGCGACCGTGAATTTAAACCCTGCTCTCTACTAACTAACTGTAACTAAACATTACACAATGATAGTAAAAGTTTATTTTTACAAATTAATATTTTTTATCAAATTTAATATGTATTGAAAATAAATGTTACTCATTAATTTAAACTGATTATTATTCCTAATATACCAAATTGTTTAATTTTTATATATGAAAAAATCCACTGGTTGGTTTCCATTAATTAAAAAATGTGCCCATATAAAACAGAGGGTACATGACTATTGATTTTTGTAATTTTAGCATGACATGTGTGATGTGTGTATATATGATTGGAATTTTTTTAGTGTTGTATAGTGTAGAGAAAAATATTTTTCATTTTGTGTGACAATTTTTTCTACACTTCTAAGGAAACTTGTATGTTTTTGTGAATTGTGGAACTATTCAAGAAAATAAAAATTATTAGCATTAATCTATGTACCATACTACTATGTAAGCATTTAAAAAAGGTTTTTATCAGGATTATGAGTTTTCAATAGTTAGACAGAAATGAAATAAATACTACCGTGATGTGGGGGACAACTCGTGTAATATGTGACTGAGCACGATTTTTTTAAAACAAATTTCTTCTTTTAAAATATTATTTCTGGGAATGAAATGAATAAATGTTAGCTGTTTACTGACTTAAGCAGTGATTAGCAACTTTTTTAGATGAACAGACCAAATTATTCTTTAGCTTTTTTAGAATCCACACTACCTTTATAACGTAAAAAGTGAAAGCTTTCATAAAGGCTATGTCTGTCTGTCCAAGTCTACAGATAGGTATGACACATGAACAATTTTAGCGTACCAAAACTCATAGACATTACAAAATTCAGAAGTTTTTTTTTATTTTGAATTCGAAGTACTTCAATGGGCATGTTTCAAGTCATGAGTGACAACGGTTCCAACTGTATTTTTTAGTCCTTCTTTCTAAGGAATTCTAGAAATTATATTTGTAGCTTATTACTTTAAATTAATGCAGATTAAAAAAAATAATAATTGCTAAATAATTTTGGACAGTATACATTTTCATAGTGATTTCTTTTGATTTTATTTTCTCTTTTGTCGTCTTTGTTTCGTCGACATCGTCGTCTTTGTTTTCTGGTGGTTTGTTTTACTTTGAGTAATTTATTGTACTGTAATCTGTAGAATAGTTAGATCTGAATATCTACGGTTTTTACCACCCATTGAGAATAAAACCACCAATGAAATCGAAGGGCAAGAATAGAAACTGGAAAATTGAGCCCTTTGAACCAACCCAATTACTAAAAAGCTACAAAATTCAATACTTATTTAAAAAATTTAAATAAGCCCATTTTTAATGGAATTAAATCATCAGTGTCATTCCCAACAATTGCACAAGGAACTTTATATTAAATAAAACTTAACAAGAAATTTATTTTTGTGATATAAATCCGTGTAGAATGACATCATTATATGTCAATTAGGTTCTTTAATTGTCCGTATATATATTTGTTTAGAAAGAAGCACAAGGCGTTCTATTTTTTATTTTAAAAGCAGACATAATTTTTCATTTAGATTTAAACATTTTTATTAATAAGTAATGAATGACATTTTGTGTTTTGATACTATAATGATTCCTTTCAGCAAGGTTTTTTCGTTGTTTTTTTAAAATGGTATTCAAATATCAATATGTTTAGTTATGTTTTCAAGGTGATGGATAGTTTCGATGTTGTATGTATGTTGATATAAATGTTATGCTTTTATTCAAAAATGAGCAATATTACACATTTATTCTTCGATATACTAATAAATTTAGGAAACCAATAAGTAATAATTATAGAATTTCTAATGAAAAGTTTAATTTTGACATTTAAAAGTTTAGCATACCAAAGAACTAGTAAATGCTGCTGTGTACAGCATTTTTTTAGACTAGAATTTTTTGTGTGGATTTTTTTTTATTTGGATATTTACCCATAGAATTTGCTAAAAATGTAGAAGATTCTAATCTCTTTTCCAACCTACTGAACAGGTGTTTTTTATATCAGTAGAGTTTATTAGCCAAATCGACCTGCCCTTCTCTAAGGATAGTTTAATGTAGAGATTAATATTTCTGAGCTTTAACTTACAGTGTATTAATATATTTTTTTTCTAGTGATGGCTGACTTCAAGAAGTATTGATACCTTTTAAATGACTCACCTGGAAGAGTTATCAACCTTGATTCATTGCTGATATTAATTTGGTGTAGATATTGTACATACTTGAAATTCTTCTGAAGGCTTACAAATTTGCATTTCTTTGTTTATATTAAGTGACATTTTTATTAATTATTGTCGTTTTAAAACTTTCACAAATAATTGAGAGCAGTACTTGAACCCGAGATACCATCTGTTTACTATGACTCTTTTATACTATTTATATGATGTTTTATTCCTAATTATTATTTATTCTACTTTTTATTCTTTGATTTAAGAAATATGCTATAAAACTTCGTTTCTGCAAAAATTAATTTCCATAATAAATATTGCACGCATTTTAAAAGCTAGTCTTGTGTGCTAATGTTTTGAATACTAAAGAATTATTTAACTCAACTCACTATAGTAATTAAGTCTCTTGAAAAGAAAACTGAGTATATTTAACAGTACATCCTTGTCCTATTTATTTCTTATTGCTTGTCTTTTTCTTGTGTTATGTGTCAAAAATATTATTTATAGCGCTTTTACATTGAAAGATTATCCTTTAATGTCAGTGATTGTTTATTAACTGACATTCCACTGTGTTCTTTTTATATGTTATGTAAAAACTTTTGTAATTTATATCAATGCTTAAATAAACTTTTTTATTCTATAACTACATTTGTATCAAGTTTTTTTAAACGTTTCTTTACAAAGATATTGTAAATAAGGTTCCCTATTAGCCTTAAGAGCCCTTAAGTTAAATAAATGTAGCACTACTAAATTTTTAAAAAAATTCTCAATTCTGGAAAATATTTCAAAGTTTTACCCAACTTGAAACCCTTTAAAAAAAGTCACTTTCTGCTGTACCTTCAAAAAGATCTGATCCAACTCCTAGTTCCAATTCTTTTGAAATTTTACTGAAAGGATGGAGGGGAGCTCCAATTATCTTACTAAGGGAAAAACCCTAGAAATTATTTTACTTTTATTTAAGGGTTAAATTAATTTAAAACAAATTTATACATTTAGTTTTAAAATTAAATGCATTTAGGATTACTTAATAGAAATGTATATATGGGTCATTCTCTGTAAAAGGGACAAATCGATGTCCCGGATACTTTGCTCTTTATTTTCAAATTATATATGCATGTTTGTGATTTATTAGTGTAAACTGGCCCACAACCTAACTAGTCCCACTTAAAAAATATCAAATAATTATAATTTACTTACATAAAATTTCATTTAAATACCCGATTTGTCACTACCTCACACTGTCCCTGCATGCTTTTACAACCTTTAACGTCCTAAAAAAGGCCGTTTTAAATATATAATCCTTTTTGGCGGAACTATTTATGGTTAATTAGTTTCTGTAGTTTCCGAAAATGTATCTGATGTTTTTCTATCACGGATAGTTTTATGTAATTTTATGAATATGTAATGTCCCTGGGTTATAGAGTCACTCCTATAACACTGCTTTAAAGTTCAATTAAAAACTTACTAGGCGACTAAGAAATCGAATTTAAATTGGCATGTTATTCTTAAAGGATTGAGGCTTCTAAATCAGCCATCAGTTGTTTTGATCCATGAGTGATAACGTTTTTACAGTACTTTTAGTATTAAAAATATCATGGGAGTCTTTTACTGTCGTCACTCACTCAATCTCATTTACTGATTATAGATAAGTGCGAGAATTTTTTTACTAGTCACAAATTGTGGGCATTTAAATGTAGATTAACATACAATCTCTAAACCTTATAAAAAATTCTTTGAAAATTATGTTATTTGACTTTTCCTACGGAATCGTCACTCACTCACACGTCACTAACTCACATATCAGCCTTGAAGGTCAGTCCACATTGAATAACTTCATATTGGATCTTTCTTTCCAAGCGCATTCAATACCGATCGGTTGTTTCGCTTCAACTGATAGATTTTTTAAAAACGCATGCCTTGAGATATTTCACGAGAGTGATTATTCGTATCTTCTTCTACCTTATAATCAAGAGTTAGGGTTAGTTTTAATTATCCTTACACTAGGGCTATTGATGACGGGTATCGTAATTTAGAACCACAGTCGCGTTATCATCAAGAGATTTATGACGAATAACTAAAATTAAATGCGGTTGCAATTTTTTTTTTAAACCGCAGGAGTCGTTTACTCTAATCACGTCATACGCATATCATACTTATTTAATTTACCACTGAAGACCTACCGAGTATATGCGGAGTACGTGCTCGTTAAATCTGTTGGGTCCGAAAGTCCTCTAAGTTCCCATACCAAATCAATACCTCTGGGGGTGACAAGCCAATTCTGGGGGTCCTCTAGTTGGCCTCTGTCTCTAAAAATTAGATGGATCCACTTATGTGTGTGTGTTGTCTGTTGTGTCTGTCTTACTTGACGAAGGTTTATAAGCGGGTCGCTGACCAAGCACACAAACCTGAATATATATGTCTACCAACCAGCTATACAAACCCATCCAATCAAAGTTTGGTTGTAGCCGTAACTAGATTTGTAGTTGATTAGGGACATAGTTCTAAATCTCCCAAAAAATATTGTACAGTTTCAATTAAAGTGGCTACAACTTATTTAAGAAATAGTAAAATAATTTTATATAAAATTGATTATAGATGTTTTAAAATAGATTATATTATTTATGTAGAAAAATGACGCATAATTTCAACCACTATTCTTTCTATAAAATGTATATGTGTTATCACTCAAGCTAAAATATTACTTAGCGAAATACATCAAATATTGAAAGGAGTGCTCTTAAGTCAACTTATTTGAAAAGGACCTCTTTATGGGTTTTAATTTAGTTAAATCTTATCTACATTTATCAGGCGCCGGCTCGACTGCGGTTCTAAATTACGACACCAGTCGCCAATTGGCCCTCATGTAGCTCTAGTTTGACGATATTTCAAACTAACCCAACCAAACTTTCCCATTTAAAGAAAAGACTCGTATTCCTATAGAGATATATATCGTGTACTCTGTCTATTGTAGGTTTAGTGCGCCTTTTATTCAACCAAACTTAACCCCACATAGATTTAAATCATGCGTTTTTGAACTGAAACACCATGCGTAACTTTGGGGGCAAGTCAAAAAGGCATGCAATGTTTTCGGTGTCGCATGCGCATATATATTGTCTGTTGCGCATGCTCAGTATCTAAAGAAGTTTACGTCAGTTGTCAAGTATGGAAAATATGTATTTTTAAAAAAAAAATCATCAAAAATGGATCTGAACCATTTTTTTACTATATATGAATGTGTGCAACGCATATAAAGAAAATTATTCAATAAGAAAAATATTTTTTTTCAGTTTTTAAAAGTGCAATTTGTCCCATTTACAGAGAATGACCCATATTTAAAAATAGAATAAAACAACTATAATTTGCAATTACTTTCATTGGCTGGTTATTGATATAAAAGTAGCCCCATTTTTTTAAAAAATATTGTGTTTGAGAAGAGAACACTGATGGTAGTATTATAGTCATTATAGATTTTCTAATTTACCTGCTCTGAATTTGCATGAATATTAGGGAGGATAAAAAAAAAATTGATGCTTTTGGGATAGAACAGAAAAGTTGCTTCCAAAAGAATCAAATGTCACAGAACTTTGCGGTAATGTTCAAAAGTTGCATCGATATATGCCATATGGTTAATTACTTTGTAAAATTTGACACCCCATAATATGTTGGCATTTTGGCCATGTTGCAGTGGGGAGCACCTGAGCTGAAATATTGGGCGGCACCACAAGCAAAATGAAGAAACAGTATACAAATACAAAAATTATCGACCAACAACAGGCCAGAGGCCCAGCAAGGTTGGTCCTAAATAAATCTAATACATTACCAGTTTCCAATGGCCGTCAAGTTTCTTCTTAATATCTTCTACTCTCTTCGAATGCACAACATAATCTGGTAAAGCATTCCACTCATTGACAACTCTACTGTAAAAATAATGTTTTCTTACCTCCGTTCTAAAGCTCGATTTATTCAATTTCTGATCATGTCCTCTGGTCCGGCTATTTAAGGTAAAACCTTAGCCCTTCATGTCTCCCTGTTTTATGAACTTGAATAACTGTATTAAATCACCCCTAGCTCTCCTGTTTTCCAGGGAATACATGTTTAAAGATCTTAATCTGTTATCATAATCAATACCAGATAGACCCTTAATCACTTTTGTATATTTGTCGATTTTGGAGTCATTGCAGGCTCTCTGCCAGAACGGAACATGCTGGGCGCCAAATTTTGCACAGTAATCCACCAGATATAGGTGTCACTTTTGCCGCAAAATGCTGGGACATTTTTAAAAAAATGGCGCTTTTACTGAATTTTTATCACGGCATTTGCCAGAACAGAAAACATTATCCTAGGAACGGTGGCGAAATTTTAATCAGAAGTTACAAGAGGCACAACTTTTCCTTTCTATTCCAAAAGTAATGATTGAGACTATAGCAAAAGTGACTCAAGTGCAACTCAACTTAATTCATTTTCGTTCCGATACACAATTTAGACTTGACACTCTTTTATCAGTTTTGACCAAAAATGAAACGAATGGAATTGCTTGATCCCTTGAAAATTTCCAAATTATTGGGATAACTCACACAAATTGAATGTATTTTAAAATATATAGTAATTATTTTAAGAAAGTAATTTGCACCAATATGAAATTAATATAAGGTTTATTTACAAAAAGATACATTTAAAATATTTTATTTACAAACAAATTATAAACCAGTGCTGATTATTAAAAAAATGCTTTCGTAACAACTTGTAACAGTAATTGTGTTTATTTTCCTTCTTATTATTGAAAATATCATCACTTTTGCAATACAATATAGCTTTTTTTGCCTCAGATCTACAATCACTAGATATATTTATTGTATTGTAAGACCTTCTCATAATGAAATTACGAAGGAAAAAGAGGATGATTTTACACAGTCGGGTCGTTTATTAACGAGTTAAGAATTTAAGCATCCAATACAGTTGTCTCCATAGTATTATAATTACAATGCTGGTGTCTCTTTATCAATTATATCATAATTGAGGGACACGTGACGTTTAAATAATTTTGTGAATTATATACAATCCAAAGCAGTGAAAACAAGTTTACACTTTTCTTTGCATGCTTATCAATCGCCTTTCCGCACTTTGTAGCTATGATGGAACAATGATATCTGGTTTTAAGTGTTTTATTTTAAAAAAGGAAAAAAAATCGATTATTTAAAAAAAAAAAGTTTACAACTTATGTTACTTTAGTGTGTATGCTGTGTAATAGGTTAAAATTGCGGGCTTATTGTAGCTTTGTGACAAATTGCCCTTAAAATAATTATGCTTAACTTAAACAAGAATTTAGTTTTACTTAATAATTGAAATTAATGTTTTATTTGTTAATGAATCACGCTTAACTAATCTGAAAAAATTAGCTTTAAAACGATTGTTTGTTTAAATACTATTTACTAAATGTATGTGTTTCGCTAGCATCAAATAATATACACAAAATATAATCTTAGTCTTAATAGCTATAATACATAATAAAGTCAATTTAACTTTATAAAACATTTTATCTTGGCAAATGAAAATAATTTTTTATGCACAGAAATGAATGATGAAAATTATATACATTTTTTTAAACATATTTACACTGTATCTGTGGCACATTTCATTTTTTATCAGCACTTAAATGATGAACAGAAGAATAAAAAATATTTGCTCACCATCTACCTTTTTTTTTATCACAGAACTTTCAAACCTCCCCAACTTATAAGACTCAATTTGTCTAATTTTTTTTCTACGTCTAAAATTACATTTAAAAAAATCGACAATTTTACAATTCTTCTGTGATGTCTAACAAGTAAAGAAAGGACATCCAGGCATTGAGTGTCAAAGTCAGTTTTAGTTGTAGACCTATTGCTTTTCTTTTAGTATATGATCTAATGTTAGAGTTAAGCTAAGTTAGCATAGATTTGGGCCCGCCTGCCAGAATCTATTTTCATTCTCATACAGAATGTGACATGAATGTTCAGCTCAGCTGTGGCATAGATTGGTGCTAGAATCTACAGCTGTCCTCACATAAGATGTAACGCGAATGTTCAGCTTAGCTGGCTAAGATTAGCACCAGAATCTAATGTTGTCCTCCTCACATAGGATGTGGCGCGAATGTACAGCTTAGCTGGCGTAGATTTGTGCCAGAGTCTACAGCTGTCCTCACATAGGATGTGATGTGAAGGTTCTACAGCTGTCCTCACATAGGATGTGATGTGAATGTTCAGCTCAGCTGACATAGATTGGTGTCAGCTTCAATGGCTTTCCTCCTGATCTCTTTCCAGTGGCTCAGCCTAGGGGCGCACCTTACAGCTGGGCGACCGAGGACCCAGCGCCCCAGGAACAGGAATTGCCCCTCGCCCGCCTTTGTCCCGCATTTGAGGGGTCTATGCAGGGTCACATATTTCTTTGGGTCTGTCCGGTGGGGCACGGACGTCTTGTATGAGGAGACGCGTATGGTAAGTTCAGAAGTCTGAATAGAGGGGTTGTGGTTCAAGGCGGAGACTGTGCCCTGGATGGCTGAAAGAGAAAAGACCAGTTCTAGAGTTGTCTTTTAGCAAGGCATTATAAAGAAAATTAATATTAACATGTAGTTCATTTTCTGTTATTAATTAGTTGATGAATAAATTAGCTATCGCATTTTATAAAAAAATGTTAATTGACTGTAAAAAATAGTGATTGTAATTTTCAGGTAAATTAAATTCAATTTTTAGGATCAACATAAATTGTTAATAAAACTGTCCACAAAAGAATAAATTTTTCAATCAATCACATAACATTTCTCGGATCTGTTAACACAACTTTTAAAAAAAGCCTTAAATTTGTATTTAAATTCTTGACTGCTGCTCATTATTAACTTCGCTTACCAATAAAGCTATCAACAGAAACGATAAAGATATTTAGAGAAAAATAACGTTGATTAGTTTTACTCGGCTACATCTAAACAAAGCTCAATGAATAAATTTTGAAGGTTGACCCAAGTTTTGGGAATATATTTGTGGGTCTCAACTTGAAAAAAAATATCCGTTATTAGTACGACCCTCTCCATCGCATAGACCCCCCCCCCCCATTTCTCCACATCTAACTTTTTGGCCCTTTCAATGAAAAAGGTTGCCGACCACTGGAATAGGGTATACTTATGTAAAATAATTTTGGCATTTAAAAATGACTTACCAAAATCACTAGTACAGTAGGATTGCAATATTTCTTGATCACTGCATGGTCGGCATTCTGTAAGAAACGAATCACATTTAGAAAAAAATCCTAATTTTTTAAGAAAAATTCTTAAATTTGAAGTTTCTGAAAAGTGTATATTTAATTTAACATTTTTATTTTCAATTACATTATTATTTCCAAGGATACACAAAGTAACGCTTTTTTGTCCATAAAAATTTTAAGTTATTGGGGTGCAATTCTTTAATTATATAACAGATAAAATAATGCTTTTTTCATAATAAGTGTAAACAATCTTTTTAAGGCAGAAATATGCCATATAGTCTTCCATGTGTATATTGTAAAGAGAACATCCTTCTATGAGTTCTATGTAATGCCGATGTTATTTATAAGAAAAACCTTTAAAGTTAAATGACAAATGAATTTAAAAGTAAAACAGAGTTGGCAGACAACAAGAAGATATCTGAAAACAGAGGGAAAATTGTTTATCTCTGAATTGTTTATTCAAGATCAGATCTTTAAAGCTATTGTGTCTAATATTCTCAACAAAGAGAACAGTCTTTATCCAGTGTCCTTGCAACCTCTGCAGACACTTCGACGAAATCTTTATCGCCATGCCATCTAATAACACCGCTGAAAGAGGCGGAAAAACATAATTCCACCCAGAAAATGGGGAGAATTGTTCGAGTTCTTTTTTCTGTACCCACGGCTCCCACTGTTTCCCTCCAACTATCTCAAATTTCTGCATTCGAAAAGGTACAACCTGTCACTTTTGGGACCCACATTTCTGCCATAGCTGACGTCTAGTATCCAGCTGTGGGCCACATGCCAAGGGGGGGGGGATCAGAAACCTTGCTCAGACCTTTGACATTGCCTTCGCCACACTAAATATTCAGACAAAAAAATTAAGAAGACATTTATTTCAGTTCAGGGTTGCCACTTGAAAAAAAGCTGATTTGATTTTTTTTTATATTCAGAAAAATTAAGTCCAAGAATTGTATATTTTTGGATATTTTCACACTAAACATACACACAGAAAAATAAGAAGAAAGTTGTTTTATTACAAGGTTGCCACTTAAAATAAAGCTGATTTAATATTTTTTGAATATTCAAAAAAATTGCGCCTAAGAATTGTATATTTTTTTACTTTTCATAGAAGATGAGTCGTACTACTATTTTATGCTTTGATGGCTATATAGCAAGAATATCATGAATTTAGTCGCAAATGAACGTATATTGCAGAAATGTATAACATATATTGCACATTAATTTTGGTATTGTGGTAACCAAACCTCGAATACCCATTACAAATATATAAAATATGTCTTAAAAGTTCATGGAATGGTTAAGACTATGTTAAGGACTACATTTCGCCTCTATATCTAGTTTGTCAAATAGCGTGCATAAGATTAAATAAATTTGGAATATTTATTTTGTTTACTTGTGCATACATAAATTTTCATATAGCAGAGAGTTTACATCGATAATACTGCAGATAAAAAAAGTTTTCTGCAACTAAAATGAAAAAAAAATCCAGAAAACAAATTATTTCTGTAACGACACTTACTGCAAACGGGAACTAGACTTTTAGGTTGCTTTTAGTTCAAGAAAAAAAAAAGGTTTAAAGTAAAATTGCTCTGAATAAATCTCTCTCTGAATACCTATTTATTTCAATTTAACCTAAATGATAGCATCTCATTCATATATGATCAATCGAGCGTAAAAGCGCTTCAAAAAGGCAGAGTAACCGTGAATGAATGTTCCAATTTTGTTCAAGTGTCATATTTTTCACTATGTTTTTTCTTTCTTACTGAAGAAACAGAGCAAAATTTTGTGGCCTGTAAAAATGAGGTTTTAAAAAAAAACTTTTTTTTAAAAAGTTTTCGTGTCAAGATTTGCGGATCGCCTAAATATTAAATTATATATTTTATTCAATTTAAAAAAGTTTCGATGCAATATTTTAAATTATTACAAAAAATAAAATTCTACAAAATATAAAAACTTTTTTGTGGATCAAAGATTTGAATCTGAGGCAGTAAAAATGTTTCCACTTTTAACAAATAGCTCATCACTTAGAGGTGATACATTTTTTAAATTAGGTACAGTGGATTTATAAAAAAATGTAAATTAGAAGAGCATAATGAAATATGCTTTTAATATGGTATTGTGGAGAGAGACTACAATAAAGTTTCATTTCAAAGTTAAGTTTATCATCTCTTGAACCATTTGCATAACTTTTATTTGCGGATTGCGGTTAATACCGCGTCATCTCCTATTCCTCGATAGTCTGCAACATGAAAACTCAAGTCAAAATTTATCCAATTTAGCAAACTTTATAGCAATTGAGCAAAAAAAAAAGTTTAACCCCTAACTATCCTCTACATCTAGCTTTTCCAAATAGTATTCGAAAATAAATATAATGGTGTCGTATATGCTTATTTCTATAAGAGAAATAAAAAACCCTCTTCAAATTAAATATCAAATTATAGTTCCAAAAGATGAAAGTGTACAAAAGAAATATGGAATTAACGTCGCCTTACAAAAGCATGGCTAACGTTTATTTATTATCTCAAAAAGTTCTACCAACAAACATTTTTTTATCATCTCTGCGTGTGCAAATGAAACAGCTAAACTCAACTCCTATTATGTGGGTGTTAAAGTTTTTAGAAGAAGAAATAGAACACGACTACACAAAAAAGCGAGGGTGTTGTCAAAATCGTCTACTTTTCAAAATCTGACAAATGGCGCGGGAGGTTACGGGGGAGGGAAAAGTGCACGCGAATTGCCGTTGCCAAAACGAAAAAAGAGGTTGTATTTTAGAAGACGGGACAATGACAGGCGAGTCTCTCAGAAAAAGAGGATTCACCCAAAGAAAATAAAGAATAAATGCGGTCTTTTTTCGTGCCATCTTGGCTTTGAAAACGCCCGTTCCTTTCAAGAGAAAAAAAAATAATAAGTGAAAAATTGGACACAGAACATAATTGCTCGCGGTTTTGCGTTCAAAATTTTGTTGAGGCGCGTGGTTATTATGTTCATTTCTTCTTCCTTTTTCTAACGACATTCTTGTACTGAGAATTAAACCACAAATAACAAATGAAACATCACAAAATTTCAGTGCTGGATAAATAATGCAGTTAAAATTCTAACGATCTTGTTCCGTCTCAGGCATACAAAAGCGGCAGAATCATTTCCATTTCTATGTTAACGCCTAAAGATTCTTTATTACTGACATAAGCTTATAAACGAATGCGTTAAAAATGTCTCAGAAGACCATTACAATGTACTTGTTTTAGGTGAGATTAAAAGTGCACCAATTCATGATAAAATTTCGCAAATACACTAATACACTGTAAAATAAAAACTGTAAACGTTACCATGATTTTTTGGGGCGTAACGACACCATGATTTTTTGGGTATAACGTTACCATGATTTTTGGGTGTAATGTTACACCAATTCAGGAGCAATGATACTAAACTTCAAATACATGAGGAACGTTCCACAAAAGTCTGTGTAACCCGGTGTATCCTTCCACAGAGACCAAGCGAATGCGTAATCAGAAATGTGGCGATATAAAAAGGGTTATGAAAAAATTGCGGATTCTATCAAGCCGGCATCGAATATTCGATATAGCGGCGTTTTTAAAATCAAAGGATTATAAGGTCTATCCTGGGCTTAGGACTAACTTTGTCTTGGGTACAAAACTATGAAAAATAACCTCAAACTATCATTTAAAAATGCGATGTGTAACTTCATAAAAAGAAGTTAAATTCCACTGTAAAATTGAAGGTTACTATTTTGTGACATGTGTTTTCACTCCGTTATTGTGGTGTAAATTTACTTTGTTATTTTGTAGTAACCTTATTCGGTTTTTGGAAGTGTAACCATACTCCGTGTTTTAGTATAAGATAACTCTGCTTTGGCCTAAGTTTACACCTCTCTATTCTGAAATGTTACTCCGACTCCGTAAAACTGGAAACAGTACTTGCTGCTATTTTTTTTACGAAGTAACGTTACACCAAACATTTTACATTGTATGTACTCGAGTGCAGACTGCACGGGCCTCGAAATATGGCAATCGAAATTGTCTGACAAAATTTTTTGTTTTGAAAACTTTCTTCTTCAAATAAGGAAAACACACAAACAACAAAATATGTTGAAACATCCGTTCCATTAGGAAAAAAATGTTTTCAAAAACATTTTCTTCTGATCGAAACAAGGGACACTGCAAAAAAATTCGAAGAATTGCACAAAATAAAAAAAAATCTTTAGAACCGTTGGTTTCGTCACAGGCATACGCTACCCAGCGAGTCTATTGAAAGGTTTTCATCGTAAACGTTCGCAGCAAATTGCGCATCCATCACTTTATCCCCCCGCCCTCTATACTTGTCTCAAACCTTGCTGATCTTCCTCCCTTTATTCTCTGCATCTCTGCCAGGTAAAGAGAAATGGCTCACCCGCGCGGCTCAACATGCCGGGGGCTATGCGATGGATAATGAAAAAATTATGCAGCGGATGAGAAAACAAGAACCGCTAGTTTATCGCGCTTTTTTCCCCTTAGGAAATTTTATAAACGAACATGCAATATGATAGATCGAGAGAACTACTCCAGCTATTTTAACCATCTTAACATTGTATACCGACAAGTGACCGGATACTTAAAATAATACAAGCTAAAACGGGGGTCCAAGTTTATAGTAGTATTAGATCCTAATCCTAAAGAAATGCTGTTATAATACATTATAATAAATATGGAACAAGGGAGCTCGGCTGTATCCTTTGAATCACTGACACTGCTTGTGCATGGTTTTAATTTCCACTGTGTTAATATTTTATCATATGAATGCTTGCACTTTTTATTATTTGGAGTTGTCCTTAAAGTTTTATTTGTGAAGACTTGAAGAAGACCAATAAATATTTCTGCCGTACAATATGCAGCTTTCATTTTAAGGAATTGGGGGGGGGGGGGGGGGCTATAGTAGAATCTACTTTTGCACTATTGATGACTCCTGGTAATACTTTTGAATGATCGGCTGGGAGCATTGAGCATTTCGGAAATCAAAGCAAACACTTCTTGCCGAATTCAACACCAAATTTCTTATTTGAAGGTAATTGAAAGAGATGTTCTATTTTAATAAGAAAACTAAAACATACAAAGAGTTTAAAGCAAGCTTTGAAAAAACCATAACCCGAATCCTATATGCAACCTTACATTAACTTCGTTGTAGACAAGGCGCCACATTCAAAAGCCGCTTTTTAATGGCTCAAAACCTACTGCGAGTATCAAAAGGAACGCCCTTGCGCCTAAAAGCCCGCTTCAAAGTCAACTCCTCCACACAATTTATTTACTTTTCGGGCTTCTCGCAAAAGGTTAACAACTTTGGATGTCGTAGAGAAAGGGTTCTTTATTTCTGTGCAAAGATAGATAAATGCACAACTTTGTAAAGAATATGTACACAGGTTGGTTTATGAGTGCTCTAACTCAAAGGTGCACCACGAAAGCTTTATGTTCTGTGTTGAATTTGTAAATAACTAGACAAATTTATTATATTTTGCTTTTAAAGAAGTACTATTCATGACACCGGTGAAATATTGAGACTCAGCAAGGACGTCGCGTTCAGCAGGGGAACTTGTATTGTGATGAGTTTTCCTTGACATCGTAGTCTATAATAATTCCAGTCCTGATGTGACCTAATTGTACCCTTTAAAGGTTATCAAAATGTTCGATCAAATGTAATCATCTTCCCATTGTATATGCAAGAAAATTTTAATAATTAAAACTGTGGTAACAGTCGTGTTTAGTTAATAATAACCTATGCCCCTATCCTATGCCCGAAAATTTTTACATTTCCAAGACCTAAATAAAGTATCAAGCAGTCTACAATTAAATTAAACCTAATATTTGCGAAAAGTGTATTAAGGTATAACAAATTAAAATTTGGGAATTCCTTTGATTTCGTCGCATCAGATAACTATTACAATTATGTGATCGTTAAAGGAAATAGAAATTCCTAGCATATTGAAGTTTTTCTCTTTTTGTTAGTTTTTGCTCCATAATTATAAAAAGCCAGTTTACAATATATATTTTACAAGTAATTTTTGAATTTTGCAGAAGAAAGTGTGCAATTTTACTTTTGTTAGGTTTAGAATGCTAATGATTTTCGTCTCCTAAATGAGTCGATCCCATTAACATACAAAATGTGCAACATTTTACTCATAATGAAAGCGTAAGAAAGAGTAGCATCTGGAGACATTTCCCATGAAAGCTAAAAATCATTAAGAGTTCATTAAAAACTCTATGAGGGGGAAAAAAGTTTTTTCGTCTACCTTCTGTTATAAGACATCACAAAATGCCTTTTAAAGAAAGAAAGAAAAAAATGAGAAATTATACATTTTTTTGTCTCCCATAAAACTCGGCTATAGTTGGTGGAGATATGGGAACATTTAGTAAGGGTTGCCATTTTTTTCGTATGAGGCACCTATTTCTTCGAGTGAGGCACCCAAGGTGCAAAAGATTCGCCAACCTTGTCATAAAAGTGCCTATGGTATAGGATAGGCACCAAAAAGTAATGTTCATTTTCCTGCTATACTGGAGGTGTAGGTGGCTAGGCCACCGTGAACCCCAAAAATTGTTAAACGTCGTCGTCAGGAAAAGGTTCAAAGGGCTTTTATTTGCCCGACAAGCCAGAATGAGAATGCCGACAGCCGAAGTCCCCACAGGACAAAACCCAGACAGGAAAATCCTGATATGGACGAAATCCACGAAATTACCGACAACTCAATAAATTAATGCCATTATGCTTAATTAAAGGGCAATTTAATTACTAATTTTTGCATTTTTTCTGTCAAGATTTTGACCTGTCGGAATTTCGGCTGCCGGAATTCTGGCTTGTCGGGCTTTGGGCTGTCGGGTTCTGTCCCAAATCCCCTAAAAACAAACTGGGTTTCCCATATTTGCATCCCCTTTCTCTATAAGTTTCATTTTTTTTTAAATATAGTAAACTAACAATAGGAAAAACCTCCCACCAATCGTTTACAGAGAGTACAAGTTCACCGATGACGAAGAAAATTTGCCAAATCTAGGGACCTTCTCGGCCGGAAAAAAAACTCGCTTTTCGAGAAAGAGGAGTGGGCGTACTTTACGGGTTTATGTCGTGCCCTTTGACCGTCAGATTCGCGAACGTGCGCTCGTGACGTAATCGACCCGGGCCCTGGGAACCTGGCGAGGGGTCAGAGACAGGTTCTCTGCTTTTTTTTTTGTTGTATTTTCATTCTTCTTACTTTCTTCGTAATTTATCTCTGTTTTTCTTTTGGGGTTTTGGAAGATCTGCAAAGTGCGGAAAATTCAGATAATGCCTGAAGATGCTTTTAATAGGATAAAGAGGGGGGGGGGGGGGGTTTGTTCTTTGTGTGACGGACATTTGGGTGTGGAAACGAATTTAGACTTTCATCTTTTCGCTTTCTTTTTTTAGTTTAGTTGAGTAGAATTTGCCTTATCTCGAGTTAAATAATACAGATGGAGTTGTTTAGTTGTTTGGCCTTGTAAAATATTGCAGATAATTACAGAAAACATTGCTGTTTTAGCAATGTTTTCTATGTACCATCTATGAACCTGAATCCACGCTCAGATTATTTGCTTGAAAGAAGAGTACACAACTTCGATCGAATTAAATTATTCAAAGAAAACTATAGACATAATTATTACCTTATTAAAACCGAATATATAATTTTTTGTTTAGCATAAATCAACAAACTCCAACGAGAAAACTGTAATTAAATTGGCTATTACTTTTATTTTTCCTGTTTCTGTCTATTCTCCACATTTTTTTATAACAAAAGATGTTATTCCAAGCAAAAAAAACATTTTCTGCCGTAACGATTTGTTTTACATCACATGTAAAAAAACGGGGTATGGCACTTTCCTATTTTTATTCCAAATGTTGTAATTTGTTACAGCAATATGTTTTCGACAAAATAATGCAAAACCATTCTAGCGTTTAAACAGAAATGTATCAATCACTGTAGTGACAAATTTTGCCGTACACTGCAATATTTTTATCACATGATAAATTCAAAACAGGTTGAGGCATTTTGTTCCTAGATTAAGATTAAAATTTAAAATAATTGCAAATTAATACTTTTATCACGACCATCTTCTGTAAATATAGCACTCATTTATGTTTCATCATTAACAAAATAAAATACATTGGTTCTAAATTAGATGATAGCTAATGACTAAGTAATCGAATTTTGATATCCATTCTTTGTATGTTTTCATCATTACTAAAAAAATACAGTGCGTCTAATAATTTGTCCAGGGACTGTATAGCTACATAGAGCGGGTAATAGAAAGTGGAAAATCCAATTCACCTTCCATATCATCAGCTAGATTTTCCTGTGCCACCAGATCGTATTTAAACTCAATGGTATCCTTCCTGAGTATGTCCAGTGGGGGGTCAGCTTCGACATAGAGAGCCACTTGGCCACCCCTTGACGTGAAGCACCTATCCCGAAAAAAGAAAATAGTGTTCGGAAAACAAAGACAGTCTTTTTTGGCAACATTTGGTATAAAAAGTAACGGATGGTTATTGTTAAAGTTGCGATTTAAATATGAACGTTAGAATATTGTGAAATTTTAAGAAAATTACATATGATTAAAAGTAAGATAGTGGGAGCAATGGTATAAGACCATGGGAGTAATGGAACTGCATACGATCAAAATGCCATTATACCAGCAAAATCAAAGATAAACAGAAATGTCCCGTATGGATCCATTGGGAGATTAACGCTATCGTGGTCAGGATTTTATCTATTCAGTATTTTTGTCGTCATTTAATCATACATTACTCCGTAAGTGCTTCCGCCAAAACTCTCCTCCAGTGAGTTCTCAATAATTATGAATACCCTGTATTTTAAATTATTTTTGTGTGCATAGCTTATGGTTTAGAACAGAGTTTGACCTCTTGATACATTCCGACTTTGTAATTTTGAAATTTCCTAAACATAACAAAATGAAAGCCTTAATTTAAGCTTAGAAAAGAATTGAGAAATTGAACATGACATACACTATTTGTATATATTTAAAATATCACTTATATATTAACCAATCATATAGAATCCCAGTTTATGGGGATCTTTCGCTTTAGGGTAATTTATTTGACAGTTTACTCGAAAAACATTTATCAATGTTGAAACTATATCCTTTATAAATACATTATTGATATTCAAACTGTTATTTATAAATACATTATTGATATTCAAACTGTTATTTATAAATACATTATTGATATTCAAACTGTTATTTATAAATACATTATTGATATTCAAACTGTTATTTATAAATACATTATTGATATTCAAACTGTTATTTATAAATACATTATTGATATTCAAACTGCTATTTATAAATACATTTATCAATATTCAAATTATCCCTTACAAACGCAACCTGATCTAGAAAAACTCATTCTATAAGCGCAACCAATTTTGGGGGGTCCGTTACAGAAAATTTTGTGTAATGATAGTGCTAGTTGGCCGGTGTAACATATTTTTTACTACCATTTTATCGGCTTGCTTTTAACATCGATCAAAACAATCACTATTAAGTCAATTTCTGAGTCAAAGTCAAGCTAAAAACAAAGCGGGGTGTTAGAAAATTTTAAAATTTACTGAAGTTTTGGAGGTTTAAAGCATTTGGCATAACAGAAACTAAAATTTAGGTACTCCTAAAATTCGGCGGCTTTACACTGTAAAAAAATCGTAACGTAACTCTTATGTATCGAAAACATTCCTGGCTTATTCAAGTTTACATCGCCTTTTGGAAGCGAATGAACCCAAAGTTTGAAAATCAAATCAGGGCAAATATCAATCAAAGCAGCACGTAGTTAAGAAAGAAGGGAAGTAAAAAGAATAGTGGCACTGTCTGTTTTTTCTTCCAAATTGATTTTTTTTCACATTTTTTGGAAATTTGTTGTCTTTATATGGAATTGTTTCTAAATTTTCTAGAATTATTACTGGTAAAAATTGGGTAGCTCAGCTGCCCAAAATTTCCCAGTAAAGCTCCTGAATTTTCCTTACAGTGTAGAACCGGGCGTTATTGTAGATCAGGCCTTGTTTATAAATACAATTGCGTATGCAAGTGTGAAGATAAAAAAAAACACTCACCTATGAAGATCCTCCGACCTCCGGTCCCTCGACCCCTTGTAGAGAGGATGCAGCCGCCCCTTGCCCTCCAGAAACAACCTTGCACCAGTGGAGTTGCCCGATATGCGTACACAGCCCCTGAACGATGGCAGGGGTGGTCGCAAGAGAGCCCTTAGTGCGCCCCTGGGGTAGTGCCACTTGATACGCCCCTGAGTGCAACGGAGGTACAGAGGTTGGACACCACGCGTCTCGTTCTGGAGAAGACCGCTGAAAAGAAAAGGTTTATGTTGAGAAACAGTGGAATTTAAAAAAAAAATATGTTAAGGCTAAATTGCGGGAATCAGTTAATGGGCATATTATAAAGCTAGTAGGCGATCTTCTCTAGAAAAAAAAAAGATGGATGGATGAAGTGGAGAAGGATTTAAAGGCCATGAAGATCAAAAATTGGAAATCGCAGTAGGTAAGAGACAAACGACTTTGTAGTCGCATTATTAGGGAGGCCATGGTTCAACACGGACTGATGTATAGTGCCACGGAGTTAGATAGTTTAAGAAGTCTTGGTGAAGCATAAATTATTTACTGCATATCATCAAACTTTCGTCGATAATAATTCTCTTATGATCCGTAAATTAGTCAGTATTTTATGGTTTATAAAAGTAAAAAAAAGTATAATTAAAATGTCTAGCGGGAGTCTCTATGAAGAAATGAAGATTCTCCTATGATCCGTGGATCTCAGTTTGAGAACCTCTAAGTTATTGCTGAGGTAGGCACATTTCCATTCAAGCAAAAGAAAATGTAGTAATCTTGATATACAATATGGTAATCAACTGCTTTTAAAATATATGTCTTCCTAAATTGTCAAGTAAATCGTATCGATATAAAATAGTTTGGAAATAAACCTATAAGATACTAAGCTATGCTTATTAGAATGGAAACTAAATAAAGGTTAGAAATAAAAATCGTCTAACTATTTTAATCACTAAACACTAGGGGGCTCCGCCCCCTGCTCGCTATCGCTCGCCAACCCCCCCTGCGCAATTCCATTGGTCTCTTAGGTTCTTTTTAAAAACCCAATGGATCACTCAAAATTTTTAGGTTATATGACTTTTTTTTAGGTAATAATACCATTGGACGCTTTGCGGCATGCAGGGGGCTACGCCCCCTGCTCGCTATCGCTCGCCAAATTAATTTTTTTCAGGTTGTTGGCTGTTCCGAAAGAGAGAAACGAAACCTGTTCGCAACCAGATAAGTATATATAATTGGCCGTGCGCAAATAGGTTTCGTACTTTTCCTTTGAAATTGCTTACATTTCGGACCGGTCGGATTGCATGACGTCTAAAGAGCTTCTGTGACTTTAAAGTTGAGTAGACCATGGACAGATACATAAAGACAAAAACACTATCATTTACGTAAACAAAAAATGGTGAAACGTAACACGTAGGGAGATCCTTGCAAAAACGCATCTCACAACGAAAAATCTAAAAAGTAGGTTTGTTACAGAATCTGTCACTTAAACCGCTTCCACACAATATTTGTGCTCAACAAAAAACGCACTATTTATACACCTCAGAAAGAAATTCGCCAAACAGGGCCTTCAGCTTATAATTTATTTCTAATTCAAACTTTAAAACGCCAAAATTAACTATTTTCATTAATCTTCTTTCGCAAATTAATATTTACTCATTATCACTCTCACTCATTATTACTCTCATCTCACTCTATTGTGATATTACAACAATCCAAACTGAATCATATCACATAAATAAATATTTTAATGAAATTTGGGATGTAACCTAGCCTGATTTTTGCTTTAAAACGATGTATCCCACTCGTTTGTGCGACTTGCGGTTCGTTCTGTGAAAGTGGGTGACAGACAGACGAATTGACCGATTATAATACCTTCCACTTTTTACGTTATAAACGTAGTGTGGAAGCTAAAAAAACATTTCGCTTAATATGTTGGCTATACAACAAATCATAAAACAATGTTTAACAAGCGTTTCTTTCTAAATTTGCCAAAGTAATTAACATGTTCATATCTCGATACTTCCACTTCCATAATTAAAACATTTTCAAAAACTTTCTAAAAAAACAAAAATTCGAGTGTACGAATTTTATTTTATTCGCATAAGAATACATTTTTTGGATAAATAAAAAAATAAAATAAAAATTCTTTCACCGCGGTTTTGCTGCGAAACCAAGAGATTAAATAAAAAAAAAAGAAAGCCATCTGCCAGCTGAAGAAAAAAAATATAAAATTACGTGATAGTTGTAACATGTTCCGAAAATAAAAAAAGACTTTTTGTTCTTTTTATAAAAAAAATGTAAACATTTTATTCCAGTTTAGCAGAATTAACCTAATCAAATTTTTCAGAGTAATTGTTATGTTAAATGTTTATTTAAAATAGTTTTGTTATAATTTTTTACTATCTTTTTTTACATAATTTTAATCTATAAACCTTCTATCTTGCTATAATATATTTTAAGGCCAAATCATTTTTTTAAAAAAATCTGTAAACCTTTTCTATATATAAACACAAAACCAATGTAAAAAGAACAAGTTAAAGAACTGTTCTTTTTAAAAGAACAGAAAAGAGAGCAACTGTTCTTTAAAAATAACGTAACAAAATCACACATTTCTGTGGTCGTTTTGCAGAAAAGGAATAAGATTTTTTTGTGGCTGACTTATTGTAATTTTTAATTAAAAAACTTATTGGAAATTTGAAAAACAAATAAGTGGGCATCGAGGCATAAGGGAGACACACCTGCCCAAAAAAATTTGGATTTCTAAGATCAATATTTCATGATGTTATGGCTCCGGACACTTTAAAAGAGCTTACTTTTTTTAATATAGAGAGAATATTTCTCAGAAGTTGCATGCATTGTTTTCAATCTGTAGTTTCTTCCGTGTACAATTTGAACGATTCAGAAAATATCTTAGAGTCTAAAATTAAACATGCAGGGAAGTGTTTGATTGCCTATTTTTCAATATTACTTCAGTGAACCGAGATAGGTAGCAAAATTAGTTGAAAATACCCGATTGCCAAAACATGTACTATGCAATTGGCTTTTTGGTTGCTTAAACAGTAGCGTAGTTCTGAGTAATTGCTCGGACTGTGGCTGCTGTTTCAACAAACACTCACACTCGAGCCCAAACAGCTGGATTTATAACATAGACCGATTGATTCAAAACTTAATAAAAAAAACGTATTAAAACAACCATTGTTTTTATACAACATAACACATAACAAGAATTTCTCTTCAATGCAATCAACAAGACTGTTTTGATGGAAACTCGGATATTCAAACCTCAAAAGACAAAACCAGACCAGCGACGTGGAACAGACGTTTAGAGAAAAGATGGCATTTTTTAAAGAATTGATGTTTCTGGCTTACAGCTTCATTGAACGAAAACAATAACTGGCTTGCATTCTAAAAAAAGTACATTATTTTTTAAGCATACCTTTCCTCTCTTAAAGCTCCAGGTAGCTTTGTATTTATACTGAAAAATAATATATAAAACGCTACTGAGTACTTGTTTACATCAGTGAAATGCTTTGCACCAACACATTTTGTAGTTACTGGATACGTATTTGCATAAATATACGACAAGTAACTCTCTCTATCTTTTTTTAATCGAAACCTAAAATAATATTATAACTTCAATTTTTAATGTTGAAATTGGCTTTTTCAAGGATATATAGATATAGAAAAATATATAGAAACCATTTTTAAGGAAACCATTTTTTTTACGTGAATTTTTAAATTCCTTTCAAAATATACAAATACTTATTGTATAAAAAATGCTAACAACAAATAATGCATTTTGTTTTTAATTTGAACTCTTTAAGAAAACGAATTTTGTACAAAACATAAATTATTAAAAACCCTAAATTAAAAAAAAATAAGATAGTACTGATTACAGAACAAAGTTCTTGATCATTATGTGTCTACGACGCAAATCAAGCAGTGCGTATTTATAATACATACAAGACGGCCTGGCGATTTGTTATCAGTAACGCAGAGATTGACTATATTTATAAACCTCATTAAATTATACATTCTTTCAACAGATGGACATAGATGCTCAAAAGCTCATTCCACTATATAATTTCTTTTCCAGTATTAATATATAAGGTAAAGGGGGGGGGGGGGAATCCCTTTAGTAGAAAAATGAATTTATATTGGTCTTTGATGCATCATTTAAACGGCTAGATAGATCCCAAAATTTACAAAACGGCCCAACAATACAACATGTAAAAGCTAAACTATTCATCCAATTGTTCTCTGATGTGAACTCTCCGATGGCCCTACCTTGGTTTCGCCGGCAAAGTACAAGTGGTGGGAGTGGCGAAGAACAATTCTCTCATCCAGTTTGAATCTCGACTACCAAGAGGTTCCATGTCACTGCGTTGGCCAGACAAAATTATAACTAGCAATTTTTTTTTAAAGCTGAGCAGGGCCCGACTGTCAAATAGTGAATAGGCTTTGAAGCCCAGGGCTTACACTGACAAATTTCAAGGGTCTTCCAAATCTTGTTCAGACAATCTGTTCTTAGATATGTTGAACTAATTGCAGGAAAATTATGCTTCGTTTCAATTTTTGTAAAAAAAAATAAGGAGTTTATAACAGTTCCACAAATACTTTTCCATCGCTAATCATAAATGTTAAACGAAAATTAGTTATATTTTAGTCAGCGAAATTGTGAGAAGACCCCACGAGTACGGATTACTCCATGAAACTGAGTAAGACATTCTGCACTTAGAATCAGTTAAATATGTCCTTTCGAAATCGGAAAGTTTGGTAATCAGTCACGCCCGGTGTTATGTGAATATAGATGCGGGGACTTTTTTTTTATACGTTTTGCATTATTAATGCAAGGTTTAATGACTCGACATATCCTTGCCTTTCTAGAAAACAGAAAGCTCAGCTCACTCACCCTAAATGTCTTGTTTGTATGCCTTGACCCTTATTGTTCAAAAGAATATCTTCTATTAGTAATTTGTATTAGCTTCCTCTTTTCGACTGAATCTGTGAATCTCTCTCAAAATGCAAGACATTGTTCGACAGTGCCTTTTACATCCCCCTTAAGGGTGGCCCTGTAGGTACCACTTTGAAATTAAAAAAAAATCGAAACCTGCAAAAAATTTCATTCCCATCTTAGAAGACCTCCCATTACCATACTCTTAATTCACAACTCCATTTTACCAATAATCAGTAAAGTTCCAAGTACAATTCTGTAAGACCAAACATCAACTTCGCAAAGCATAAGACCCAGGTTCTTGTGCTCGCCACTGAAAAGAAAACTTGGGTGCGCTCGAGGACCCGAAGAGCAGTTTAGTGCTGATGCTCTGTCATCAACAAGGAGTTCTCAAGAAGTTCCGAGTGCCGAGGAAGTAAAAAGAAGCCATTTTTTTATGTTGTCAAGAGAGTTTTGAGGATTGAGGAATTCCCCTTTTTTTTCGGTTTTGACAGTTTTCTAGAACACTATACTTTTTTTTATTTCGAATGTTTAAAGGCGGAGAAGTTGTTCAGCTCTTATCTAAATGTTTTTTTCATTAATGTTACTTTTTTTAAAGAGTTTAAATACTTAATGTTCGATATTTTTAACTGCTAATTTAAAAAAAAAGATGAAAATATAGTAAAAGAAGTAGATGAAAATATATATTAAAGTGCTTTATGTATCTCTCTCCCTTCTTTCTCTCTTTCTGTTATCCATGGTTCAGCTATGTAGATTTTTTTAATAGTATGTATTTTGTATTATTTAATTTGAAAATTTAATCAACACAAGCAAACACACACAGGACGATGCCCTGCAAAATATTCTGCAATGAAAAAATGAATAATGACCGATAGCAAGGATTCTGTAAAATTTCGTAAAATCCAATGTTATAAAATACGGAAATCTATGAAAAAACAGAAATACAACATAAAGAAAAATATTTTTTTTAAAATCCGGAGTTACATTTAAATACATTTTCATTTCATAAATAAAACCAAAGCAGCTTGGCTCAACATTATAACAAATTATAAATAGAAGACCCTACATTGTAGAAATTATATGTGCCCATATTATAAAACTGCCTTTATAGTCGTCCCCTTCTTTTGTAGGAACATATAGTAGCTACCGTATCATTCTTCCAAAGATTTTTTTTTTAGTAGCTTTGAATTTTTTAAGTAAAAAACTTCAAAGGTGGCACTCAATTCAGGACAGTAGCGAAGAGAAATTTGATCGGCATGCCTAAATGAGGGAGAACGGAATAGATTAAAGGTATTAACTTTCGCTCTGTAAAAGCATTTTTTTTAAACAGTCCAAATTCCAAAGTATTCCAAGTTTTCAGCAACACATGTTCTAGTTTTATCAGTGTGCTGAGTATTCAAAAATCTGCTAAAAGTGACCATGGGAAAGGAATCGTGGCATAATTTAAAATTTGCTTATAAAGTCGACAATTAAAGTAATCAAAATATTATTTAAATGCAAATTAGAAAACACTGGATAGCAGAAACTTTTGTAATTATTTGATCCGCATATTTGTTATCACGAAAAAACAACAAAAATAAATGCTTTCGTATGCTTAAAATTGTTTAGAAAAAACGGTCATAAAACTTGTCCCACTGCTTAAGAAAGTAAAAATATATCAAAGAAATAATAATTATTATTAACTTAATTTCTTGTATATCCTTAAATTTGAAAAATTCACAAAAGATTCCATAGTTTAAGTTTCATTGAATAACAATTAAAAATAATCTGATAGCATTTAATTTTAAGGGACTTTTCTAAAATTACAATTTCAAACACCATAACTATTTAGGGATAACAAAATATCAAATTATTTTACTTTATGAAAATGTTTGCACAAAAAAAGGGAAAGCATTTATATTTTAGGCTATGAAAGTGGGTGGTGAACGGTCGGACATAGGTTTTATAAAAACTTCAGCTTTTTACTTTGGGTGGAAGCCAAAACAGACTAATGAAATATCCTTATTCGTACAAAAATATACAATAGACTGACAGAATATTTTATGTTGAGCGTAACTTCTAAAGTAAATAACTAACAATTCAAATGAATAACAAAATGACATTATTTTAGTATTTTTATTATCGTTTTAGTGTGTCTGAAAAGCTTCCTGATTGAATTGAATCGTCCCGATTGAGCGAATGACGTTTTCCTTGTAATGCGGACGCAGGATATGGCCACGAATTGGATTTGAAAAGGATATGGGCTCTCATTTCTGAGACACTTATTCTTTCGTCGTCCTGGAAACAAATTATCGTTTTGAAAAAATTTCATAAAACTGTCAATTTTGAAAGAATGTTCCAGTTTGGTAAAGTGAAGAATTCTGTTTTTCACTTAGAGTCTTTTTCTTGCGATCCAGATGAAACAAAATTGATTGTTAAAATTTTAAAATGTATTTTATATTCCTAGCCGATTCCCATAGATAAAAAAATCGCAGTTGGACCCAACTTGTGTGTATAATAAACATTTTGGAAGATATTTTAGTTTCAAAATTATTACATTAATTCTAATTTTGCAACTCAAAATGTCATTCTATCCTGTTTGGTATTTTACCGAAATAATTTACTTACGATAAAAAAATATATTAATTAATTTTTAAGTAGTGCAATTGCTGATTTTTATAACGACAAATACCAATTTATGATTGGAGTGTGCGGATATTCAGCATACTTTCTCCGCAAAGCGCAAAAGAATATATATGTTTTTGATTTCTATTTTATATTCATATTTGAAATTTAAAATAGTGTTATGGACATCATATTTTAAGCCACATAGGAAAAAATAAAATTTTCAAAACAATTTCTCTATATTAGTGACTCACATTGTCATTCCCTCACACAACAAAAATCGCTTAAATATCGTTAAATATTCGAAATAGTTCTCATTTTTACGCAGATTTAATATCCTGCTTTTAACTCACTCAAGGGTTAATCCACAAAACATTAAACGACACATGTTTACAGGGGCGGATCGAACATTTCGAGCACACACAGCTCATCCTTCCAAAAAGGAATGTTTTCGGATTCCCGTGAGAAGCGGCATCAGAAATCAAGGAAGAAATGGAGCGATGGCCGCGAGCGAAAACCATCTCCGCGGTTAATATTCTATAACCGTGACTGAGATGCTTTACAACCACCCTCTGAAAAGGAACACATCAACAAGAAAAATAACCATTCGGAATAAACAACTAGCCTCACGTAGAAAGTTATTACTCAGGTTTTAATCAAGCTAAAAACCGGTATCGTCTGCAGAAATTTGGGGATGACCCTCTCCACAAACAGTTTTCAATCACGATTTTCTGTTCTCCTGATTTTTGTAGTATTTAGCTTTTGAAAATGGAAGAAAGTATTTTTTATCGATATTTTGTTCATTTAAAAAGTACTTTTATTTGTTAAACTTCTTCCCTTAAAATTTTATTTACGATTTAGAGATGGCTAACTACAAGACCAAATGTAGGATAAAGAGCCTGAATAAGCTAAAAGTTAAACAAATCTTTAAAAAAAAAGCATATTCTTATATTGTACATACTTTCTTAAGAACAGAAAAAGATAATGTCAAATTCACATACATTAAAAAAATATAAAATCTTAAATAGATTAACGGACCGATGTTATCTAGATAATTCAATTTTTTTTAAATATATACTTTTTAAAGTATAATGTAAACTAAAGGTCCATACATTTGTATAACTAACAAGTTTCATATCGTTAGATAAAAAAACATGTTTAATTCTCTGTAAAATTCAACCAGGAATGTTCTATGGAAACAAAAGTTCATTTCTATCGGGTATTAAAAAAAAACCCGTCAGTTTTGAGGTTAAAAAAAAATATCGGTATTATCTTCTTCGCTTTATTAACTTTTTTTCGACCTTATATAAAATATTCCCCCAGGGTTCTTGGAATATATCAGCAAAAAACGATTAAAACCGATCATAAACGAGCAGATCACACGGAAGAAAATGGCGACATCTTCATTCCATCTTGCTTGAAGCCATTTCTGCGCATAATATTCTCTTGGAAGAAGTCATTAGAATCTTTAGCTCAATATCTGCTTCCTTGAGAATCAGATAGATTTCCATTATCAAAATGAAGGTGAATCAAACTTCCAAAGCAAACCACAGAAATATGGAAAAAGACATTTAGATGTTAAAGATGGCTAATTATTAATATTATTTTTGTCGAAATATCTTTGATGGATACTGTACAAAAGAAACCTTATAATGATACATAGTTATAACAATAGAATATACATAGTTGGCTATACAATTTAGTTTCAACCGAATTTTTTTTATTTATATGTCTTATAATTTGTCTGAAACGGATAGAATTAGGTAGGATGTACTACTTAGGGAAAAAAAAGAATTAGTCAAATCACTTGTGAAAATTATTTACGAAAAATTATAGATAGAGAGGATTGTTACCATACTTTTCCAAAGGATCCTGACTTAGCAATAAAGGAATGGTTCTGTGTTGAAATGGGACCGGAAGTTTTATGGACGGACCGACAGATAGATGGACAAAAACTATAAAATATAGTTCTATGATGTCCTAACTTATTTGTCATTGGAAAATAAGCTTACTGCTTAAATTTATCTAAATAAACAAAATATAAGACAAATGAAGAAAACGGTACTGAACAATTTATGTAGGACAAATTATTACACGATAAACGAATTTTAAAAACTTACGGTACTCGTTTTCGAACAGACAAACGAACATACAAACATACATACTCAGACAAATATAAATTAAGTCGGTAGATGGACATTGGACAAGATATCAACATGTTTGTTAAAACACTTTGTTTAGGTATAAAGTAAAGTTAACTTCGAAACTACAGAATAAATTATGCTTTTGTTTATTTGAATATTTTAAATATGAAATAGTTTGTTCTTAATAATTTGTCATCCAGTAGCTGGAAGTTACAGCACAAATAATTTAATTTATATTAGCAAAAATATTATAAAACAAAACCATGTGTGTGTTATATGTGATTTTATAAATGTGGAAAAAGGTGCTTATACTTTTTTTTAAAAATCTTTAACAGTTTCACTTATTTTCTTAATCAATAAAAATATAAATTGTTGGTTGTTTTTCAGATGCCTTGATTACTTTTAGATCCTGCCAAGAAATTGTCATTGGAAAATCAGTTTTAAACGTAGATATCATAGTTAAAGTATTAGATTGGCAGCTCAGGTGACCCCCCAATGCTAACGACGGGACGCGCATGGAGACCAGAATAAGAGGGCAATTTGGCCAGTGTAGCCACCAGTTTTAGGAGAAAAACACTACGAAAAAATACTATTTAATTCTAAAATTAAAAAAACATACCATAAAAATACTAGCAAAGTGTTTCACGTTTTTTTAAAGTCACTAAAAAGATTCCAAAATGCAGCTAAAATTCTTATGGTATTTTTTTGTAATTTTAGAATTAAATGGTATTTTTTCGTAGTGATTTTCTCCAAGAACAAGTGTAGTGGTGGCAACACTGGCCAAATTGCCCTTTTATTCTGGTCTCCATGCGCGTCCCGTCGTTAGCATTGGGGGTCACGTGATCTGCCAATCTAATACTTTAACTATGATATCTATGGTTTTAAACGGCAAAAACACTAAAAAAAATTATATATGCTTAATGGAGCATCAAAAACAGATAGGGCATGTCCTTAAAACAATTCAAATTTTCTTGATTTCAAGGGGTTATCTTTATAACTTAACTTTCGTTTTAGGTTAATATTTTCTTAAGTACATATGCGTGCAGCTTAAGTTTATCTAAGACGTGTGTCACACTAAAAGATAACGTGTTGAGAGTTGATAAGAACAATAGCTGAAGAATTGGTTTAGCATTATTTACACACAGCAGTTTAGATCAAGTGGGAAAAATTTCTTTTTATAGAAATTTTAAGAAATTAAATAGGGCTTGTATTATTTTTAACAGTGCAATTTCACAGAGCACTTTCGAGAAGTAATTTGTTATAATTTATAAATATTTTTAACGCGGGAGAAAATAGTTAAAAATACTCATCAATATTATGAGTTCTATATTTTTAAAAAATAAAAACCTTAAAATAAGTAAGAATGCTATTTTTTACCGTAGTTTAAAATTTTTACTATTTTCTTTTAATAATATAAAAAGTCGCGTAATAAAAAAAAGAAATTCCGGGCTCTTTTTAAATTCCTTTTCGGTTGTAGATTCTACTTAATGTTTTCGTCACACTTAAATGTGTATCTAAACAAATGTAAAAGTACATTTGATTTAATATCCCAACTATACGAAATATTTTTTTTAAAAAACTTATTTCATAGTGCTCGTAGAAGAAAATACAACGGAAAGTTTAAATGTCCAGCACACTATAAAATAGTAAAACAATAAAAAAAAAACATATTTGTGGATATATATTTTCACAAGTTAGATATTTACCGAAGGAATTTTTAAAAGTTCATTCAAGTAAATTATCAGGCATTGAAAAATGTAAAAATCCATATTCGATTTGCTGAATTTAAAAATCTGAACATTTTAAAGACAAAACATTAACATTTCCAATTCCATAGATAAAGAAATCGTTTCTTACTAATCAAAAACAAATTAAGGTTGAGTGTTCTTAAATCACAAATCTTGTGGTTGTTACTCATAGGAGTTCTAATCATAAGACACGCAAAGTAAATTAAACGTGTTTTCATTTGAACTTTCTATTGCGCAAAGTGTTTGTATTGCGATGACCATTTATAAGAAGTTAAACTATTTTACGTTGTTGAAACGAAAATATTAAAAGGTTTAGCTTTTTGGTTCCAAAACAATCGCTTTCTTAAATAAGATCGAAATTAACTTTTAATTAAAGAATATTTATATTTTATAGATAGTAAGTTTGTGAAAGCCAACTTTTTCTTCTTAAACATCCTACTTTAGCACATTAAACAATTTCATGTTTTCATTACTGATTTCTTTTCTTTCGGACTTAGAGACATATTTAAGAGAATGTCGCCATATTAAGAGAATAGACTTATGTTTACTTAATACTTACCCTCTATTGTTCATGATAAAACTGCATGATTATTAGTTTATATAATTAATTACTGAGCACTCATCATTACTGAGCTGGACACTTACCGTAATATACTCTATAGTGTAGGAGTTTTCATTCTATAAAATTTGATTTCGAAAACGACTCAATAGTAGAAAGCGGGGGTACAGAACAAATAGATAGAAACATGAAATTGTTTAATGGGCTTAAGTATATGTTTAAGAAGTAAAAGTTGGCTTTCAAAAAACTTACTATCTATAGAATATAAATACTTTAATTAAAAGTGTTACAATTATAGAATTATTTCAAGAATACAATATGCCCAACTCTAGGTCGTTATAATCCAATTTACTATGGAAATATTTGAGTAGGATGTACATTTGTCCACGCCCCAACAACACCAAAAGTCAAAATCCTTGACTCTGTGAATCTCATGACCCTACGGACCTTACATGTGTGGGGAAAGGAAACTAACAGTTTTGGCCATCAGAGAAGGATTCTAGGATTGCAATGCAATTTAATAATTTTTGTAAAGTAGTTATCTCACTGTTATTGTTGTTTTTCCGATTGACAATCTTTAATTGTATTTTTAATTAATTTTTTATGCGTGAACGCATGTATTTTTTAATTTCACGAAGTAGACAATGTGAATATAGCAAATGCTACGTTAACTATTTAGAGTTTAATACATCATCTACGAATACATTCTTTTTAATATTCCGTGAATCTCGAACCGAAATCTGTTCAGCAATGATTTATTAATAAATTCGTCTTAAACGGCAAAAGATGATTACAATTTTCGAACTAACACAAAAGAGCCGTAAAATAATTTTCGTTCAAACATCTTGCATTTTCATCTGATCTTGTTTCTTTGGACCAGGTTTCAGAAAAGCAAAAACATAGTTCATTATAAAAAAGCCAAAAACAATCCGCATTCCTTATAATTTAAAACAACAGGTAAGGAAGAATGGGTTTGTAATAGTTTAACATCTCTACTCGATTCCGAGACGATGGATCAACTTCAAAAGGCCTGGAATCAATTTGTCTCATTTGATTGATGGAGCAAATGGCACCCCACAACCTCATACAAAACAAGGGTATATCTTCAGGTAAATTGCAGCATTTCAAATAGATTACTATAAAAACATTAGATCCATTTGATTCAATTGTAGTACACAAGCAAAAACCTTATAATTCTGATTGCAGTAAAGTTGGATTTTAATTTTAAAACAATCGCATTTTCACTGTTTGTGTTAGACGCAGATGTCGGGAATTGCTATCTAGTGCCAATATTAAGGTTTATCAACTTAAACGATTTATGCCAATTTAATAATAAATGAACAAAATTATAAACATTGTTTTACCATTCTAAAAACTTATTTTAGTAAAAGATATTTTTGAAAAGAAATTATAGCACAAAAAAAACCCCAGAAATTTACCTAACATTAAATACTTATCTCTGAAAGACAAAAAATTGACCAAAATGTTATTTTGTTTCTTAATCTTTTAATCCTTCGGATGGTAATTCAACTAAAACAGTGTTCGGCAACATTACAAAAATAATAATAATAATAATAATTTTTAAAACTTTTTTGCGACTTTACGGACAGCATTGATTATGCATTTTTTTTTTTTTTTTGAGTGAGTGGGGGTGGAATATTTATAGGAAAAACGTTTAGGTATATTTTAAAGTTTAAAGATCCTTTAACAAAGAGAATAAAATATTTATTTTGTATAATATTGTAAGCATAAAAATAGTAATACAATGCGTTTAAATGAGTAGATTGCAAGGAAAGACCAATATAAATAAATTTCCATGAAAATAGTATACACTAGTAAAAACGCGGTAAAAGCATATATTTTAATAAATTATTTATCCGTTAAAGATTCATTTAAGAGTTATATTCATACATTTTAACCAAATAAAAATAATTTAAAGTTTTAAAAATTCATTTATAATTTTACTTAATTTGTCCTGCATAAGTTGTTCAGTGCTCTGGATTTTATCGGTCTTATATTTTGTTTCTTTCAATGAACTAAACAGAAAACAATTGTCTTCACAAGGCATGTTTTTTTGCCAATAGTTTTAAATGAGTTAATATTATATAGATAATTATGATTAATTTTTTGATACTACGACAAATAAGGTTTTATTTTGTAAAATTAAATGGCTTTTCACAGCACAATAAATAAAGTGGAAAATTATGATTAAAAATATACATATTTAAAAGTTATCTACATCTACTAATATTTTGGAAAATTTTTATGACGTTTTGGATTTTTTTTACATTTACATATTATCGGAGACATATCATAAATGTAATATTTGGGCTGCAGCTGCCGATGGAGGTTCCTAAATCATAAATAGAAAAAAAATTATTTTTTTTATAAAATAACTTATTAAGCAATAACTTACCTTCCCACCCAATCACAGGTATCCGACGCCTGCCCGCACACTTTCCTTACGTTGTTCAAGATGAGAACTACAGAGATGAAAAAGGATGAGAACACGGAGAATAACATTTCTCCTACTCTATCATCTCCGATACCGCAAGCACATCCCTTCTCCGAAACAAGTGCGAATACCGAATCCTTTTTACATCAATTCTTCACTAACACAGTACATAAATCCATTTGACATCTGATTGAGAAATCGGTATTGTTAATATCAACACGTGCCCTAGAAACAATAAGCCGGAGTTCAAAGAGTGACGTATAATCAGGTTTATATCCAATAACCCACTAAATTGGTTTGGATGGTGCTGAAAACAGAACAAGTGTCCCGCATCGTTGTAGGTGGCCAATGAAAAGGTTGGAAGACTTTTTGACGTCATAGAAACGTTTCCCGCCAATAACCTTTTTAGCGTAAGTGGTGCTGCCATCTAGTGATGTAAAAGAAAGAAATGCAATGTTCTGTGTTTGCAATATTTTGGTGCTGCCATCTGTTAAGGCCCGTTTCCACTAGCGAGTTTAATCCAGATCAACTTAAGCTAGCTTAAATTTGATCCAGTTCGGAAAAAGTGCCGTTTCCACTAGCAAACTTTGATCCAGTAGTCTCGAACCCAGAATTTTTCAAAATGTGTTTTTTTGGGGGGGTTTCGAGAGTAGCGTTTTGTTTATATTTACAAATTGCATCATTCAAAGATTCAATCTGTCTAATGCAAAATCACCTAATTAACTAATATTTAATTAAATTATTTGTGCTTTACGCTGGCCATGATAGCTAAAGTTCTAATTTTTGTTACAATATAAAGATGATATTGCATTTTAAAAAAGTTCTATGAAAATTAGTCAGTACCTGCAGAAACCCTGACTGTAGAAAGAAGTGAATATAGTTAATTAAAATATATCTAATGCAATAAAGAAACTTATTTCAACAATTAACTTCATTTGTTCCGAGAGAAAATCAAAATCTTGAGTGTTTTTTTTTTAAAACACAATTTCGATTAAAATGATCAAATTAAAGGGTTTTTATAATTTACTGTTCATAAAGATATTTATATTACAAGTGCCTTCAAAATAGCTACAAGACTGCATAGGCCATAGATATACCTCTGAGGGATACAGTACTATAAACCGTTCCCAGGTTGGGAACCGCTGCCCTATAGAAAATTCAGAATTTTAATGTAATTATTATTAATAATCTTAAGAGATTGATCCTAGTTCTAGAACATTTTTTGATATTTACCAATAACCATGCTTGGTTTGTCAACTGTCAAAAGTTAAATTTCGGAAATATTCCAGGGAATTGATATTAGCAGAAAATAAAGTTTTTTTTTTAATTTCATGAGTATAAGTTTGACAGCTCTCATATTCAGGAACAAAAACTGATTAAAAATTTAGTAGTTCCAGAATAGAAATTTGTCTTTAACACAAAATCTCACTTATTTAGTTATCAACTAAAATTAAGTTTGATCTCTATCTGTCGGAGTTAAACTACTCACAGCAGCTAAAGATAATTTTGTCCAACAGATATTAACAGAGACATTTAAAACTTGGAATTTAAAAAAAAATCCATAGTAGTAATAGTAATATAAAGTAGTAATAGTTCCTATTTACCTCTCCAAGGTACTCAAATCCATGATCTCTTGCAACCTGCTTAGCAATTTCCGAACCTCCAGGTACTTTAATAACAAATTGGTCTGAATACACGCCACTGGCATTAATATTATCAAGGGCATTAAGTACTATCAAAACAAGCAAATACTTGAGAGTTCTGTTTGAGATCGTCATTTTTATAATTTTTTTTCTTTCAGGGTCATTCACTGAACTGACTTAGTCAGGACAGCACGTAAAAAAATACTAAGAATTTGATAAAAAAAATTATTAAACCACAGTCTTAGCATATTTTAAATAAAACCGAGAGAAACTAGCAGGGAAGTTTCTCAATGAATACAAAAACTAAAGTGTAGCGTTTGAATTTTTAGAAAACAAAGTAAGTAATTTGACAGTTCACACGATGTCATTATTATTTAGTTTGAACTAAAGCATACTAAAGGTCATGATGTATTATTAAGCATTTTCCCAAAAATATGACTATTAATACTTGAATAAATTAAAATTCCTGGATGTAATCATTAATTACGAAATTATGAAAAAGAAAAAAAAAGTGACATCCCTTCTCTGCTAAACAAACAAAACAACAAAAACATTATTTTCTTTCCCTACGATGCCAGTATGATTTGTAAAAATTTTGAAGAAAATAATTTTGTTTATGCACTACAACTTCCACTTCCAGGAGTTTTGTGACGTTTTTGAATTGAGTTTGGAGTTTTATTGAATGAAGGCCCGTTTCCACTAGCGAGTTTAATCCAGATCAACTTAAGCTAGCTTAAATTTGATCCAGTTCGGAAAAAGTGCCGTTTCCACTAGCAAACTTTGATCCAGTAGTCTCGAACCCAGAATTTTTCAAAATGTGTTTTTTTGGGGGGGTTTCGAGAGTAGCGTTTTGTTTATATTTACAAATTGCATCATTCAAAGATTCAATCTGTCTAATGCAAAATCACCTAATTAACTAATATTTAATTAAATTATTTGTGCTTTACGCTGCCTATGATAGCTAAAGTTCTAATTTTTGTTACAATATAAAGATGATATTGCATTTAAAAAAGTCTATGAAAATTAGTCAGTACCTGCAGAAACCCTGACTGTAGGAAGAAGTGAATATAGTTAATTAAAATATATCTAATGCAATAAAGAAACTTATTTCAACAATTAACTTCATTTGTTCCGAGAGAAAATCAAAATCTTTGAGTGTTTTTTTTTTCAAAACACAATTTCGATTAAAATGATCAAATTAAATGGGTTTTTATAATTTACTGTTCATAAAGATATTTATATTACAAGTGCCTTCAAAATAGCTACAAGACTGCATAGGCCATAGATATACCTCTGAGGGATACAGACGTATAAACCCGTCACCTAACTGTCTGGTTTTCCAGCAACACACATAATTAAAAAAAAAAATTATAAATTGAATAACTTTATTTAATTTTAAAATTGAAAGCATGGAGGAGCCATTTATAACCATCTACTATAGAAATATAATTTTTTTTTAAATATTTAAGAAATTAAATTTTTGGTTAAAACTTAATTTAAATCTCATGCATTGAAAACGAATTTACACTTCAGCTAATTTGTTTATCCCTCAGAGGGACATACTATTCATCAAACTGGTTCCCAACTTTGTAAAAAATTATAAAATTAATTTTTTCTAAATCAAACATTCATCATTACATAAATTTAGTATATTTTAAAATCAAGTTAAAAGCAACAATATAAAGCACACACATCCAAAAAATGAAATGCTGTTTATTGAACAATGTTTATTTAAATACAAATTTGGACACAGAATTGTTCTTGAAGTAGTACCATCAGAGTTATTTAGTCTTAATTTGGTTCATCATTTCTTGATCAGTAGAGTATAAACCAAAAAACACCCATAATTGATATCAATAAATGACACACAAAAATGAGCATCATTTAGTCATGTTAGCCACGTCTCCTGAGAACAAAAGTATGATTGCTAACTGACGTTTAGATGTTCTTTCTTGGCTCAGGCAATAAAAGTTGGAAAGTTGGCATCCGAAATTTTAAAATATTAAATGCTAAACTTGTATCATAGTTATGGGCAAATTAATGAGCATAGTAGCACACAAACACTTCACAACTGATGCTATCTTGCTGTAAACAATGCAAAGGACAATTTACCTGGAAGTCTATTTTAAATATAGATTTTAAATTTCTAATTAAAGATGTTAATTCCACTTTGAAATCATTCTTTTGTGGATCATAAACATCAAGTGTTTCTGTATTTTTATCAACCTTAACTAAAATCCAATGCAAATTACCAACACAAATAGGAATCAGTAAATTTGAATAGTCATAAGAGTCTACCAGTAAAACACAAGTTGACATTGTCTGGGCAACTGTAGAGCGTATATAGCTTGAATGCTACCCGACTTTTCACATAGAATATGAAAGAAAGCATCGACAATTTCGTCATACAACCAACCTCGGACAAAGTCATTATTAGATATTAATTTTAACTCTTTTTCCTCTTCATCACTTACAGATGTATCAATCCCAGGAAAGTTAAAGAGTGACCACCAATAGTGTTTGGGACGGAATCGGAATTTAAATCGGATGTGAAGGAATCGTCACAAATTTTGATGCGCTTAGATGGAGAATTACCTAAACTTATTTTTCTCTTTTTAGAACATATTTTTTGTCGGCGCTTGCTTGTTTTAAATAAATTAGATTGAGGTACTAGTTTTTGATTTGGAGGAACTTTGGAATAGGGAATAACACTGTTAGATTTTAAGTAATCAGCATTAACGATACCCTCAGAAACTGAAGCTAATGTATTTAAAGAAGTCAAAATATTCCATAAAAAGACATCTTGCACCGCCGAATTTTTTATCAATTTTAACAGCTTGTCACATAATTTCTCGCAGGCAGCAACTCTGTTTTCATTTAAGAGTGGGTTATACATATTGTGAGTATTAACAGAATAAATGTCAACTTTATTATTGAAAGACACATTTAAATCTAAATCATCAGATTCGCAAAGTTCTTCACTACAAGTAGTTTTTTTGTCTAAAGTTGTTTAGGGCATGCACTTTATGTTTACATAGATTTACACAATCTGTATCTGGGCAAGTGCACCGGTACAAATGACTGCATAATGAGGTACAGCACCTTTTAGCACATTTAAAATAACAGTAGTCTTGCAATAAACAAGTTTCATGTACAAGAGTAAATGTGTGTTTTATGTTTTATCACTGATTTATATCACTGATTTTCTGATTTAGAGCATCAAGATTTGGAACATAATAACGGTGGGTGAGCATAATAATCTTCTTCACAAGGTATAACAGCCGATACAACAACCTTTACCTGAGGATTGAGCCGGAATATTCCATCGAATAAACACTCATACTTCCACAGGATCCCTGAAACAAAATCTCGATTAGTATTGTTTGTTCCGGCATGTACAACAACACAATCAAGTTGTACGATTTCTTCATTGAAGAAATCTCCCTTGTCAATCCTTCGATCTTACTGCCAGGAACACACACAAAGTCGAAAAAACTGCCATCTGTTGGTATATTGGCTGCTTTTGGCGGCAGATCGCCTCATCTGGTAGAGATATCGGAATCGGAACATTCGGAACTGTAATAGAGGAATGGCCAGACAACTCAGAATCCAGGAAATCACCATTTTTAATTAATTGATTAACGTATCTATCCCGATTATCTCTTTTCTCATGCCTTCTATAAATTATTGATTGGTTACATAGAAACTACTTTCTTTTAATTCCCTCTTTTTTAAACGCCTCCTTCACTCCCTTCGACAAGACATTAGGACACACTTAGCTTGCAAGTAAGTTACTGTAAGAAAATAGTGTTAAGTTACGGCAGCAAGAAGTAAACCTGCAAGCTAAGTGTGTCATCGTATGTGCATTAAAGACACAATCGACAATCCTCGTAGTTTTGAAACATGCAAATATGACAAATATGCACCAATTAAACCGATGGTTCGGTGTTGTACGAATTCGGTGGTGAAAAGAACCACTACATTCGATTAAAAAATCTTGGTGTTGGCGTGTGGTGAAGTTTAGTGTGCGCAATTGGAATGTTTCAGGTCTTGAGGTTAAGTGGAAGCAGAATTTCTGAATGAAAATCTCGAGCCTCGATTGGGGAAACAAGCCACGTGGGAACAGAGCACCAATCGGAACACCAATAAAAGGAAATCAATGAATGAAAGCTGGAAGGAAATGCGTAATCTGAAAAAAGCTAACAACCAATGGGCTTGTTTCAACACTTTTTTTATCTGTCAAAGAAAACAAAACAGCCAATGAAATCGCAGTTCGGAGCGCGTGACGTTTTAAAAAAAACCAATGAGCTTGTTTCAACACTTTGTCAAAGAAAACAAAACAACCAAGAAATCGCAGTACGGAGAGCTTGACATCATAAGAAATATTCACATTAACAATCCCGTTTTGATTGCATCACTTTTTTCGACTGTTTAAAAAAGCTAATATAATTCAATAAAATACATACTACTCCAGGCTAATTTTTTGTAAAATCTATTTTATGTATATTTCCCCGTTTTTCAAGAGTTTAAGGGATGGTTGTAAAATATCTGAGCATTTTGAAAGGACATTCGGTCTTCGGTAGAGCCGTCCGAGAAAACCGACCTCAGAGAAATTCTTTCCTTCACTCCCCAGCTCAGGTGTTGAGTGTTGACCTTTGTGTAAGATTTAAAAGCATTTATTCCGGCTCTTTATTAGGAGACAAACTAAATTTGTCGCGATTGACACAATAAATAGGTTATAAAGCGACCTTATTTATATTTTATAAACCAAAGTTCACTAAAATAAACCAAAATGTGACCAGTTATAAAAATAGAAAACTGTAACTGCCACTACTGCCAGCTGGTAGAACGGTAAATAAGTTTTTGTTTTGAAAAAAAATAGCTTTTTGTTTCTGATTTCTGATCTGATATTCTGGCTGATTCTGGTTTCCTGTAGTCCTTTCCTGTCAAATTCGTAAAACGCATTACGTAAAAAGTTTGTAAATCGTAACTTCTCGGTATGATAGTGATTGAAGTTTCTTGCATCATACAATAGACTTTGAATAGCACGTGATAGTGAATGTAAATTCTACCATTTTTTTTTTAAAACCTCGTATCTTGTCCTCCTATCCATCATGAATTCGACATGTGTTGCTCTGTTTTGTTCTTTACTGACTTTAGCAATAGGTTTGTTAGTTTAATTTTGGTAACTTATAATTAAAATGTAAACTTTCTGTCTCGGCAGGTGTCTCTTATAATTGTCTCTAACGTAATGTGTACTTTAATAATGATCGAGAAAGTAGGTATATTTGGAACTTATCACTTATCGACACTATCTATAAAGGAAAATTGATGCTTTATATGTTCAATTATTTTGAATCGGTTAACTAAAATGATAATTTAATATAAATATATATTATATATATTATAAAATAGTTTTAATGCTTTCAGTCTCTGTGAGCAGTGGCCCAGTAGAAAAGAAAGAAGCCTGGGGGTATGTGAATGTCAGGAAAGATGCTTATATGTTTTGGTGGCTTTATTATACTGACCGGTCTGAAGATTATACAAGTTATCCACTAGTAATATGGTTGCAAGTAAGTAGGATGCTACATAAAATTGGTTCACTATGCTGACGTAAAAAACATTTTTTTCAATAAAAGAATACTTGAAAGACTACTGAAATACTCATATTTGCTTTTTGTTACCAGTTCAATCATTTCTAGAATTTTTTTTTCAAATGTGGTTTTATGCTTTTAAAATACCGTCGAAGCGGGTATCTTTGGCCATGGAGGGTAACTTTGGTCCACGCGTCGGAAAAAGATTTGTTTCTTAATTTCTCTTCATAAAATGATCCCATCGTAAATTGTTTTACATTTTTGGAAAGGTGGAAACATTGCCTTTCATTTCATGTAAAAAAAAAACATTCTAATTTTGGCAATACTACAAATGGCGTTTGTACTCGTACGAGTATTTAATGACAAAAAGGTTAGCCGACAAAAATCTATCTTTTCCAACTTTTGTCTGGAACACTTAAAAAAATATTGAAAATAGCTAAAGTAAAACACTCTATACTATTGTTGTGTATCAATAATTAGGAGCGAGTGGCAACAGTCGTTGTGTTGTGAAGCCGGTGTCATAGCAACGCTTTTGTGTGTGTCAGATAACTGGTATTCTTTTGGCCGCCATTAAAGAAGTAGTTGTGATCTATTTAACGTCTCAGTGCTGTTCACAAGTAAAACACCGTCACACTTTAGGAATTGGGTGACACTCCGCAATATATGGTGTCTGTGACAGGACTTTGAAGGAAATGGATGCGTTGAAAGCAAAGCGTAAGTCTTTACGAACTTCATTTACGGCCTGTGAAAATAAGTTTAAACAGTGCTTGTGTTCGATTGGCGACAAAGGTGTTTTGGAAGAGTTGTATGCATTGAAATCGCAATTTAAGGATAAAGTTTTATCGTTTAGATGAAGTGCAAAGTGAGATCTCTTCACTACATTTCACATCACTGCATTTTTATGCAGCAGATGTGTACAGAGACAATTATTTAGATCTCGATTCCAGAGTCGAAGCTTTCCTTAATAAAGATGTAAAATCTTGCTCCAGAGCCTCTTTAGAAGGAAATCCGTTAAAGGTTAGACTACCAAAGGTCGAGCTAAAGACATTTTCAGGTGACCCAAAGGATTATCTTACGTTCTGAAGTATTTTTTTAAAGATTCATGAATCCGACGAGCTATCCGAAATTGACAAGTTCCCATATTTGTACCAATCTATGGTACCTGGCTCGAAAGCTTCACGATTAATTTTCAGTTTCCCACTAACAGCAGAGAATTATCCAAAGACTATTCCGCAAATGAAATTAAGATTTGAACGTGAAGATCTCCTAGTGCAAATATACGTCAGGGATCTTCTTTCCCTTGTCATGAAGAATGCTACATCTGGAAAGAATTACCCGGAACTAGCATCCCTGTACGACAGGCTGGAGACTAAACTAAGAGCCCTGGAGAGCTTGGGACGTACCAAAGAAGTAGTTGTAATCTATTTAACGTCTCAGTTGTCAGTGCTGTTCAAGTAAAACACCGTCACACTTTAGGAATTGGTGACACTCCGCAATATCTGGTGTCCGCGACAGGATAGGGAAGGCATCGCATCGCTCTTTTATCTATGAGGATGAATATTACACCATTTGTTTTAATCTAAGTTGAATACTTTTTATGCTATGTTTAATTATTTGTCACTGGGAAACTTTTGCCGATGAATGTGGGTAACTTTGGTCCAAGATGTAACTATTTCTTTATGGAACTCAGGAACTTACATAATTTCAAAAATGTATGTAAAAATGTATTCCGTTTAACTACTTTTGAAGAAGTCTTATTTTTATGGTTATCCATTTTTAAGATGATTTTTTTTTAAAAACTAAACGATTTTAACCCTCAAAAAGATAAAGATAGAATGCAAGAAACATACAACATTCTAAATCGCTATGTCGAAATGTAAACATTTTCAAATTCCTAATTACGAATATATTTTTTCCCTTTTATAATAAAATCGTTTGCTTTTTATGAAGAAATTTGTTATTAAATCTTGCTTCTAAAAATAAGTTATTTTCCCATATAAAAATTTAAGTTTATTTTTCTTTTAAGCGACAGTCAATACTGGTATTCATAGTGTAATGTCATTCTACAATGCACTGCAATGTAAATGTTAAGTTAAATACCATTTTTAATAACTGTATCTTAGAAAATTGTTATTTTTATGTTTAAACATTTTAATACTGCTATTTAATTCAATAACACAGCCTTTAAGGATGTTAAAAAGTGTGTTTCTTAAATGTATTTCATGCTTGGACCAAAGTTACCCGCTCGGATCCTAACCGTGTTCTAATTTTTTAAAACTAATACCGATTTTTTATTAATTTATAAAATTTAACAAAAATGTTTGGAAATTATTCCTAAAAGTACAATACTTAGAATGCATAATGATTTTTATGTGTTTCAATCGTTTTTGTAGTTTAATTTTTCTTTTGTAAAAAAAGCTGATTTTGGACCAAAGTTACCCACATTGACAGTACTTTTGGTTTAGGGGAGACCAGGGAAATCGAGCTACCCCCTGTATCTCGCCAGCCGTGTGTGTGGAGGGGGTTCTGTATGCACTAACCTGTAGCAGGAAACACGGTAATCAGTAGTAGAGAGGCTTATGGCCATGCGGTGTGTTGGTGTAATGTTATAAAAAATACGTTTTTTAGTGAGTTTCATCTATTTTGAGTCTTCTGAAACTAAGAGATATGTGACTGTTATTCCAAAGTTAGATAAATCAGTTGCATATCATTGAAAAGAGCAATAATTTGGCTATGTTATCTCATTTTTAGTTTGGACGTTAGGCTATCTACCTTCCCCTAAACAAGCCGTCTACACCATTTTGTCTTACCGGGGTTGTGCCGCCACATCACTCAGGGGTTATGCCGCCATCTTTTTGTTTTAGATTCTTGCTATAAAAATAACTAATACTCATAATATCAACTAATACTCATTTTCTAACTAATACTCATTTATTACACGTGTTCTTTTGTTAAGAATAGTAAGACTATGGCAGAGACCATAGCAGAAACAAGTAATAGCCATTTATTATACGTGTGATTTTTGTTAAACTTCTTAATTAATTTCTTCATTTAACTAAACCTATTTTAGTGCTATATGCTGTGCTTTATTACATCCTTTTCCATTATTCATAGATCATTTGCTGTGTTTTGAGAGTGTGACGGCATAACCCCAGGTACCAGGGTAATACCGCCACTCTGCAAGGTTTTAGAAAAAACAATTTTATTCAGTTTCTAAAGATTTCAAGTCTAAAAAATCACTACAAGATAGCTTATGAAATGTAGTATGCTACGTTTGTTACAATTTACAATTATTCTAACACAACTCTGCATGAAAATTCAATTTCCCTAGTGCACGATTCCCGGTCTAATTGTTAAAGTTTTATAACTTAGCCTATTGCTGAAAGTATTTTAATTTCATATGCATATTCTGAAAGTATTAAATATCAAATATTAATACTACTACATTGTCACTGTTTTAATTAAAAGGACAATTCATTTTAAAGTCTATCAAATTTAATTAGCTATGATGGCATATCTTGTTTATGTTTACAAGAGTCAATGCAAGTTTCAAGTGTAATCATTTTAATAATTGTTTAAAGTATTATGAACTTAGCCTATTAAGCCTGTTCAAAGGCTATCATCTTTATGGTATTTTTCAGTAGTTTGATTCATTGCATAACACTTTTTTATATATAATTTTTTATCGGAGATGAAAAATTTAAAGATTTTTTTAGGCTCTTTATTATTATTTAAAAGTTTGTATTCTGTGATTCAATTTCTTTAAAATTATTTATTTTTTTAAATTTGATTGTAGGGAGGTCCTGGTGTATCATCTACTGGTTATGGAAATTTCATGGAGATCGGTCCATTGGATTGGAATTTAAAGCCCAGGAACAGCACTTGGGTAAAATATTTTGCTGTTACTATCTGAAGTATTTTTTTTAATTTAAAACATTCATGACTAGTTATAAATATACACGATTTTGACTTGTAATTTTGAAGCAACATTGTTTGAAGAATATCAATTTTTAAACATTCTAAAACATCATTTTCTTCTTCATGAGACTAAATATCATTCAAAAATTGGCTTTAATATCATTAAAATAATTAATATGAAAAATTAATTCTTAAAACAACACTAAAGTGACATAGAAACTGTTGGAGTGTTTGAATAAAACTAATTCCGAAAGCACCAAGTTCAGTGTCGCACCATGTCCTTTTTGCCAGAGGCAAAAATTTTAGTTGGGTTGTTCCTTTTTATAAGGAATTATAACAAACTCTATTAAGCGTGGTTGTGTAGGGAAGTCTACCCAAATTAATTGGTCCGTTCTAAAGAGAACATTTGAAATTGTGTGAGTTTTTGATATAAAAAAATATAAGTTGGTTATTCAATCTAAAGAATTTGAAAGTTATTTTTTTATGAAATTAACTGGAACATAATCTAGAAACTTTGTTGAATTGTGTAGCAAATACATTTTCAGTTAATATTAAAGTGGCACTCGAAAACCATTTAAAATGTTCTAAAAGTTTTTGCTATGTAAGCCTTTTATAAGCTTCTATGCAAAATGTGTCCATTTGATTATTATCTCAAACTTCTAAAGTCTGACATTAGTTCTTTAGACGTTCAAATACAGTTTTAAGCAGTAGGTTTCACTCCAATTATTTTTACTCTAAGAAGAGAGGGGAAAATGACTGTTGTCTTTTATTCGACATAACCGATCACCAAACTTTAAAATGCAATTCTGTGAAATCCAAGACTAAAGTTGTGTTAATTGTTTGTGCAGCTCTTACATTTTGAAGTGTTTCTAAAGTATACCCGAATTAGTTCATTTGAAAAACATGAATCAAAATTTACAGTGCTATTGCTACAAAAACATCAGATTCACCTTACTCAATTATGCTTGGTTATAAAAAAAAATCATATTAACTTTAAAGAGCAACTCAATTTAAATCCTGTTTTTCTAAAAATATTCTTAACTTCATGAAAAGTTTTTTTTATGTTTTTAAATCAATAAATTTCTATTGTAGCTCAACAAAGCTAATCTGCTTTTTATTGACAATCCTGTTGGAACAGGGTTTAGTTATGTCACAAATACATCAGCCTTGGCTCGTGATAATAAGCAAATTGCTAAAGATCTTGTCACAACACTGTATTCTGTTCTTGATACAGTTCCTGAATTTCAGGTAAGTCATTGGCAAATAATTTCTGTTCCATTTATATTATGTTGGTCAGTTTTTAAGAAATGCATTAAAAAACTACTTTATAATCAAGTATGAATGCTATAAATGATTTGAATTTGCTATGCTGAGGTTAAAAACATTTGTTTTAGTAGAAATTAAATCACTGTTTATCTTGAGGGGGGGGGGGGGGAAGTAACTGCATATTTTAATTACCTAACTTCCCCTATCATGTTTTTTAATGAAGTGTTTGTTGCAGCATGAACCAGGTTGCCCTTTCATCATTAAACCTAAACATCCTTCCATCGTTTTTTTCTTCATTATTTAAAGCAATTTATATACTAATACTTCTCTTTCAATCCAATAATAACTGACCAGTAAGACACACCACACATGATAAAGTAGGTATAGTAGACAAGTTTTTATCGGGCCAATTGTTACTAAATTAACTGATTGGCAATACCAGTACATGCACTCTCTTTATTTACCAGATTATCATTTTCTTATGCCTGTTATAATAGTTTTTTTTAGTGGTCCTCTTTTAAAAGTCTTGGTTTACCTTATCGTTTTTTCTATTTCAAAACTGGGTTATTAAAGTGCCCTTCTTCTAAAATAGGGTTAAAGATCTGTTTGTTATTGCTTTAATTATTGTATTTTATATTTTTAGAAAACTCCCTTGTACATATTTAGTGAGTCGTATGGTGGCAAAATGACAGTTGATTTTGCCTTAGCATTGACACAGGTATTGTTTTATCTCTATAATAAAGAAAATAAGGAAGTTCAGCCTTTTTTTTTTAGGGGTTGGCAAGCGATAGCTAGCAGGGGGCGTGCCCCCTAGTTTACTTAATTACAGCAACTCAAAGTCAGTGATCCAACCCACAAAAAACTGGGCTGGAGGGGGGATAATGATATCCATGCTCAACCCACTACGAGTTTACAGAAAGCTGTTTCTTCTAAAATACAAGGGGGAAAAATCACAAATCTAAAAATGCTGAACTTCCTCATTCTCATATTGTTTTTTAATGTAATTTCTTGTGTTGAATTCTTTTTATAATATTCACTACTTTCTTATCAAAAGTTGCTATGAATTGTGGGAAACTATAAAAAAATATACAATGTTTGAAACTTTAAAAAAAAATTATAAAAATGATTTTCAATGATTATTCAAAATTTTAAACTAATCGTACATTAAAAAAAATTAAGCATCAGATTGCCTATCCTTTACATTTCTTAAATTTTTTTTAAAAAAATCTGTCCACAACAATATTGTATAGACCAAGATATATATTGTTATATACAGAGTATATGTATAGGCATCTAAAACATTGATATGGAGAGATTTACAATCATAGACATAAACACTACAGAGAAAAGTTTACTTTATTACTTAACTATACTTTGTTGAGCTCATGTATAAAAAATTTATTTTATAGTACAATATTTTTAAATATATTTTTTAGGCAATCAAGAGTAAAAATATAACCTGCAACTTTAAAGGCATAGCTCTAGGAGATTCATGGATTTCACCATTGGACTCTGTGTTTACGTGGGGAAGTTACTTGTATACTTTGGTAAATGCTGTTATAAACTTTTGTTTTTCTCTTTACATTAGTGTTTTTATGTAGTAATTACAATTTATCCAGATGACCATATTTTTTTTTTTTAATTCAAGCTACTTAATACTTCAAAATGTTTCAAATATAAATCAGTTATAAAATCAAGCATTTTTTTTAATTAAGAAAATGCCAAAATATTTACTTATTGCTCTTAGTGCTTTTGGAAACAATCTATATCATAGTTAAAAGTTACCTGCTTTTGAGAAAATTTCTGTTTTGATAAAACTGGTGACATGTATTTTTGCTATACAAATTTTTGTATTGGAATAAACAAGAAGCGTTCTAAATTGCTTTATAGTTTTTGTTTTGAAAAATATATTTTATATTAAAAATAGATATTTTTTCTTATTATTGATAAATGTTAGATTTGGAGAGTGAAATATATCAGTACTATATGTACGTATTGTCCAACAAATATGAAGGGAAGTCGGATGGTTCTATCTCGCCCATGTTAATTTTCCTAACTTTAGGAACATTTTTCTCAGGAACTATACGAGATATCATTATGAATTTTTTTATAGTTTGTTCCTTACATATAGCTCTTAATAATTAAACTGAGGATATTTCACAGTATAAAAAAATACTTTTACAGAGATTTTTTAAAATATGTAATAAAAAAACCAAAAATTCTGATTTAAAGTTAAATAACTTTTTTTTAGCAACGATATTTAAAATTCCTCAGTTTGAGTCGGAGCTATTAATTTGGAAGACATAATCAAATAAAACATGTAAATATCTTTGATAGTTTCCAAGAAAAATTGTCCTAAATATTGAAAAACCTACATTTCGGAACGCAAAGAAAATTAAGGTATAGTTAAGAACTGATATGCAGAGTTTCTGAAAATGCTTATAAAAGAAAACTACTAACAGAAATCGCTAATCTTGGTCTTAAATTAAAGCTATAGATATAGATAAAAATTAAAAGAAAAACAGAAAATCAACATTTTTGACCCAAACACCCATTCGACTCCCCTTAAATTATTAAGTTTTGTAAAATTTTTAATGAATCTGATGTATGCTCTTTATGTGATACTTTAATGCATCATTGTTATTTGTTATACAGTCGAACCCTGTTAATGCAAACCCGAAAGGAGCACCCAAACATTTCGTGTTAACCTTCAGGGATTTTTTTCATTGAACCAGTGAATATTTTTAAAAAATTAAAATCGAAAAAATATTCTTATTTTATTGTGTAATACACTAATAATACAAGCATACAATTAGTAATTCAATTAATATAGTGCATTTGGAGTAGTACATATAACTAAAAATTAAGAAAATTATTAAGGAATAGCAATTAAGAACAGTGCATAGTTAAATGCTATTTAGATGCAATTTCCGCTTTTTTAAAAAAAACATTTGTCATCATTTAAAAATTGTTTGGTTTCTGAATAAATATACTGCTGCTTTCGATTCATTTTGAATGAAAATCAAGAAATCCTAACCAATTCTAATTTTATATGTCCTTTACCTTTGACCTCTGTAGAGAAACACCTACGCTTTTCATGACGTAATGGATCATCCTACACGTGTCAATTAAAATTGACGAATTACAGAAGATCCACCTCATAAGCCCAAGTTTGCAAGTTTAAGCCCCGGCTGACTCGTCAGATTTTCTGGATGAGAAAATCAAAGGGGACACATTATTATGTAGCATGTCCCCTGTAAAGATCCCTTGAGTACCCATTTGGCTTAGGTTCTTTCGTAAAAATTAAATCCAGGCATACTTTAACACTAAGAGCTCAGATTCAGTGTAATCTGAGTGTCAAAATGGGGATAGCTTGAATCGTCTGGAGGGTGCCACGGAAAAAATGGTTCTGAGGAAGAATGGTTCTCGGTTCTGGGGAATATGCAAAGCCTGCCAGGCTCAGCCGCCAACAAAGCAGCCCCATTGAAAAAAAATATAATTTAAGCGACAAAATCATGAGATCTTGTTTTTAAAAAAATTAAGGAAGACAAACTTATGGTTTACTTTACACAATGTCTAAAATTTATACAATATAATTGTAATACATTTCTTCTGAATTGACTCTTAATTTGCATCTGTATACAAGTAGAGAATGCTGTAATATTTTATACTCATTTCTTTATAATTTTGAAATCATTGTATGTTATTTAAAAAAATATATATATGAAAATAATGTACTTTTTTTTGCAGTCACTCCTTGACAAACCACAGCTTGCAGCTGTGAAAGACTTTGCTTATAAAATTAAGCTTTCTTTGCTGCATCAACAGTATAAACAAGCTACAGATCAGTATGGACAATTGCAAGATATAATTGGCAATGTAAGTTTCAAACAACAAAACTGTTTATCATCTTACTAAATATATTAATAATGCTAAAACTATTAATGATAATTATTTCCTATTTATTGGTATGATCTTCTGTGATGTTTTTTTTTCCATTTCATTCTTATAGTTTACAAACAACGTTGATTGGTACAACATCTTGAACAATGAAGGACCACCTACTGCAAATAATACTGTAAATAAGCTTGACAAAACTCACCCACTATGTAAGTTGAAATTTTTACAAATAATCCAATATTTTCTAATATTATATATATTGTTTCATGTAATGAAGTAAGATTTGTACTTAAAATACAATTTTTTTTTAAAGTAATATGTTATTGACAAACAAATATTATGTTAACACATTTCATGTTTTTTAACCTTACTTTTAAACCTTTTCTAAGCAATTTGTAAAATTGCAATGCAACCATCATTATATGATTGACCACATATGCAACTAGGATTATTTAAGTACATTGTCGTCTTAAAATACTTGCATGCATTTTTCCATTTTTCACAAAAAAAGATTTATTTAATTAAATTTATAAGCCTGTATAAAAAAAATTATCATAAATATGGTGTCTGATAAATTTATAATTGGAGGGAGAAAGTGTGTTAAGATGAGTGTTTTTTCCCCTCAAAATAAAAAGTATGTTTACACTCTGAAGAACTTTTGAAATTCCTTGGTTCTTCAGATATGTTAATTGTAGTTTATTTATTTATTTGATTTTTAATATAAAGTTTTGTTTGTGGCAACACAGTTGTTTAAGAAAATCAGTTTTAAGTTTGCAACAGTTCTTCTGGCGTCTGTTTTTTCATACATTGAAGCAGAAAGTTTTAAATTATTTTGATCTGCAAATCCTAAAAGTATATTTTAGAGTTTATTTTTTACAAGATAAATTCCAGATTGATAAAATATATAATTTCCACTACTTTGTTTTCTTAATGAAAACACTTCTATGTTTCTGAAACTTACAAATTTTGGGGAACACAACCGATGAAAATTTAGATTCAAAGGGTTTCATAGCCATTAAAGACTTAATATGTATAACTAGCCTCTTTAATTGTCATAATGAATGTTGTACTTTAGCTTCAAAAACTCTACCAATGACCAATTCCTTTTCAGTACTGACTTAAGAAAATAAAGTTGTTTAATAACTGCTTGTTTTCAGATAAAATGTTTACAAGATTAGTGGGGCATACATACGGTGATACTTTGTCTGATTTGATGAATGGACCTATTCGTAAGAAGCTTAATGATATTCCCAAAAATGTTACTTGGGGAGGTAAGACGCTCATTTTTAAATGTTGTAACAACTAAGAAAATCTTATTAAATTCATCTGAAGCATACAAATCTGCACTTTTTCAAAATTGAGTTTGTCGAGAATAAAAAATGTGCAATTCTTAGGAGAAAATTTTTCACGTTATGGGACATAAAGGCACAATAGCTTTTCTTAAAAAAAAAAAAAAAAGTAGGTTTGTAATAGAAACCGCTTCTATATACACGCATCACAGGGAAAAGTGACAAATACAGCTTTTTGTTCTATATAAATTTAAAATGTCAAATTAGCTTTTTTCAATTGTTTGTTGCTTCAATTTGAAGTATCACATATGAAACTGGGATTTGTAGTTTGTCCTGTGATAATGGATGACAGACGGAAAGATTATAATACCTTCCACTTTTTGCATTATAAATATAGTGTGGAAACTATGATTGAAATTAGTCAACCTGGAAGTTATGTTTCCAAGCCAAAAATCATGTTTTATTTTTTTGTTAACTCACTTTTTTTTAAAATAATTTTTTTACATTGCTGCTTTAGGGTTAGGTACTAAATTAAGACAAATTTAAGATTCTTTAAAACTATAAAATGACTTGTTTCCTTTTCTAAACTTTTTTGATTAACATAAAATTCTGGCCACACTATATATTTTCAAAAATACTTTTTTCAGGTCAGTCATCTGATGTATTTGATACTTTGTCCGAAGATTTTATGAAAAATGTGATTCCTTCTGGTGAGTCTTTTGAACTTCCTTTAAAAGTTTCATGTAATTGACTAATTCTGAAAAAAAAATAGTTTGCTAAAAATATTATTTTATTTATAGTGGATCAGCTTCTAGCGAATGAAAGTTACATCGATGTCAATGTTTACACTGGGCAACTGGATCTTATTGTGGACACACCTGGTAAGAGATAATTTAACTGTAATTTGTAATACTGTCACTCATTCAAGATGGATTATTCATCTTATTCTCACACTTGTAATTATTTAAACTATTTAAGTAGTAGTTTGCAAACCGATATTCAGAAAAGGAGACACTATTTTGCCGTTTGTTAATAGTTTTTTTTTTAAAGCTTAGTTTACACTTATAAAATTGATGCATTTAGTTGAATAATTAAATTTATGTGTGTATATTATATGCTCTTAATTAATGTACAAAGCATATTCACTCATAAAATTATTACATTTACATGTTTCTACTTTAGTTTCATCTTTTTTCAAAAATATATATTTGTACAGTCACCCCGCCAGTGAAATAAAAATGTACATAGCAATACAATGTTTTGTTTATTCCAATAGGCACTTTGAATTGGATTGACAAGTTGACATGGGCTGGTTTAAAAGGATTTTCTTCTGCAACCAGAAAACCATTTGCCTCCTCATCAACTCAAACGGGAGGTTATGTAAAATCTTTTAAGCAATTTCGTCTTTTCTGGATTTTGAAAGCTGGACATATGGTGAGTCTGAGCATTATTTAACATTTTATATCAATAATTCTTTATCAGAATTATGGTTTTACAGTTAAAATTTATTAGTCATTTTAAAATCCATCCCAAAATGCTATTGATGTTTTGTAGTTTAAATTCCAAAGTAAATATTTAGTTGTTGAAATATTCTTTTTTTTTTGTTTTCAACAGTATGCAAAAATAATTGTTCTCTTTTTCTTGATAAATCTTTATTTAGTACCTTTTAGTTATTATGCAACTCTCTATGAACTTGTTTAATTAACTGACTTTGTATGTAGATCCAGCTAGTTATTTTTTAATACCACGCAAGAATACAAATAAAAGTTTGTATTTCATTAATTGCTTTTATTAAAAATTTTATGTTTATTATTAAACATAATTTTAATATCACACTCAAATATAAATTCTAATTTAGTTTTCATTAATTTATGTAGCACCCAGGGGCAGCAGCTATTTTTTTATGCTACTTGCAAGTGGTTTTTCTCTTATCTTCAATAAAAAACACAGTAACAATTTGACTTTTATTTATGGACCATTAGCTGATGATATAAGCTTTACATAAATGTACTTGAAATAAAAATTGTCATGTATTTTTAGATTCCAGCTGATGCCCCAGAAGCTGCTTTACAGATGCTAGATATGATTCTCTCAAAAAAGAAATACTTTTAAAAGAAGAACTTTGAGAACTATTGTAAAACAGTTTATTGATATCTTTGTCAGATGTAAATATATAGAGCTTAAGTTTACTCCTTTATTTAGCAGTTAAGTTACATGACATTTTTGTTTTAAAATAGTTATAAACCTTATTTTTGTATTTATGTTTATAGTATGATTGTGAAATTTGGTATTGAATGAATTGTACTTCTATATTAAGTAGAATGTTGAATAAAATTTTTGTTGTAATTTATGTAAACTATTTATTCTTGTCTCTCTATGATGTTATAAACAAGTGTTAAAAATAAGGTCATAATAATTGAAAATTTTAGTGGAAAATATGCTTTGTGACAAAAAGGAGAAAGTGAGCTTTCAAGTTTTTAGTTTGCAATTATATCTATTGAAAAGGCTATCTGCAAACTGTAAAATATATATTTAACTTAAAAGTTTATGAAAACTGGGAAACTTGTAATCTTTAAGAAGAAATAAGATGTTCATTTACATTAAAATCTCAATTTTTTTTCTCAAAAATATTGCATGGTGTTCTTTCACTAAGTTTTTAATTGTTTGCATTTAAAGAATGTAGGTAGGTAAGATTCATGTTTTTCTAAAGACTACAGACACTGTAATAAAACATTTCATTTTGCCATACTGTAAAACAGCCAGGTATTTTTAGGCTTAATCTTTTGGCTACAGATCATGGTTGGTATTTTTAGCTGCTATGGAACAATAAGGAGCTTAATAAGTTTAAGGAACGGGTTTAACCCATCTCTATTTCCAGTGATTTTCGAATTATTTCATTGGTCGACTTCACGTAAAAAGAGGCAGGCGTACTATTCTTGTCGAATGGCAAGCCCTTGAGCACGAATTCGCGTGGTTTGGGAAGTTAAATACGGTTTTTCGAGAGCGTTCGCAGGGCGGAGCTTAAACCGTTAGTATTCGCAGCAATCGTGCGCGAATTCGAAGCGTTTCAGTTAAATTTCAGCCTTAATGAAATTTCTTTAAATCGTATTGAGCGGAAGATAATAAGTCACATGACAGTTTGTGATGCAATGGGCTTGTTTCAGCTGATGTAACGCTCCTGTTTTCATATTTGCATTTCCAGGACCAAGGTTAACTCAGAAAATTAGTAATGCGTTTGTAAACACTGCCGTCACTTTGTATTTAACGAAAAACAAACTATTACCACCAACCGAAAGTCGCCGCGTTCTGCAAGCAGACGGGATAGATTTACTAACAAAAACGAAATACAATTGTAATTGACGTGTTTCAAGGACGTATTCCGTTCCAGCTTAAAATTCTTTGCGTTCTCCGATCGTGGTCCTGTTCTGTTTCCACGTGGCATTGATTCACATATCGAGAATCAAGAAAAATTGATTTTCACACATTCAGCCACTCAAGATCTGAAAAAAGGCTCATTCAATAAAACTCCAAACTCAATTCAAAAACGTCACAAAACTCCTGGAAGTTGTAGTGCATAAACAAAATTATTTTCTTCAAAATTTTTACAAATCAAACTGGCATCGTAGGGAAAGAAAATAATGTTTTTGTTGTTTTGTTTGTTTAGCAGAGAAGGGATGTCACTTTTTTTTCTTTTTCATAATTTCGTAATTAATGATTACATCCAGGAATTTTAATTTATTCAAGTATTAATAGTCATATTTTTGGGAAAATGCTTAATAATACATCATGACCTTTAGTATGCTTTAGTTCAAACTAAATAATAATGACATCGTGTGAACTGTCAAATTACTTACTTTGTTTTCTAAAAATTCAAACGCTACACTTTAGTTTTTGTATTCATTGAGAAACTTCCCTGCTAGTTTCTCTCGGTTTTATTTAAAATATGCTAGGACTGTGGTTTAATAATTTTTTTTATCAAATTCTTAGTATTTTTTTACGTGCTGTCCTGACTAAGTCAGTTCAGTGAATGACCCTGAAAGAAAAAAAATTATAAAAATGACGATCTCAAACAGAACTCTCAAGTATTTGCTTGTTTTGATAGTACTTAATGCCCTTGATAATATTAATGCCAGTGGCGTGTATTCAGACCAATTTGTTATTAAAGTACCTGGAGGTTCGGAAATTGCTAAGCAGGTTGCAAGAGATCATGGATTTGAGTACCTTGGAGAGGTAAATAGGAACTATTACTACTTTATATTACTATTACTACTATGGATTTTTTTAAAATTCCAAGTTTTAAATGTCTCTGTTAATATCTGTTGGACAAAATTATCTTTAGCTGCTGTGAGTAGTTTAACTCCGACAGATAGAGATCAAACTTAATTTTAGTTGATAACTAAATAAGTGAGATTTTGTGTTAAAGACAAATTTCTATTCTGGAACTACTAAATTTTTAATCAGTTTTTGTTCCTGAATATGAGAGCTGTCAAACTTATACTCATGAAATTAAAAAAAAAAAACTTTCTTTTCTGCTAATATCAATTCCCTGGAATATTTCCGAAATTTAACTTTTGACAGTTGACAAACCAAGCATGGTTATTGGTAAAATATCAAAAAATGTTCTAGGAACTAGGATCAATCTCTTAAGATTTATTAATAATAATTACATTAAAATTCTGAATTTTCTATAGGGCAGCGGTTCCCAACCTGGGGGCGATCGCCCCCAAGTGGGCGATTTGTGTTATCAAGGGGGCAAAAAATACTTGAGGGGCGATGAGTATTCAAAGGGGGGAAATTAAAATAATGTTGTACCTTTGTACGGTAAAATCATTCTCCAACCATAACCACACCAGCCAATTTTTACTTTAAACTCTCTTAAATTTTCTAGAAACCAGTAAAAATATCTTAGTTAATTATTTCACTTTTGTTCTTTAAAAATATGTGTTTTATGTTTTTTCTATTTTATTTAAAAGTGACCGGATAAAGCCTCTTTGGTTGTTTTTATAAACGGTTATAGTAAGTGTTATAAAACTGTTTTATAGTTACACTTTAACTCAAATTATGATTAGACATAACATGAAAATTAAAAGGGGGCGATGGATGTTAATCAACCTAAAATAAGAGGCGATGGTCCAGAAAAGGTTGGGAACCACTGATCTATAGCTTTATTAAGCTTCTTGTTCTTGCCATTTAGAAAATTAAAACATCAACCAATCATCAATAAACATATTTTATGTAGACTTTATTAGTGAGCTGAGGCATTAAGCTTGACAAATTAAATTCATGTCAATGTTCGGTCTGAGTGCTTTACTGTTTCTATTTTATTGATGGGGATAAACCTTTAAATACGTGCCGATATATTTATTTTTGTAAGGAATGGCTGAACATGAAAGTTGGAGTTGTGTTAATTGTAATATTTTCGTATTTTAGATGTTTGATGGTCATCATCATCTGCAACATCAAAGAATAGCGAAGCGATCTATTGAAAAAAGCTTGACTCATCATGAACTTCTTTCAAATGATGAAAGGGTAGGATTTTCTTTAGGTATTTAATATTTTGTGAAGAAATGAGAATTTCATTGCTATAAATTAATAAACTAATTGTTTTTAGTGGATTTTAAAAAAAAAACGTTAGCCTTAGTCTATTTTATAACAGTAAACTGCTAATTTGTTTTGAATAGTTGCGAAACTTGAAGTGTCTATAGTGACTGCTTACGATTCCCTATTATGTGTTAATATAATTTATATTTTCGATAAAATCTATTTTTAAAGATGGGCCTTTGTTTCCTTGGTTTGGAAATGTATATACATGTTTTTTAAAAAAAATTGATTCATAAGCGATAAAATGTTTATAATTCGTGTATTAACGTAAGACTCACAAGTAAACATTTTGCTACTTTTAATAATTGTATCCATAAATACAGATAGTAGGAGTATAAAAATAAAATACGATATTTCATTTTTAATTTGTCAACTAAACTTTTTATAGGTTCAAATGCACAGCCAACAAGTAATCAAAAGTAGGAAAAAACGAGATTTAAAAGTTTCTCATACCGGCTTGAATGATCCCAAATGGCCTGAGATGTGGTATTTGGTGAGTAAATTATTGACATTGTAATTTTCTGCTCTCTTACCTTTAAATTAAAAATTTTAGATACTGTATATGCTTGTGTATAACTCATAGAGTTAGAATAAGAAGTGTGTGTGGTAATGCAAATCTCATATTTCTTCTACATTTATATTAAAATAGGTACTTATGAAAAAAATAAATGAGGGAACTATGTTTATTTATGGGTTCGGCTCTTGCAAGTAAAAAACAATATTACCTTAGTTTAAAACAAATTTAAATTTACACTGTGTTTTATGCATGAATTTGAACTATTTTTCTTTTTTTATTCGAAAGAATAACAAAACTAAAAAGTTGAAGTTTTTTGTGTCTGTCCGTACCCCCTTTTCAAATTTGGTTCTAGCCATTCTATTTTTAAAATTATTTTTTGTTTGATAAGTATGACATGAGATACCTATATTTTTATAGCTTTTATATTTTTTGATAAAAACAAAAGGAATGAAAAATAATTAATTGATCCAAAAGCAAAATATTTAGTTTAAATAACAAAACGAGTTTCCAGTAATTTTAGTTTTGTTAGTAATACAAATTCATTAGTTTTACAAATGTAAATAATAGCTTTTGTATCAGTAATAAAAAAATAAATATATTAAATAACAAGCTTAAATAAGAGCATTGGATACAAAAATTTTTATTCAAATAAATTAACCTTGTCATCATGTTATTAAAAAGTAATTAAGACACAGTATTTTGAAACAATAAAGCAATTTTATGTTTATAATTAATGTGGGAAATCTTTATTTTAAGTTTTTAAAAAAAAACTTAAAATAAAGATTTTTGCTTTTAGTTTTTAAAAAACACTTAAAGCAAAATAAAGGTAGAATTTATAAAAATAACTGTTCTTTTAAATATCTTTTAATTTAAAGTTAAACACTGATGTTGGAAATAGAGACTACTAAATTAAAAATCAAAATTTTGGTGTGATAAATCTCGAAATTCAAAAGTAAAAAATTATATCAACTCAGGAAAGTATACCCGTAATATTGAATAAATGAAAAATAGATGTCCTATATACTCATTTTAATTTTAAAGAGACTTTTTTTTAAGGTGAAAATAAAGTAAAATGAACGAAAATATTGTTTTATCTAAATAACTTTTAAATTGCAAACATAGCATTTGAATACCAATTTTAGAAATCGAAAAACCAAATTAATACATATATATATATATATATATATATATATATAATATATATATATATATATATATATATATATATATATATATATATATATATATATATATATATATATATATATATATATATATATATATATATATATATATATATATATATATATATATATATAATTAATCAATTAATCCATTATACAAATCTAAAAAATTTAATTTTCACAAAAAAATAAATCCAAGAAATATAAGGAAACATTGTAAAAACTGCAATTTAAACTGAATAAACTTATTACAACTATTTATTTTATATGCAACACACACTTATTTCCAAGATCTATCTATTCTAATTTTCTATTTTAAAATAACGCCAAAATGGCGCCAGATCCCCAAGTGATTTCCGAAGCAATAAAAATCAAGAAAAGCACAAAATACAATGTTTAAAAGACTTTCCGTTAATGCCGATTATTAAACAAAACATATGCATTTTCATTTCACATGCAATTAATAAGAACAAATCGTATTATGTCACAGAATATATCGAATATTATTTAAAAAAAACATGATTATAGCGCAGTATACTATTTAATTTTATTTATTAAGTTATTTGTATTTCAATAAGGAAAGTTGATAAAAATCTTAGCAATGAAATGTAAAAGTTCATCCCTTTGTAAATTTTTCCTACATCCATATGCACAACAATAGTGTACCATTTGGAGTACATTCCGTGTGAGCAGACGAATTTTCCCCGCTGTCGGCTATAGAAAGAAGTTTCGTTTTCTTTTTCGAAAATCTATGATTATGTGCCTTCAATGTGAGGAAGATGTTCGTTCTTTTTCCCACTCTAGTTAACTTACTATAATTCTCTGGTATAACCCCATTCCTGTGTTAGTCAACCCCCATTTGTTAAAAATATATAACTAAAAAAAATCGGTAACCTGTGTAGTGTGTATTGGTCGAGGTTAGGAAATAAGGTAAGAAAAAATCATCCCAGACCAGAACCTTCTAAAGAAATTAAGAGGAGAACGGTGTATGCGGAACAGCACATTTTTATTTGGATTTGGCAAGCAAAATTTCAACCCCGATGAAAGTAAAACAGGTTCAAGCTCTGGGTGTCCTTGACATTTTCACTTGTTATTTAGATGATTCTGATAAGAGAAGCTGAGTAGATGCTATGTTCAGTGAAACGTAAAGACCACAAAACAGCGCCCTGCCAAGGTTAACAAACAACATTTTTTTTTACATACTTATAGAAGACTAGCTTTATAAACCCGCCGTTGCACGGGTGTATCCTTACCCCACTAACGGTAATTGTTTTTTTTAATGTAAACTTTTATTTTATACCAATAGATCCAGCACTCCATTGGTATATTATCATTTCCTCCCATTCTAATATCAGCGTTATTTTTTTTTTAAAAGTCCGATTGTATCCAGGCCCTTCTAGGAGTTAGAGGATTTTCCCATACTCTGTGTTAAAATTGCCAGAATAGCTATGTTATAATGGCCAGTTTCTATTTGCCCACCTACACCCGAAAATGCCCAAAATGTAGTAAACATTCCACTCCATATTCGACCACTCGATAGGGCTGGGTAGCCCAGTCGGTAACAGCGTTCGCCTTGCATGCGATAGGTCCCAGATTCGGGTCCGGGCATCGTCAAAATAACTGCCGACCTATAAACGGCCCATAGAACCAAAAATGTCCCGCTACCGAATAATACTCCTTGTAGTTTGAGTGTGCGTTAAATATTTTCAAAAACCCGTACGATGTCTCCCTTAAAAGTTGCATTTGGTGTCTACTCAGGTGTCAGCTCTTCACTTGACTGTGGTTCTAAATTAAGATGCCCGTGGCCAATAGCCCTCGTGTATAGCTCTAGTGCGACGATAGTTCAAACTAACCCTAACCCATACAACTGGGTGCGAATAGCCTCTCTACGTTAAATTTCAACTTCGCCAAAAGCCGCCAATGCCAAAATTCAATCGGCCGTTATATCATAGCTGTACCAAATTGCCAGTTTCATAAACATAAAGTACATACGCTATACGTAGAGACAATTGACTTTTCTCAGAACTATTCATCAGATCTAGAATAGCTATTGCTTTTACTGACATGAGACATTGTAAAAATATCTTCATTTCTTACCATTTGTAAACATCAGTTAAATTAAATTCGGTAAAAAAAATCAAACGATTTAATTTGATAAATAAAATAATGATATTCAAATAACAATCCTACAAATTAAACTCGCGTGCTCTGACTTGTTTAGACTTAATTTTCATTTACGCTGAATGCGCTGAAATTTCTTTTAAATTGAAATAAAAAGTATAAATTCTAATCTTACAATGCTATTCCTATGGAGAAATCGGCTCACGTTTTGCACTCCTACACCCGCTCGGGTTCGAATTTCAAAAAGTCGCTTCTTAAATGACGCCCACGATATAAAAAGAATATTTTCCTTAAATTTGGTAGCTGTACCTCCAGTAGTTTGGGCTGGGCGTTGATACGTGAGTGAGTGAGTCAGGACTTTGCCTTTTATATATATAGACTAGCAAACTTATACCCGTTCTTCGCACGGAATAAAAAAATATCAAATAGATTCCAAATATGTGTACCATGTACCCTGTTATAGGATCATAAACTTATTATTGCGCTCGTTATAAATTATAAAATCCCGTTTCATTGCCTTAAAATTCCAAAATGAAAAATACGCTATAAAATGCATTCATAAATGTCATCACAATTCCCTCATAAATACATAAAACCTTTTAGCTCATTTGGCGCGTTTTGGAAAATAATTTGGCGAGAAAATAGATATAGCTACCCACACCCATTATACAGCTCTAACACAATGACCTTCAAACAACCGACCAGCTTATAAATTATTTATAAAAGAAATCGCCTATTTGGCGAATTTTAGTTAATAATTTGGCGAGTTTGGCAACGTCTTTGGCGAAAAAATAAAGACATAAAACATTTATAGCTCTAGTGCGATGGCCTTTATTAACCATCATAGTTCAGTAATAGCTTAACTATACATTTATTGCTTAAATATGCCTACATGCAGTCAACAGAAAAATCAATGAAAAAATCATCAAATAAACCCACAATAAAATCCAGGAATGAAGACTGGCGGAATTACGTCACTTGAAACATGTCAATTATTTTTCAAATAATGAATTTAGTTTCTGAAAGTAATGGCAAAAGAATAAAAAATAAACATTTTGAATTTTAAATGTTTTCGTTAAAAGTTTTATTTAATTTTTTCAGCCGATGGCATCAGGAAAGAGAAAAAATTATCGGATTTGAGCGAAAGTGGTGTATTTTTTTCAGAAAATTCGAATTTTCTCTAAAAATGGAACAAATATGAAAAAACTAAGCCTCAGGTGCACACGTTAGTATTAAAGGGAATCTATCTTTAAAATTTCGAATTCCTGTGGGCAGTATAAGTAGGTCTTTTACGATCCGATAACAGACACACACACAGACAGACAGACTCTTTCTTTTATTATTATAGATAAGAGGACTAGTTGATTGAATTGCCTTGTACAGTGTTGCACAAAAGTTTAGGCACAACACAAAGAGTTAGTTTTATACAAAAGTATTGAGACACAAAGTAAAAATCTTTATGTGATTTATTTATCAAATCATAATATAATCATAATTGACATTAAATACTAAGGAAAACAAATATGTGGAAAGTTTTGCACGAAAATGACAAGACTCACAAAAATCTCCTGCACAAAAGTTTAGGTACACTTAATAAAAATAATAACTTGATAATTAAATAAATCATTTTAGTACTTCGTGTAGCTTTTCCATTGTTTTATTAGTTCGAAAACCCTTGTTTTCATAGAAAATACCAGATTTTGTAAGGTATTAGACTCGATTTCATACCACGCGTTTTCAATAGCTTCCTTTAGCTCCGGAACGGTGGAATATTGTTTGTAATTGGCATAAACTACTCTAGTAAGGATTCGCCAAACATTTTCGGTGGGATTAAGGTCCAGAGTGTAAGCAGACCAATCAAGAACTGTGATATTACTGTTTCTAAACCACTCTTTAGTTGACCTTGATGTATGTATGGAGGCATTACCTTGTTGGAATTTCCAATTTGGCTGCCTAAATTCTCCCCATAAGGCATTAAGTTGTTGTCTAGAGTTGCCTGGTAGTCCCCCGAGTTTTGCTTTCCTTTGGTAAAGGCTAAGGAAGTCTAGCCGTTGAATCAAAAACCTCCCCAAACCATTACCTGACTCCCCTAAAACCACCACCTTGACACGCCGGCTAAATTAGATCCTGGGATCTTTATGCAAATCATGCCAGTAGTAGCCATACCCTTTGGGACCATCTAGGTCCCATTATTTTTCGTCGCTGAAGATCACTTGCAGCTATTTGTCGCTGTAAGCTGCTGCTGTTGTTGAGTCCATTGCAGTCTTGCATTTTATGATGAGATAGCAAGCTAGGGTTGCGCTTCAGCTTGGATTTTATCAAGTATCCAGATTCCTTGATTCACCTCCCGATAGTTTCACGTGAAAATTTAGCCACAATCAGGCTTTTAATTTGATTTGAAGAGCAATGTTTGTCTGAAGCCAATTTTCTTATTTGTCTGTCCTCTTGTTTGCTAGAGATTCGAGGTCTTCCAGACCGCGATTTTGGTTGATATTGATTTCCGCGTGCTAACACTATAAACACCTCGTTTCGAACGCTTTAATTCAGTAGAAATATCAGAAACAGCTTTACTTCTGAATTTTAATGTCCATATCCTTATAATCTCTTCATACAAAAATTCAGTTGACTTCCGAATAGTTCTAAGCATTGAAAATTACTTTCAACCTTTTAAAGCAACTTAAAAACCCTCCCCTTTGATGACACAATCACTTTCTCTAGAGAATTTGCATAAAACTGAAACGTGTGCCTATACTTTTGTGGCAAGAAAAGTTTTGAAATTTTTAATTTGTTGATGGAAGTCGAATTTATTTATATTTTTTGGAATTTTTTTTCCTTTATTATTTTTCATGCTGCCTAAAGAATATATATTTAAAAAGAACTACTGAAAAATAGAAAACATTGACGATTTTTTCATGAATTGCGTCTGTGCCTAAACTTTTGTGCAGCACGGTACTATAGCAACACTGCAAAACAAGCATTAGGCCGAGAACTAACAATTAGGCATCATTGGTGGATTCCGTGAATAAATACCAATCTTGTTTCATTGTCAGAATTTAACTACCTTTGTGTCTTTATTTTTAATAGATAGCATCAACTTTAAGTTTTATTGAAATTTAGTTACGCTTTAGGAATTGGAGATTTTTTATCATATTTACATACATACATTATACATATTTACATTATACATATTTTTTGGAATTTTGATGTTTCGTGTATATTGTCCACCTCAATTTTTACAACACTAATTTTGTCCAAAATTTCTTGACTTATTACACAAGTATATACAGTAATATGAATTTAAAATTAATAGTTGTGTGGTACTTTGTTAACTATAAAATATGCTGTATTATAAAAATATTTTCAACTTCTGAAATTGTATTTCTGTTAAAGAATCGCGGATTAGGCCTTGATATGAACGTTGAAGCTGCTTGGAAAGAAGGTGCCACAGGAAAAGGTGTTGTCGTGACTATTCTTGATGATGGCTTAGAAAAAGATCACCCAGATCTCAAACTAAATTATGTATGTTTTGTAGTGTGCTTTCATTAATGTAGATTTAACTGTTTTTCCTTGTGTTAAAACTTACAATACTCTTTAAAAGAATGTTTGTTTCTGCATTTCCATTTGAAGTAAGGAATACTTGAATATCCTTAATGTATTCTTTATCCTTGTCAACTTTTCTGAGTTTAGTATTTTGTTATCATAACACATTTAAAAATTTGTCTTAATTTAGTCTATTGTTTTATATAGCTCAACAATGTAAATTATGTTCAGTGGAATCCTTTTCAAATGATTTTTTCATGTTTCAATGGGAAAGTAAAAAAAGTCAACATTTAGATAAAATTATAGTAACAAAAAGGTTTTTGGAACTGTATCTTAATCGATCATATATAACTAATTTAACCTTGACAGTGTATCATTTCCTTTTGCTCTGATATTTTGTGTGTCATTATTATTCTTTAAACAATGTGTACGTACATAACTTGTCAAATACAAAAGATAATATTAAACTAACTAAGTAATGTATAGTTTTGATTTTTTTAAAAATTTCCAATGCAGCATAAGAAAATTAGACAAATATCTCTTTATAAGTATAAAACACAAAACAAATTAATTACCCTACTATTTCTTAAAATGTTAAAAAGAGGAAAAAAAATCAAGTAATAGATAATAAAATAAAGAAAGAGCTTGTTCGCAAAAATAAATTTCTATTAAATGTATTTGACTATCAATACAAAGTAATGAACGAATTCCTAGAAACTTCATCAAAAACTCACTTCAATGCTAGTGAATAGTTTTTTCTTTTCAAATTTTTTAACAGTGAGTTTGTATAAAGCAAAATATGTTCGTTTTTCCTTAGGATGCAGAGGCTAGTTATGATATCAATGGTAAAGATGCTGATCCTCAACCGAGATATGATGTGCTTGATTCCAATAGGTACATTTTAGCCTTATTATATATAGTTTAAATTGGACTTATTTGTGACAAAAAATTAAATAAAGTTGACACATTAATTTTTTGCAATTAAGATATATTTTTTATTTAGTAAAATTACATACTTTATTTTAAATAATGAATTAAATTTTTGGCTATAATATTCAACTACTTTTTTTAAAAAATCATTTGATAATTTTGTTTCATTCATAGCTAATGCTAATAGTGTGAATATGCTTTATGTATCCAAAAATAATTTAATTGTTAAATGAAATTATATATAAAATTCTGATTTTAAGAATTTTCTGGAAGATTATCCAATCTTGAAAGTTAAAATTACTAGAATTGTAATAAATTTATTTAAAATTTGCCATCTATTTAATTCCATTTTATAGCTTTGAAAGGTTATAAGAATTAATAATTTTTTTCACGAAATTATGTCTTTTAATCAGTTTTTCCTGTCGAAGTGTGTATGAAAAAACTGTGTGTGTAACCATATAATTCCTGCTAGATGAATTGAACAGTAGAATAAAACCTAGTATAATAGCTAATGAAGTACTTTTAACTACTAGTTTTATTTTAATAAATAAATATTTATGAAATAGTGTGCAGTTACATTCATTTTAAAACTCAATAGAAAAATTAATGCCTTTTAAAAATTTTCACTTGTCCACAACTAGGCATGGAACTCGATGTGCTGGAGAAGTTGCTGCCAGTGCTAACAACAGTCTGTGCTCAGTTGGAATTGCATTTTTAGCTCGTGTTGGAGGTGAAATATAGTTTTGAACAAACATGCACACATATTCCATTTGTGCTAGCAGAGAATTCAGATAAAATAAGAATGATAATTATTTTGTTATATAAGTTAATGTTTGTTTTATAAGAAATTAATATAAGAAATCAAAAATTTTAATGGTGGTAAATAAAACGGCATGCAATGGTTTGGGAAAATAAACTTAATAACTGATATCTGTGGAGTTTGGGTTGCTGTAATAATAAGATAACAAGTAGGTTTGTGTAACAGAATCTGTCACTTAACCCGCTTCCACACAACAGTTGTGTTAAACAGGTAAAAAGGTGCCAAACACAGCATTAATTCTATATTAAACATTTACATGCTAAATTTGGCTAGTTTCATTTATTTTATTTCGAAAATTCAATAATTATTACTTATCGTTTGCAAAAATTAATATTTCAAAGAATAAATATGTAATATTCCTCGCTTTAAATAGAATGAAAATATTTCATATCAACATACAAAGAATCTTGTAGTGAAATATATTTGACGTCATTTCAAACTGATCGATGTCACAAAAATAAATTTACTTTAATTTATTGTCTAAAAGAATTAAGTTTCTCGGGCGATTGTTGCGAATATCAATGGTGATTTAATTCTAATAAAAATGGCTTCCTATGCTTTTTAAATGAGCATTAAATTTTGCAGTTTTTTAAATAATTGAAGTACTTCGAATTCTTTTATGAAATTGTCAATGTATTCTAATTGAGATGCGCTGAATTCTTTGACGTATCACACCATTTATAGTTTGGACTATGAAAGTGGGTGACAGACGGACGGACTGAACGATTATAATACCTTCCACTTTTTACGTTATAAACGTAGTGTGGAAACTAATATGTGTTTTTTGCAAGACCTGAGAACATAATATAAGTTTTGTAGCAGGTTAAAGTTATTCATACAAAGTATGCAAGTTAAATGAATATTATTGTATATATGGAACTTGTATACTTTCTAGGAATAACTTTTACACTCTGCACAACCTAGATTTCTCATTTAAGATCTTGATATCAATATTCAAAGTTAAAGCACTGTTTGAATCAGTTAGTTTTAAAAATTTGTTATTTATTATTACCTTGTTATAAAACATTTTGTTGATATATTTTTAGGCAAAGTGATCAATTGTAAACATTAAAAAAAAAGCCTATAGGCTTGTTTTATAAATTATATTATACAAATTTTACCTTGCTAAGTTTTTTTTTTTGTAGGTAAGAGACTTTAAATAAATGTTGCTTTTCCCATTCTACATGTATTATAACAACATTAATATTTTTTAAACACTATTTTAAAACTTCTAATACAATTAAAAATGCTATGTGTAACATACTTAGTTAAATTTTTAATGAATATTTGTTTACATTTCTCAACTTTTTTTTTCTTCATTATTTGAAGGAATCCGAATGCTAGATGGTGAAGTGACTGATGCTGTAGAAGCCCGATCTTTGAGTCACAATTTCCAGCACGTGGATATTTACAGCGCATCTTGGGGTCCAGATGACAACGGGAGAACAGTTGATGGGCCCAGCGAGCATACACTAAGAGCATTCAAGGAGGGAGTGGAAAAGGTTTAATTTTATACTGTCGCTAATATACTATGTTGAATGGGCTTTAAATTGGGAAGGGTAATAATTTAAACTCTTTCTGTGAAACGTCTAAAGTATTTTGCTATGCTGATGTGTCCTTTTTAATTAGTAAATTCAAAACGACAAAATTTGATGTCCATATTTCTCCTCAGCAATACCTATATAATGCTTGCATGAATTTATTTGTGTATAAAAACTTGAGATTTAGTATCCTTTGTTTGCTAAATTTCTTTAAAAATATATGTATAAAAAATATTTGTATATTTCTTTGCTCTTTGCTCTTTTTTTATTGATAAGTTTTTAAAAATAAGTGTTAAAATAGAAACATACCAAGAAAAAAGGATAAATAAACTTAAATAAAGCATATAAATTGCTCTTAATTTGAACTGTTACTAAAATAAAATTTTAATTTATGTTTATTCTATTGAAACAGTTTTTCCCCGTCATAAGCTTTTCCTATATATTAGTCAATGTATTCTCTTGGGAATTTTTAACATTACCCCCATACAAATTGGGATTTTCTGTACCTTATTTGTTTGTTGTGCTTTTATTGACTAGTAAAACTAATATAATGCTTTCATTGAATTTTTAGGGTAGACATGGATTGGGATCAATATTTATCTGGGCCTCTGGAAATGGTGGCCGTGAATTTGATAACTGCAACTGTGATGGTTACACAAATTCCATCTGGACTTTGTCGATTAGTAGTGCAACAGAAAATGGCCATGTTCCCTGGTATAGCGAAGCGTGTTCATCTACACTAGCTACAACATATAGCAGTGGCTCTTCTGGTGAAAAACAAGTTGTAAGTTTGTTAATATTTGTTAAGTGGGCCGATTTAAAAATATTGTCACAATGTTCATTCTAATTCCAATGATGTATTGAAACTGAATTATTATTTCAATTTTGAATATTTGATGCATATATTGTCACAAATAAATACAATAAGCTAATTGAGCAGTTTAAATTTTTCATCAGCAAGGAAAAGGTTATTTTCTTATGTAAACTCAAGTAACTGAGTGGATATAAACGAATTAGTTTAATTTTTATATTTTTAATGGATCGTTGAGCATTTGGTAGCTATAAACACAATCATGAAAATGTTTGTTTTAGCTTTTTACAAATAATGTATTTAAAAGTGGTAAAAGAGTAAACATTTTTCACCTTTTTATTTGTAAAAATCTAAATTGGGGGTACTTGTCAATTCAGTGAATGATATCAAAACAATATCCTTAATATTTTTTTCTGATAAGGACACATCTGGAAGTTTTACAAGAACTTTTCAGATAATAAAATTTCCATTTTTAGTTAGTTAAAACTCTTTGTATTGTATAATTAGATATATTTAAAAAAAATGAATCCTATATATTTGCACAAAAACAAACATTAATTAAAAAAAACTAATTTTGAATTAATTTAACTTACTCTTTGTATTAAATAATTAGCTATATTTAAAAAAATAAATCCCATTTGCACAAATTTTTTTAAATTACTAATTATATTTGTATTTTCAAGATAACTACAGATTTGCGGCATGGTTGTACTAATAGTCACACTGGAACTTCTGCATCAGCACCACTTGCTGCTGGAATTTGTGCACTTGCTCTTGAAACCAAGTAAGCAAGTTAATCAGATTTAGTTACAAATTGCCAATTCTTTAGGAGATGTGCTAGACAATTTGCTTGGTTAAAGATGGAAGGTTTCTGTGATAAAATTATTTCATTCAGTAAAAATTATATAATAGTCATGCATGGTTATTCAATTTTTTTTTTAACATTTAAATGCTTAAACAAAAAACATTTATAAATAACTATACTATAACATAATAAAATTAAAATAGATAAACTTAATAGAATAAAAATTTATTATTAATTTAATTTTTAGATATCTTATGAATGTTTAAGCTTCATTATACATTTTTTATAAATTAAGCCTATATTATATAAAATAAAAAGTTTATTTTTTAGTAATTTCAATTTAGTAATGTTATACTACTTTATATGTACAGTAGAGTCTTGGTTATCTGAATCCTGCTTAACAAAAATTCAGCTTAACCAAAGTGCTCCAGAAGTTTTTTTATATATAATATGAAATGTATGCATACATAAATGCATAAAAAAACTAGCAAAGTTTGCTTTATTCTTCAAAATATGTATATACTTATATATAATATGGTCCGAGGAATTTCGGACAAAAATAGGTCCTTGAAAGAGGGTGTTAGCTAATGCATGAACATCAAATTTTCTACAACATTAACATTGCTCGAAAAATTACTTTGCTCTCAGTCCATATGAATGAAAATTAAACTAAAATTTCAATAAAAAAACAAGTTTAAATAAATTTAAACAATAAAGATAAAAAATTAATCAAGATTAGATTACCCTTCAAATATCGAGAAATGGTCTGTTCATTTCCCTGTTAGAAGAGGAACATCTTCATCTGCCCAAAAATATAGAGTCCAATAATGCTTCCTGATTTATTTTTCTGCATAGTAATAATCAACCACCAATAACGACTTGTTGCTTCAAAGACAGTTATTTCGCTACCTATGTGTGATTGGAAGAGTGTTGAGTTACTTTTGTAGCTGTTCTTCTGGTAAAGTGTTCTAGACTTTGTTGTGAGAACAATATGTACCATCTTTTTTCCTAATTGGAACATGTGTGTTATGCAGGGGTAATAATTTGCTTACAAAGAATTTAAATCTTAAAAGTTGTTTTGTAATGTTAGAACATAATTTTAGTCGTGATTAGTATGTTGGCTTGTACTCAGGTTTCCGATTTTTGTTTTAAACTAGGGGATTTTGTGTTTTTTTCCCGATTTTTATTTTAAAACTAGGGGAGGGGGCTTGCTTATACTAAATTAAATACAATATATATTTTTCTTGTGCTCAATTTTAGTTCATTTTAAAGCAGCCCTTCACCAACATTTTTTAAACAAGAGTGGCTTCATCTCAGGCTTTTATTTATCTAAGGGCATGAAATTTCTTCCAACAGCGTTTTTTTAACCATGAACCGTGAAGTGAATAATTATGGATTATCTGAAAATTTCTATGGTATCTCGATTAACCAAAAGTGCTCTGGTCCCTGTAACTTTCGGATAAGCGAAATATATAAAATCAGTTTTACTTTTATTTGTCTATTTCTCACTTTTTATATTTAAAGTTTAATTTTACTCTTTCTAAAATGTCTACATTGATTTCTAATCAATATTAATCTGTGGTTTTTTAGCCCTAGTTTAACGTGGAGAGATATGCAACACATAGTGGTTCGAACTGCAAAACCTCGAAATTTACGTGCACCTGATTGGAGAACCAATGGAGTTGGGAGGAATGGTTTGTAATTTTTTTGCATCTTTCATTTTCTTTGAAAAAAAATTTTGCAAGAACTTTTTTTTCATTTTGCATTTGTTAAATTTCATTCATTAAATAGTTTATAAAAGTTCTTTTAAAAATTTAATTCGGAAAGTGTGTTTGAATTTGTGGTAAATCTGAGGGTGTATATTAGAATAAAGTTAAAGTAAATACATTGGATTTCAATAACTGTCTTATCTTATCACTGCCTTATTGAATTTACTAATTGTTTTTGTGAGATGTTTGTGTCATCACGTATAACTCAATATTATACCACCTAAAATTAATGTTATTTTCTTTGTTTAGTGAGTCACTCTTTTGGCTATGGTATGATGGATGCAGGTGCAATGGTCAAGTTAGCTAAAAAGTGGGCCACAGTACCAGAACAGAAGATTTGTGAAATTCGGGGCCATACTATTGATCAGTTAGTACTTTTTAATGCCCCATCTCCATTTTTTGTAGAAGCAAAAATATTGCCATAAAAAAACAAAAATACTTTCTCTGGGTCTTAATAAAATGCATTTTACTTATTGAATATTGCAATTTAGTTTATTTTTATGTAAATTATACCAATAGCATTAATTTCTTTATGATGTATTTGTTGTAATGTTATGCTTATTGTTAAATAAACGCAGAAAATGAAATCTGTGTTTCATCTACTGATTTTTTTTATGAAATACTCTTTGATGTACACCACTCTCCAACAGTTTTCTCTTCTTCTAAATGTAATCAACGTATAGAATACTTTCCTTAATATTATCAAAAGTTATGCTTATAAATTAGTTTCTTATAGCCATTTCTGTTTCTTAAACTTTTTGTTTTTTTCTAGAATTATAGCACCCAAAAAGAAAGCTGAAGCAACAATGAGTGTGAATTGTATCAATGTCAGGTATCTCGAACATGTGCAAGCTAAGCTTACAATATCTGCTTCTAGAAGGGGTGATCTGCACATTTACTTAACTTCTCCTAGGGGAACTAAGTGAGTATAAAAAGTATTTATTTTTAGCTTACATTCATTTTTTTAATAATTTTTTTTTTTATTTGAAAGTATGAATCGACATACTGGAGATGTCTGTCCATACCCCCCCCTTCAAAATTCGGTTCTACCCATCGGATCTTAAAACTTATTATTTTTTTTGTTAGAAAGGTATGCTACCAAACAGCTGGATTCCCTACTTTTTGTCCATTTGTCTGTACATCTGGACAGACATCTGTTTACCAGTCTGACAGTCTTTCCCTTTAATTCACATTGATATATAATTTTTTATCCATTTAAATCTGTGTTGCCACAGCAACAATCGCATGAGAAAAATAAATTAGTGTTTAAAGGAAATTTTATATTTGTCATATCAATCAGTTTGAACAAACGTCATAACTTATAACAAAATGTCCTTTAATTGCTCATTATTTGTTTATTTATAAAGTGGCACACTGTGTTCTATTTTACTTGCATAAAAAGCTGGTTGGTTAATGTAGTAACAAAAAAAAAAAATATGTAACAACTATTGCAAATCGCCATTCAAAATTGTCAAAAAAATGTTGCCAGAAGGGATACTAGGATTCGATCCAAGCAATTTCACATAATTATTCTTCGAACTGCAAATAAATTTAGCAAATAATATTAATTGAATTTGCAATAAAAAAGTAATGAAAATAACCAATTTTGCCTTTTAAAAGTTTAAATCGTAACTAAATGTTGTGTTTGGTGTTTTTTTTATGTGTATAATTCTTGTGTGGTCTTATATAGGTGACAGTTACTGTTACAAACCTACTTATTTTTTTTATAAGAATTTCAATGATTATTAAAGTAAAAAGAAAGTAGGCTACTTCGTTTCTTTTAGAACTACTTGTTGTTTTAAAATTTATTTTGGTTGTAATATTTCAATACTGCTTACCAATGGCAATCAGGGCTTCAATCAAGTATTAATTTTTATTCATTTCAGGTCCACTCTGCTAGCCCAACGTCCCCCTGACGCCTCCAAGTCTGGTTTCAATGACTGGCCCTTCATGTCTGTTCACATGTGGGGCGAGAACCCAAATGGCATTTGGAAACTGGAAGTTATCAATGATGCCCGTTATGGAGGTCCGTTTTTTCAATTATTACTTTTGAAATGTACAATAACCAATATTAAGTTTATCCGCTTGATCTATTTGAAATGCTGAGGTTTTTGTCAATTTGTTATGGTCTATGGATGGGGTTAGTAGAAAACACCAGTGGTCATTGTGCTGACCCTGTATTGGGCCAAGGTGAATTCTCGAATTGGCAAGAAAGGTTGTTACTTTTGACCTCTCATGCCTGCTTTTGGTATAAACATTATTTTAAACTAATAATCAAAAATATTTTACCATTACTATACTATATTAACTAAAAGATACTTACTATTGTTTACTACAATTAATTATAGTAGTAAATAATAGTAAGTAGTATTTAGTTAACAGTAGTAGTTAGTATAGTAATAGCAATTATTTAATAGTAATATATATATATTGACTTTTTGATATTAATACGAGTTCTTAAAAATCTATTATTATTAAGTACATTAGTATATTTTATTTGTCTGATAGTTATTGGAAATATTTGAATACAAATATTTAGAAAATTCTTGACACAATTTAAATCTAGGAGCAGCTTTGCTAAAGGAGTGGCATATGATCCTGTACGGGACAACCCAAAACCCTGATGATACTGGGCACAAAAAAGAAAATTTTGAACACTCTTTCAAGCATGGTATGGATGGTGTGTTAAGTAAAGATCGACACACTCATGAATCCCGGAGATCTTTTGATGAAAGTACCTTGTCCAGAGTTCCAAAAAAGGAGGAATCTGATCCAAGTAGTATGTTGTTTTAGATTAAATATAGTTATTTTAGTGATTGTATTATATATTTTAATGAAGAATTTCTTTTTAATAGTTTCCATAATATTATTATTCTCAAAAATTCTACTTTAAAATATTATTTTATTAATATTTTCATATTGTTATATTTTAAATGATTTGTTTAATTATAAATTATGTATTGGCAAGAGTACATTTGTGCAATGCACAGTAGCTATTTTTCTATACCTTTCCCTTGCAAAGTTTTTTTTTCCAAGTTCATTCGTCCTTTTACCATAAAATAATTTGTTATGTTACTAACTTTAGTACTCATAACACAGCCAAACTAGTTTTAGTATACCATAATTTTTCTCTGGTGCGTTTTATTTCCCTTCCTTATCTTTACTCTGATATGAGAATCTTCTTTGCTATAAGCTGGTAATATTGTAATAAAAGTAATATCGTTATAGAAAAATAATTTTCTGGCCGTTTGTCCACAAAACTATGCAGTTTTTTTTTGTATTGTTTTCTGTAGTAGTACAAGTTTAACACATATTAAAAAAAAGCAATTGAAATAGAACATATCTTTAAACAAAACCTAATAAGAAAATGTCCAACTTGTATCATAAAATAATTTCTTGACATAAATGAATCGCTAAATGTAGAAAGGGTAAAGACCATTGCAAAAATTTCCACTACTCTTCTTTCAACGTTATAGTGTGAAGAAACATGCAAGGAAACCTCTTATGGACTTGACCCTTTTCTTACATTTAGAGATTAAAATATTTGTTTATATTTAAACAAATTTTTATTGTGTATATTATTTTTATTTTTTATAGTTTCAACATTGCCTGATAACTTTGAAGAAGTGTATGGGACCTTAGAACACAATGGAGGAAAAAAGACTACAAACAACCTAAAAATATTGTTTTTATCAGTAAGCATATTTTTAGCACTGAATTAAGCAGGCATGAGATTCTTCCGTTTTTTAGCGGAATTTTAGCTTTTTTTCCCACATTTTTAAGTTTTCCCACTTTTTTTCTAAACATTTAAAAAACATTTTCTTAAAATCAAAGGCTTCAATAATTAGGGTATTTTGAGAATGCTGGAGTTCTTGATTTTTGGATAGCTGGAGTTCCTTGATTTTTGGATCGTCAAAATTTTAAGATCGCCGGAATTTGCTGATAAAAATTTGCGTTCCATAATTTTATTTTTTTTAAAAACTACACATTTTTGATTTTGCAACATTCCAAAATAAATCTTAATAAAATAATTATGTTGCACATCGCCAATAGCCCTCGTATAGCTCTAGTACGACAATAATTTAAACTAACCTAACTTAATAAAATTAATCTGTTTCCATCACAATTATTCCTGAAACAATTATATGATTGAAAATTTTTATAAGATTGTAAAAAATGATATATTTTGAATAACTGTTTTTATACAATCATATTTTATTTCTATCTTACGGTCTCTAAGTCTGTAATGCCTTAAGAACTTCCATTGGACGCAGCCATAGTGGGTTGTAAAATATTAGAAATAGAATAACTATTTATATATTGTCCTCAAACTACTTATTTATCTATTATTAATTGTTAAAAATTTACCATTATTTTTGTAACCTACTAATTTATTTTTGAATTTGTGCTGTTTTGTCTTTTCTTGTTAATAATCTACTGTAAGTGATGATTTTACTTAACCTATGGTTTCTGACCTTTTTGTATTTTGCAAAAAAAAGTTTTTAATGAAATTTACAAACTTTATTAAATGAACCATTAAAAATATATATATGTATTTTAATATGGTGAAACAAGATAAAATTTAATGTCAATTATTGTATTATTGATTTATTTGAAAATGTTCTTTTATTTATTTTTTAGTTTATCAAAATTCATCTTAATGTAATGAGTAAAAAAAACATTCTTTAATTATCATACTATTTAACTATTCATTATGTTTACATTCATAATGTACTTAAATTCTGTTGTTACTTTCCAATTATGAAACTGTACTTTTAAAAATTGTTATATTACATACTTATTTAATTATACATACTGTATTTGTAATTCTATTTATATTTTTAGTTTTGATGTATCAGTATTAATAAGTTATTATTTTAGTTAAGGTTTGTTATTTATTATGAAAACCGTGAATTTTTATATTTATCAAAATGTTTAACTTATGTATTAAAGTTTAATTTAATTTCTGCTCTAAAGTTCAATTTAAATACTTAAACATATAAACGTAAATTTATTAAAATATTAGCCTTTAATGAAATTCAAATTGTTATAACTACTCTTAAATTATAGATTGTGTATTGTATATTTTTTCACAGTATTTAAATAAAAGAAATAATGAACATGCAGATTAACATATTTGCCTACCTATATTTTAACAGTACACTATTTTATATTTTTTACACTATTTTTTTTTATATACTTTACCAGTACATTATTTTTTTTCTATTTAAACCAAAAAAAACTTTGGCCAAGATCTTTAGAAAAGTGTTATCGTTGTAAGTAAAGAAATTAACAATGAACATAAACTGAAATTATTTACAAATTATGTGGTACTTGGACTTGTATGAACTACATATCTTTCAGTGTAATTATTTAATAATTAAATTTATAGGGGGGGGGGGGGGGGGTGCTCTCCCAACTAAAAAAAAAGTGGTCAATGTTGTCCTTGTCACTTGACTGTGTCTCATAATTACTAGGGTAAACAATTCCTTCAACGTTTATTACTTGGTTAAATTACATAATTGCATCAGAAACTTCATTTTCCCCTGTACTTTAGAAATCTTTAATGCAGAACTCTGTCTTCGTTTACACTGGCAACCCATTTATTATGCCATTAATGTTTAGTCCATTAAATTGCCCATAGACCTTAACGTTTTAATATCTTGTTTATAACGACAATTTTTAATTAGCCCTTCAGTTATAACGCTAAAAACATTTTTAGATTATATCCGAAATGCCTACTTAAAGAAAAAATAATTGGAATTTTTTTTGTTTTCATTATTAAAATTTTTTCTCCAAATGATGCAAGTGAAATTTTTGCCTGGAAGCAAAAGAGATTAAACTATGACTACTCATAACACATAGCGTTAAAATTTATTTAATTGATGTCATTATATAACTCGGGGGGGAGGGGAATTGTAAATGCGCAGTTTATGTTAGTTGAATAATCGTCAAAAAAAAGTTGGGGTGTGAAAATTGGAATAACGGAAATTATTGCTAATGGTCGTTTTGTTTGATAGGAAAAGAGTGTAAGGAACGTAAACTCTGTGACTTTTTGAACTATTTTAATTTCATTCATTATAATACAACCATTCATTTTCATACAACCAAATTCAAATAACATTGTCTTTTTCAAAAAAAGATTTCTTATAAAACCTCTCTTTGTAGAGTTCAGCTTCTGGTTTTCTTTCTCTTCGGTTTTTGATCGGTTCTCTTCGGTTTTTAATTTGCAGAAATTTTATGACGGATGGCCGCGGGTTGAAATAGGCCGTCCCGCAGCCATTTAGAGCGATATTCAATCTTTTGTTTCATGTTTCGTTCCGGCACGATGGTCCGATTTGACTATATTATAACTGGAAACTCGGCTCCACCTGCATCGAATGGGGAGTTGCCACGATAAGTTTTCCAAGCAACTTTTTGAGTGGCCCTTTGGATACAACGAACATTTTCTTTAGTCTTGTGGAAGTGCAGGAACCAATGTCCGAATTCGCTGGGAGAGTGGGAATTTGATCAATGAGCGGCCAGCTTTCACATACCGAATCCGAAAATTCAGAAACTTCATTCGGAAACAGGTTGGAAAGTAAATTTTCTCCGACGGAGATTATTTCTGCCGCTGATCCTGCAACGCATAAGGCTTTGGCGGTTTTTACAGTTTCGGCCTGTTCGTCATTAACTTTATCTTTAAGAAAATTTATTGATGATAGGACAATTTATTGTCTTATTGATTCAAAACGTCTTGAAAATGTTGTGACATTAGAATTGACTTTCTCCCTACGCTTACTGGAAGTATCTTCTTTTTATCTTCTCACAAGCTTCGAAACCACCGGGATAAGGCGCATTTATCATTAACTCTAGTTTAGTTATGTCAATATTCAAAACTGTGATGATGTCTGATAGAATGATATTGCTTTTTTGAAATTTTTTTTGAAGGCTTTGAAATATGCGGCAAATGTCGCCCATGACTAAAGTCAGTTAAAATTGTAAAGAACTCTCTTCTCACATGTTTAACATCCCTTTTGCAATATTCTTTTCTTTCTTGTCCTCTTCCGAATCAGACATGATATTCTGCCACTGTTTCCGACAGTAAGGCAAGTTTTTGATGACTGCTTGAATTGTTTCATTCTTTTGCTTGTGGGAAGGGTTAGGGGTCACGCTTTATTGTAGCATTTTTTTACAGAAAAATAAAAAAAATTATAGAAACACATAACCGCTGGAAAAAATTAGGATGCTGGACCGCTGGAAAAATTAGGATGCCCTGCTGTCAAGTGTCAGTCCCATAGAGCTAATGCATTAGTTTTGAAATCACAACTTTTGCAAAAGAATTGCTTTGCCATGTTATCCCATTTTCACCATGTATGGGAATCATCAATTTAAAACGAAATTGAAAAGAAAATAACATCCAGTTATTTAATTATTAATTGATAAAGTTTTAAAATAGCCATCTGTTGTATATTTTTGGGATTTTAAAACTTCAAAAATATATAATTAACTAGATAACATTTTCGTCTCAAATTTATTTCATTCCGATGTTATGTTGATTTCCATACCTGGATGAAAAGGGCTAACATGGCAAAGCAATACTTCTGTGGAAGTTGCGATTCCAAAACTAATGTATTAGCTAGCTCTATGGGGCAGACAATCCCTCTTAATATTCAACCTTGTTCATAAAGCAATAAACATTGCAGTCCCTTGAATTATGCTATAACCGGGTAATACTGCAAAAATATTTTATTTCGTTGATTTTTTTAAAAAACCTTTTTTATGACCATTCATAATAAATTTAAATCTGATAAAGTAGTAAATTTCTGTGTTTGTTGTAAAGAAAAAGCTCATAGACAGATATACAAGAAATTTATTAGGACAACGTTGATTTGGAATTTAAAAAATATCACAAGTTTAAACAAGCAATGAAAATTGAATTGAAACAAGATAACACCCCAAAAGTAGTTTGTCTTCATCTTAGACATTTTGCCTGTTATATGAAATATAATGGAGTAGTAGAATACAAATTTTTTTTGCACTGTTTCAAAGGTATATAATGTTTTTTTTAAATATATTTTCTTTATTAAAGCATTTTAAAAGAAAAATATATTCTAGTCAAACCTCTTTAACACAAACTCAAAAGGAGCTCTGTAAACTTGTGCTCTCTAAAAGTCAGAAAAATTTTAGTTATTCAATTAATGCTCATTTATTCATTTATATAGACTATTTATTATGATGACTCAGAATAATCGGAAAAGTGCATTTGAAATATCCTAGGGCTTAAATTGCCACATAAAAAAAAATCAATGATTTATTTTTTACAAATTCAATTCAACAAAAACTCAATTTTACTTCAGATTTTTTTTTCATGTAGTTCAATTGATGTTCATTTAATTTGATTTGTGAAAGTTGAATCATTTAGCTTTTTGTGAAACTTTCAAGTCAGTCATTTTGAATTAAGCAAAATTTTGTGCAAACAAGGTTTGACCATTACTTTGAAACATATTTAAAACTTTTCTGCAATTGATCAATACTAAAAAATAATTTAATATGCATAAAATGTACAAAAAAAAATCTATCAATGAATCTATTTCAATGAAAATTTGGCCCTTTCACTTTAATTCGGGTGATCATTAACTAATTTTCACAATCAATTTCAACTTTAAGAAGCATAAATAAATTACTGACGATAATAAAAAGGACAAGCTTGAACATTCATGCAAAATTTCTACAAATTTGTTTTAGATAACAGTATTTAATAGTTATACATGTTTCAGCTAATTATTGCTATTATAGTATTACTGCAAAAGCTCTTTCTCTATGTAGAGTTAGAGAATTAAAACATCATATAATAGTCTAAGAGATTAACACGAATGAAATAGCCAGCTTTTAGCAAAATATAAGTACACATTATATTATAAGTAACATGGAATATTTTCAAAAAGAAAAAACCATAAATTATATAAACTTCAATAAAGTTTCTATTTTATCACAGCTTTCATAACTAGGCATTTATTTTAAATATAAATATGAAACACCAAAGACCATATTAAAACAGACCTTTTTAAACTAGCCCATGAAACATCCCTACATTGTGGGTATCTTTTCAACAACCAGTGTACATGTCACAAATAACTCAGCTTCTACCTTAAGAAACAGACAGTTTTGTGTGGAAAAAGTTAGATTAATCGAGATAGATTAAGTTAGATAAATCGATTTCTTTTATATTTTGTGGTAGATAAAAAAAAGCCTTGCTAAAACGATACTTCTTTACAAAATAATCGTGGTTTTGGGGAAAATTTAACTTGCAGGTTTACGATCAAGCGTTTCTCAAGGTACCCATTTTGGTAAAAGATTTTTTAAGCTTGATGTAAAAAAATTGAGGTATAAAAGTACTGATTACATCCTCATTAACTTTCATCATTTTCTTAAGCTATCTAAAACGTTTCATTTTAAAAAGTACATTTGTACTTATGTACCAAAGCAACCTTTTCTTAACAATCATGAAAAGTACCCACAATGTCGGTTTAGTGGGATAGACATATAGATACAGAAAAAGTTCAACAAAATTCCTCATAAACTTAACAAAATAAACATAACAAAAGTAAAATGTATAGATATGTATTAAACTTTAGCACAACATAGAAATAAGTAAAAAAAAAAACTGGGGAAAACCAAAACTTATCAACTAAACACTCCTCCTAAAATCATTTATCCTGTTTAAATTTAAACTCATTAAACTTCAACATAAGAAGAACATTGAAAATAATAATTAAACAACACTTTAAATCAGGGCAGTTTATTTGATAATGCTAGGGTTTGTGTTTTGCTACATGTAGGTTTTGTATCAGAATGGAATCTACTTCTTAAAGCATTCAAACTTAACCACAAAGGAAGAAACGCCTTTTTAAACAAAATGTTATTCTATTGGATGTTGTTAACCAAAAGAAGTTAACTGATTAATTACTAATAATCAATAATAATAAAATCTCATTGGGAAACGTAGGAAAATATGGGAACACACCAAATCACCCTGACCTATGAACCTGCAATTAACATTATTTATGGCATTAAAAAAATTATTTTTCAAAGGCTAGTTTATATTATTATAGGAATAAAAGAAATAATAGCATTCAGCTGTAACAAAAAAGGGTTTTTTTTTATAGCATCTTCACTCCAGAGGTTCACATTGTAGAATTCACCTAACGATTTCATTTTTACAGTTTTTCTTGATAGTAACTCATATTTTGAACAAAAGTGTTCAATTTTCAGCCTTTAATTTCAGGAAATCGGTCGTTTGTTTAAATAAAAAAGTACCAATGATCATAATGACATCAAATTTGAAGCGAATATCATTGAAAAAAAGAAAAGTTTTAAATTTTCCCTGAAAGATTACGTTGTAAGCATCCTCATTTAAGGATTTGAGTACATAAATCGCAAAACAACAGCTAAAGTATAAGTTACACATTAAACCAACTGCATCAGCATGCATGACTGCACTAGTTAAAACTGTTAATTACGTTAGTCCATCCCCAACGACAAAGCAATATCACATCGGATGAGAAAAATTGGTTTTTAATTAAGCTGAAGGCCAAAAAATTACAATCTAATTGGCTTTAAAATTTAAATAAATTAAATTTAACAAGTAACTTACACTTTAGCTGTCGCTTTACAATTCATTTGCTCTTTGCACTCAAACCCTTTATAGCAGCGCCATTTGTCAAAAAAAAAATATTCCCTTGAAATTTTATGTCATTCTGAGTAGTTTTGTAGTTTATATTTTTTAAATAGAGTTTTGAGTTGTAACTTAAACTGTGATACCCTGAATAAAGAATATATATGTAGGATTTTGCTCAAGGAGTGAAGAGGTTAATTAAAAAAGATTTTAAACAATATGATCTTAAATACTACAAATTTATTTTTAAAAATATAAAAAGTTTAATTAAGATACTTTTAAAATAGATTTTTAACTTTTGTTTTTATGTTTATTCTACATTAAAAAAAGTTATTTCGAAAGATATGCATATATTTAAAGACAATAACATTACATTGAAATCGTCAGGTAGGCAGCTTTATAAAATATTGCAAACAGTTATATTAGGCTAATGAAAATGAACACAAAAATAAATGTAGCTATTAAACTGTAGCTGATAAACACAATTATATAAAAATCTAAGAAGGTTTTTCAAAAATTCTAATCATATTCTTAAGTAGATAAAATATTATTTAATAATATAATTTCTTACATATATATTTGGAACACCAACAAAATAAGTATATGTCATAAAATTTATAATTTAATAACTGAATCACAAATATAGATATTTGTTAATGAGGAATTGTCAAAGCAAAATTATTTATATCGGGAGCAGTTTACATTTATCTAATACTAAACATTTTTATAGAGTAAAGTACAAAATGAATCTACAAATTTATTTTGGGATAAACTTGGAAGCTTTCTTTCAGTTATAAAGAGACAGAATAGGTCAATTGGTTAGAAAGGTAAGAAGATCCTTTAATCTATTTTGATATCTCTGTTGCATAAATAGGCTAATAGCAGAGAGGATTAATACATCAGCAAATATAGAAGAGTTAGACAATTAGTTGGTATGGACAGTGATATAAATTTTTATAATTTGTATCTACAACATACCCTAAATAAGTTAAAATAGAACTGCAAATGAAATAAATTTTTGCACTCACATAATTAAGCGAAGAAAAAAACATATAACATTCAAAGTGGAAACACCTTTCATTTGTAATTTTTTAATAAATTTGAAATGTTACTTTTATCGTAAAATATTTGCAGAGCTGGTAAAAAAGTATTAACTTTTGGAAAGAAGATTAGTTTTTAAAAATAACAGTATATACACATTTTATATATATGTTCCATATCATAACATATGTACTTTGGATATTTATAAAATACAACAATTTACTGTAATTAAACTAAGTGTATGAATTTATTTGTAACACTAACACCAATTTCAAAATTTGGAGATATATATGTTGTTAGAACAACTAACTAGCATTACAATATGTATATACTATAATTATAAAATCGAACTTCTACTTATTGTATGTTATAAAACTTTTAATTTTTCTTTTGTTATTTTAATCACACTGTCATGCAAAAGTTTCCAAAAATAAAAATAATAAAAATTTAAAATTGAAACTTTGAATATTTTTCATGGAGTGCAAAGGTTTTACCAATTCTTGCTTTCTAATGACGTTACTTACATAATGTGCTAGTCAGTAAATTTGCTCGAATTCATTTATTTAGTTTATTTGGTAACATATCAGGAAAGTTTGAGTTGAATTTTGTAAATGCTTCAATATGATGTATTTCATCTAAACCATAAACTGTTGGAAACTCTGCTTGCCGATACGAGTCAATAACAAATATAGTAGATAACAAATATAAACTAAATAAGTTTATACAGGTCAAATTTGTAGAATGTTGTAAATTCAGAAAATCTCTAGATTTAAAGGTTTTACAAAAAGTGCTTAGTGTAAAATATGGTGAGAAAAATTAGGTATTTTTTAGAAATAATGTGGGAATATACAAATTTTATTTATATAAATGACATAAGATCGCCAAAACAATCTTGCAAAAATAATGTATAAAAATGCCTCAACCACATCGAAAAAGGCGATTCATAGTATTAAAATGTTAATACATTACATAATGTCGAATAATTCCTTCACCTTGTACCCTGTAGTTTTTCCTAAAGGGTATTAGGTTCATCCTTATCTACGGCCTTACTAACAATGTCCAGCTCCGCAGGAGTAGCTTTTTCTTCGCTGCTTGTTGAAGAATTTTGGAATGACAATGCCCTTTTCAGAGCATGCTTTCGTTTCTTCAACGTCGAAAGAAACCGTGAACTGCTGCCGGAGCTGGAACTGCCGGAAAAGAACTTTTTAGCTCCAGAGGCATTGTCAGGAGGGGAGTCTGACTCCTGCGAGGAGTTCTTTTTTAGAATCTTGATCTGTGGCAGACTTAACTTTCTCTGCACTCGCTTATGGGTGGATAGATAGGGGGTCTCGAAGTTGATACTCATGGCATCCAAGTCTTTCTGGATGACGGGAATGTTTTCGCACTGAATTTCTTTGATAGACCCCCTTGCTTGAGGAGATGACTCCACTTGTGGTTTGGTGACACAGTCTTCATGGTTGGAACATGGTTCATAAAGATTTCTGTTGATAAAAAAAATAGGGTTTTTGAAGATAACTTTAAAAAATGATAAATAGCTGTTGCACTAATGAAAGAGATAGTCTATTACAATGGGAACTATAGTAAATAAACACTTTAAAAAACAAAAGTCTTAAGTTAAAATTGAACAAATGTATAAAATTGCAAATATATATTTTAATCGATGTAAAAAAACTAAAAAAAGCATCAAAGTTGAAGGTCATCCGTTTTTCTTCAAAAAACGGACCAACTTACAATACATATGGCAATACTTTTTGTGTCTAAAGTGAAAAATCGCAGCAACAATTTTTTCACGTTCCACTAGCTCCATAGTACATGTTCGGACATAAAAACTTATGGTTGACATTTGGCACAAAGGTCCAAGGTCATTCAAAGTTATTCGCAAAGATGTTTTTTTTCTTAACTTTTGACCTTCAAAATTTTCTTGTGCCAACAGTGAACCAAAAGTGTATGTATTCCAGTGTGTTCCCAAGTGTATGTATTCCATACTACAGAGAAGTACTCAAAAATAGCAAGTGATGTGCGGTGGCACTTTTGGTTACAGAAATATTTGACTTCGAAATTGTTGAAAATACAAAACTGCACGATTTTCAAGGTCATTTATTCATTGTGCCAACATTGAAAAGGTATAAAATTAGCTGGAAAATAATCCTTATGTATTGCAGAAATAAAAGCAATTCACAGACCTATGGGTATTTGCTCCAATTTTATTTAATGAGGCTCTAAACTTTGCAAAAAAAACTCAAAATTTTATGCAATTTTGTAGCCTGAAACATGCCCTTTGTATGTGAAAATATTGCAGTAAAATTTCAAAGGAATTAGCACATACCATTCAGTGTCATTTTCGGAAAATGCAATGACATTCTGGCAATATTATGGCATTGGAATAGGAAAGAAAATAGAATATACAAACTGTCGGTTTACTTCAGAAAGTCGTAATTAATGAATTTAGTGGAACAGAAAAGCAACCTCCAATATTGCATGTTACAACAACTCAGAGAGTTGACAGACATTATAATAGTCTACATTTCTGTCCACAAGAAGAGTGTATTGCAACATTTGATAATATGGCATCCCTAGATAAGCACTTAACCACTGGAACTCATAACTTTACTAAGATCAATAGCACATTAGACAAAGTATACTGGAAAACTCGAGGCATCTACTTGCATATCTTTTGCTGCAACAAATGAGACCATAACTTTTAAAAACAATACATCAGAAAAAAATGTGTTTGAAACAGGCTGGGCATTTCCAGAGAGAAAAAAAACATGTTTTACATTAAAACAAAAACTGTATTTGCTAAATTGTAAACTTTTGGTACAAGAAGTTACGGAGATCTAAACTTTGCAAAAAACACAAAATTGCATGAAACTTTGAGATTTTTGCAAAGTTTAGAGCCTCATTAAATAAAATTGGAGCAAATACCCATAGGTCTGTGAATTGATTTTGTTTCTACTATACAGACGGATTATTATCCAGCTAATTTTATACCTTTTCAGTGTTGGCACAAGGAATGAATGACCTTGAAAGTCGTGCAATTTTGGATTTTCGGCAATTTGAAAGTCAAATATTTCTGCAACCAAAAGTGCCACCGCACATCACTTGCTATTTTGGAGTACTTTTCTTTAGTATGTATTCACTAGAATATATACACTTTTGGCACAAAAAAATTTTGAAGGTCAAAAGTTCAGAAAAAAAAATTCGAATAACTTTGAATGACCTTGGACCTTTGTGCCAAATGTCAATCATAAGTTTTTATGTCCTAACATGTACTGTGGAACAAGTAGAACACGAAAAAATTGTCACTGCGATTTTTCACTCTAGACACAAAAAGTATTACCATATGTGAAAGTTTGACCTTTTTCTTCAAAAAATGGACGACCTTCAACTTTGACGGCCCCAAAACTTTAATCAATTTTTTTTTTTTGCAAAAACAAAAATATACGTGTCTAATAGTTTTAGATAAAGAACATATTCAGCAAATTTCAACAAAATTATAAATGTCAACTATCCAAGCCTGCCTGACTCTTAAAAAAAAACTGGTTCTTAACATCACATGAACCAAAACATTTTCTAGTTTCTATAACTTGTAATCTGTTCCATGTTAGACCTCAATTTTCCTTGTAACTCAGTTGTTCATAAGGATATTATAAGGACTCAGTTGTTCACAAAGATATTATAAGGACCAAGAATTAAAAAAAGCTGTTTTATGGTTATTAAAAATTATTTTCAAAATTAAACTGTTTTTAAGGTCTGTACAAACCCTGTGGGGGAGGAAACCCTAGAGGCAGTAGCTAAGTGTTCTGAGGAATGTTCCTTTGTTGGGGTACTAGATGGGGAAGGACCCAAAACTAGGTCGGAAACAGAGCTTTTCTTTGTTATAAAGATGTGTGCCTCGGTCTGACAAGATCGGTTTCTGCACTTGGCTGTTTTCTTTGTTGGTTTGGGGGTAGTTGATGGGGATTCAAAGCTGTTGCTCTTGCTGTCCATTTTCTTCTTTTTCTTTAAGAGGGTGCTTCGATGGAAGTGCTGCAAGAAATAAATACAATTTGCAGTAAGCTGTTTTATGGAATTTGTGGTATGACTTATTTTTAAATTTAGTGTTGTAATATAAATAAATTGAAAAATATTTATAATCTAACTATTATGTGTGAATATAAGATTCCAATATCAAGAAGGAAATTAAGATTAAAATTGCAACATATTTTATTTCCTAATTTGTTACGACAAATGTTGTCATCAATTGCTTTTTTACATATACACTTATAATGCTTACATATTATCAATGCAGATGGCATTTTATATAAGCCACGGTTTAATGCAAAATTAAATAATGTTTTTTAATAAAATATTTTTCTTTATTGAACATAAAAATTATGCATTGTCTTAAAAACAAAATATCCATATTTAATTATCATTATAAGTTAGCAGAGGCAATATAATATTAAACCCTGTGTATGTAAATAGTGCATATCAACATGTCCCTGTAGAAGTGACATACACTCAAATAATACTTTGCAGTTTAAAATTTTACAAATGTTCTCTTTTTAGCATGGTGTCAAGTACAAGATTATGATAATAACTCTTTAATAACTCAACAATGAATTTATAGGTGAACATAATCTCTATTAATCTTACCTTGACTGCTTCCCTCCTTTGGAATTCTACTTTTGCCATTTTTGTTGCAACCCATTGTGGCACATCTGGGATTGCATAGGCGATACCAAATTTTAAAGATAATATTATGTGCTGCAAAACAATAAATAAATCTTGTTTCAGATAAAACACAGCATGATACAAGTTTTTTTGGGGATGGGAGGGGGGGGTGGGGATTTTTTAAAAGAGATTTACACATTTCGAAATCAATTTGGCAAATAAATCTCGAAGAATAGAAAGGAGAGCTTTAAATTGTTTTTACCTCTAGGACAATAATTAAAATTATTGTTCCTTGTGTTGAAAGATTTGGAAACATTCTCTGTACTTGACCAGACATTCCAATCAATGCACAATTTACAATCACAGCAATGACACCCATCACCTCCATGGCATCCTTGAGAAAGAAAAGAAATTTAAAATGCATACATTAGAGTCGCAGTAATTAACCCTTTAAAAGGCCGTGGGAAGTATACTATAAAGTTAGTGGGAAATATACTTTTCACTAACTTTATACCTTTCAATAGCTACCATGGGGGGGTGGGAAACAAACTTTACACCAGGGATTGAAGTAAAGCGTTACTTGTAACGGTTACTTTTTTTCTTCTTACGCCGAGTGTTAGATTTTTCAGAAAGTAACTTAGTTACTTTTAGCGGTAACTAAGTAACGAAAATTGTGTTACTTTTCATGACTCTCTTCACTGATATTTTTGACACAGTTCAGCGTTCGGCTTACATTTAATTATTTCAAATTTAACAAAGCTGAATTTTTGTTATTAACTTCTTCCAATTGTCCCTATTATTTAGTCTCGGTTCTCTTTGAAAAAGGGTAAAATGGCTAAATGCCAATTTTTCTTCTAACTTGAAATTTCTAAAAGTAACTGTGATAGTTACTTTTCACATTAAGGAACTGTAACTAGTTACTTTTCATATTAAGTAACTGTAACAGAGTTAATTTTTAAAAGTAACTTTCCAATCTCTTCTTCACACAAAAAAAAGATGCTGTGGGAAGTATATTTCCCACCAACTTCATAACCTTTGAATAGCTCTGAGTAATAGGAGGGAAATATAACTTTCACCCAAAAGAAGGATCTTAAAAAATGAAATTAAATTTTAGGTAAAAAGCTATATGTACTTTTTATAAATCAATCCCAAAAATCTTTTATTCTAACGTTACTAGAAAAAAATGGCCTTTCAAATGGTCCGATTGAATAATAATTTTTTTTTTGTCTAACACCTTTTCTCTTAAATAACCAGTTCTGGATAAGTACCCTATATCAAGTACAAAATCCCTATGCAACAACTACTAGACACATAATATACAAAAGCAAAATCTAAATACAGCAACACCTTAGTACACCATTTTAAATGTTAAAAGAGCTGTTTACAGCAAAGGTCACACTACAGTACATAAATTAAATATTTCTATGTGTATCTTTAAATATATTTAGATTAAAAAAATATATGTATATAAGTAAATTAAAATTGCACCATAGAAGCAATATTTGATAACTAAAAATCAAAACTATATGCTCATATTTCTCTAATTATTTAGTGCAATAAATTTTAAAATTGGTTATATATAGATTATAGACTTCTCTCAAAACAAAATAGCAAAATCTTAAGACAAAATTTACCTGCCAGGTGCCAATATTTTCTGCTCTTTGTCCAAAAGGACGCTGAAAAATCATGCATAACTTGAAGGCATCACTTCTTATTTCGATAACATTGTTCATCAGAGCGCACATTGCTGCCATTGGGAAGGCAGAGGAGAAGAGGATAACATAGCCAAACTGAATGAACATTTCAAGGTAGTCTTCGAATGTACCTTCATACTGGAAAAAAGTACATTTTTGTACAATATAATTGATGTATTAAATAATAAAATAATCCAATACTGTTTCGATTGTTTTTGCTTTTTTGTTGTAATATTGACAAAAATACATTAATAAATCAAGTAATTAAGTAAAATAACTCATTAATAAAGATAAAAGTCATTGAGTTGAATGGCCGTTAAAATATTTAGAAAACAAATTTTAGTAGTTTTTATTTAATAAATATCTGAATAAACTATTAAGCTACAAATACTACTGAAACTCATAACTTTATTAAAAGTTATGATTCTCAAAACAATGCTAATTACTAGAGTACATTTTAAAAAACATTCTGCAAATAATTATCCATTTTACTCGAAAACTATCGAAAGAAACTGGACATGATAAAAATATAATTTTTAATTTCATAACTTCTATATATAATATTTACCTGCCCATGGTAGATATCTTAGTTGTACTATGGAGAATGTGAGTTTTGCAACCAGACCCTGCTTATTATAGATCATTTGAAGAGCTTAGTGGAAGAACGTGCTAAGTGACAAATAGGTGAAAACAAGAAAATAAGCTTTAAAGTTATTAGTTTGCATTTAAATCCATTAAAAACGATACTTGCAAACGGTAAAAAATATACTAAACCTAAAGTTTATGAAAAAGGGGAAACTTGAATGGTTAAAGAAGTCATTAATATGTTCATTGACACAAAAATCTCAATTTTTTTCAGAAATGTCTCTTAGCATGTTCTTCCACTAAGCTCTTCATTTGTTCTAACGCACCCACCTTATACATTGCACTTTCCACTTCAGCCTGAGTCAAGTTGTTCTTTCCTTCCTCCCCCCTCCCTTCATGTACTGGTGAAGAGGGGGCGGAAGACATGGTGTCACTGTCTTGATCCGAGCTGCAATCCTTCTGGCTGTCGCTCTCTGTCTGGGCGTGGTCTGCACCCAAGTGGGCCAGCTTCAAGGTCTCAGTCAGGAATGGGATGAAGGACTCTTTGATGTTGCCAACCACCTGGCGGGTTATCAGAAGGGCTGCCAGTTGCTGGAGGAGAAACAACAGAATAATAAAATTGCGACAGTCACGATACTTCTACTATAACTGATGGAATGAAGGATGGATGTTTGGTTTTAATAGCACAAAGGTATCAAAGACCATACTGCACCAGACACCAGGTTTTTCTAATCAAATGTTGAAAAGGGAGCATAAAAGCGACACAAAACGTTTAAAAACAATTGGACACATAAATTTAACACTAGGTTTTCGAATTAAAAGATTAAAATGGTTTCTAAAAGCGGCACATAACATTAAAAAAAAAAGTTCGACATCTAAATCAGAAAATAAAAGCCTATGTCAACTAAAAAAAACAAAGCATGATTTGGGGGGTGGCATGATATGATGAACACTTAGTGGAGTATCACACATTACACAAATAGTCTGTTCTTGTGCCAGCAGAAGATGCAAATGTGTGTGTCTCGTGTGCTTAATCAGGAGACAAGCCAGCACTGTCTTCTACCTTCTGCTCGGTTACAATAAAAATGGCCAGGTTATGGATGGTGATATATTATGAAACTTATTTTCAATTTGAAGGTCCTATTCTTTTTGCCATGCTGTATTGATTGAATGTGCACATGCCATATTGGCATCGAGCAAATTGAGAGGGGAGGGGGCACTGCTGCTTTGACTCTCTACTATGACTTAAGCGTCTTGCACTGTAACTTTATAAATTTGTCTTTATAAGTCATGGACAAGTCACCAGTTTGCTTTTGTCCCCACGGATTTAAGAAAGAATTGAATTAGGAACTTATAAAAATAGAAATAGACAAAATTTCAAGCAAAAAAACTTTATAAAGACAAAATTACAAAGTTACAGTGAAAAACGCATCAGTCATAGTAGAAGTTGCAGTCACATCCTTATAAATAAATATAGAAAAAGGTCACGCGCTCCGAACTGTGATTTCATTGGTTGTTTTGTTTTTTGTGGCAAAGTGTTGAAACAAGCCCATTGAAAATTGCTGAGTGAAATAAATTGGATATATGAAAACCTTGTTGGGCCAAAGATATTTTTTAACATTAATTTTATTGTTTGCATATTATATTACTATTTAAATCATATAAGCATCAATTGATGACAGTAATGAATAGAGTAATAATAAAACCCCAATAGTTAAGGTTAATTTTGTTGGAGAAGATAGCGTGCATTATGTAAATAAGTTAGTTTCCATTCCTCACCGATATGGTGACTTTGTATAAATATCTTGTTAAACTGTAATAAAGTGTCTTGTTATGTTTTTTACTCATGCCTAAGTTCATTGACCAACCATAAATCCAACAAATTTTAACGTTAATATTTTAGGAAAAGTGTAAAATTACTAGATAATCAAAGAAACTTTTAATAACATTGCTGTTTCTTTCCTTTTAAACTAATGTATCAAAATTGAGGTATAATGTATCTTTCACAAAATGCTTAAACATTCAGTAAATATTAAGGGTCTCAGCAAAAATTAGTTTGATTCTCATATTAGAATGGAAATGTTATAGTAAAAGTAAAATTTCTTGATTATTTTGTTTTTTAACAGAAAAAATAACGCAACAAACTCACTTCTCTTAACTTTTCCATATCTTGCAAGTAGAAAGCAATGTAAAACAGCGATAAAAAGGAATTTACAAACTGAAACTGAAAAAGAAAGATTTTTAAGCTTAACTTTACAAAAATGTAATTAGTTAAATGAAAACTGACATTAAATTATAGAGAACATATGAAAATTACAAAATAAAAGTATACAACAGAAAATAATTGTTCATTATTAAATACTAAAAAAAATATTTAAAAAAAATAAGGAATAAATTTACAATAATTTTTTTTAATTATGTTTGTTGAATAAGTATATATTATTCAGCATTGGTTAAAACAATATAACACAAACAGGATTTAAAAAATACCTCAGTTCTAAGAATATATAAAATAAGTTACTAATTCACAATCAAAAGGTAAAATGACCAAAAATACAAACAAAATAAAAATCCACCAAAGCTCCAAACTGCAGTTCTACATGCGAAATGCAAAACATCACTTGGCAAGCTAACATTGAGATACCATACTAACCAAGAGCTCTTTAGCTACAAGATGGTTTTCATATTCTTCCTCTCCCCTATAGTTCTCTGGCAAGGCATAGAAAAAGGCAAAAAAGAAAACAAAGAGATTTGGTGTCTAGGAAATGTAGTGAAATTCAGAATTAATAACAGAAATTCCATGCTCCATTGGTATATCTTAGATAAAGAAAAAAAAGAAATAGTGAAAGGAAGTTGAAACAAATATATTGTACCCTTTATTATCCTTATTCCTCATCATATATACCTAAATAACGAAAGTCATAAACCCATAATGACATACAACAGTATTTTTTCAGAAATGCAACATGTTTTCAACCGACGTTTTTCAACCGTGAGTTTTATATACATCAAAAGATTGGATTTGAATATAGTCAAGCTCTGTTTTCTTTAGTATGCACACAAGACTTAAACTTTTAGAGTATCACGTACAATTATTCTCATATTCTTGAAAGTAAAAAGGATATTTTTAGAGGACATTTGTGTAGATCTTATATATATGCTTATATTTAAAAAGCAAAACTTTTAAAGCTAAAAACAAATAATGCATTAGAAACCCCAAAAAAAATATTACTTGCAGTTTTAACAATAAATTGTAGACAATAATTTGCCTATCTATACGATTGTCAATAGTATATATTGTGGAAAATGGGAAATAATATATTGTAAGAAGTCTGTAGTATGTGAGTAACCATTTATTACTTGTAATAACTGTGCATTTTAATAATGATTATTTTGTTGAATTTTGATAATCTCGAATAGAAAAAAATCTGCATTTAATATAACCGAAAAATAATAAGATTCACTGTAAAAAATATATACTCTTAATTTTAAATATAAAAAAAGTGAATAATAATCTCAAATCTTGATTCTTTTTATTTTTGAATATTAACTTTGTAAACTCAAAAAATTATTCAAATAATAATAATAAAAGACCTGTAAGTAAAAACTGTATGAAATAGCAGAAAAGTGTATCAAAGTGTTTAATAAATCAACAATACAAATGATTTCAGAGTTGACCTTGAAAAGAAAAGCGGAAATTTGAAGCAAAAACCAAACAGCGCTCATAGCTTTGTAAGCAACATGCAGCCAAATTTTTGGAAATAATTACCAAAAAAAGAATTGCATTTAAATTTACATATTAAAATGATACAAAAAAAGTGCTATGTTGAAGATATTTTTTAAGAAAATTTATTCAAAAGATAAACAAGAAGTAATTGTATTTCGTTTTTAATTTCAAGTACCAACCAGAACTAATTTGACAATGAGATGATTTTCAAAACTGTCTTCCAGTCTATAGTGTTCTGTAAAATAAGACAATTTTATTTGAAATTTTGATGCAAATATCCCCGATTGGATAAAATTATATTGTTACTTATACCATAGTTTTCTCAAAATGACCTATTAATCTGGAAAATGGAAATGAAAGCATTAACTTGTCAATTTATATAAATATTTTTCTAATGTCATGAAAAATTTTGTTTAATTTGAGAAATTTAAAAAGAGCACTTCTACCCCAGATTTATTCACATGAATTAGACAACTTAAGACAAGCCAAGAAACAATTTCACTAATGCTTTATTTGTAAGAATTATATTGTTTATGACAATTTTCTAGTGTAAACGTTAAAAATCAAAAAATTTCAATATTTTGATATGCAAACAAGTTTTCTTTATGTGTATTAATAATAACACATGTTAAATTTAACTAATTTGAGACAATGTATCACAATTCTCATTACATAGCCTGTTATTTGTAAAATATAATTGTGGAAGAAAGTTTAGATTATAAGTTTAAAATTAAAATAATGTATGATTTTCTTTCAAACATGCAACTTAATAGTAAAATATCTTTGCTTGAAATGATGTATATAATGAATTTAAAATGATTAATGTTTATATATTAGAATTGAATGTAACAAAAAGCATGTTTTTATAAGAATTGAAGTATAAAGATTTTAGCCTTAATTAATTGTATTTTTTATTCAAAGAATTAAAAAAATACCTTAAAAAGTAGGTATTGACAATAGCGGTTTGATGTGGTTATGTGTTTGTTAACAGTTGAAACTAAAAAGCAGTAAAGAACAATGATAAGTTTTATGACTCTTTATTCCTGGATTTAATTATTTTGTGAAATTTCAAAGTTTTTGAAATCAAAATTCCCTATTGTAACAAAATATTAAATGCTAATATTGAAAAATAAAGCAAGATATTTCAAATATTATCCTTTTAAAAACTTCACTTTAAAAGGAACCATTATGTTTTAGATTTCATGTCCTTTTGTCAAAATATACACAATATTTTTGTTAGTGAAAAAAAAATCATAAAAAGAATCAGCTAAATTTCTCAAACCAATGTTATTTTTCAAAACCAGAATGTTTTGTGACGACTTTTCTTATAAATAAAAACCAAATATACTTAAAAACTGAATATGAAATATACAATTCACAGTATAAATTCTAATTGAATTCATATAAGTTCCATATTTATCACAATACGTAAGCACTAAGAAAAAAATTCCAGCATATAAATAACTTTAGGTAAAATTTACCTTTATCATTCAGCCAAACAGCAATTCTATGATAAACTCCATCCAAAACATTTATGACCAAGGCCAGCAAGACTTTAGGGAAAAGTGTCATCCAAAAAGGAAAACCTCGAGCATCTATCATTCGATCCCACCATGTCTATTTTCAGAAAAAAATAATCAAAATCTATTTGTAATATTACAACTTAAGATGTAAGAAAACAATATTTAAAATACATACAAATAATTTACATATCTATATCCCCAACTCTCTGCTTTGATAGTGTCTGTATGAAGTAGTAATAAATTCTCTGGACAACCAATTTTAAAACTTTACAGTCAGATTTTGCCATAGTTACCACTATAATAATTTTTTATAGAGAATTTGAAGTTTGCAAACAAACCCAATACCAATAATTTATGTATGCATGTATATATTACTATAGTAAGTGTATATATTAATACAAATATTATTTCTGCAACTTTTTATAAGAATTTTGAAATCAGACAAATGTTCCATAAATAAATTTGTGCCATTCCTCAATTTTGAATTCCTTTAATTTAAGCATTAAAAGTTAGTGTTAAATAATTCAAACTGTTATGTTATGAGCATTATGAAAGACAATATAATTTTAATTCTTAAAACTATCTTCTTGACCTGAACAAACAATAACAATGTTACTAAAAGAAGCGCGATTACAAACGTTTTCATCCGAAAACTTTTTCGATACAGACAGAAAGTACAAACCTGAAGTTCGAATATTAGGAACATAACAAGAAACACAACGAGTAAACAGAAGGCGATGATAGGCAGGCTGACACAATAGCGGAACAGATTTCGCTTCCAGGCAGGGTAGGTTGGTTCCATTCTTCCAGTGATGGAACTGACTGCCAAAGGACCCTGGGTCCAAAGAATGTAAAGAAATGATAAGCTTGAATTAAAATAAAGATTTTTTTTGAAAAAAATTAATTACGTAATTATACTTTATCAATTAAATTTGGAAAATTATAATAAACATGCAGGAGCAAAGTTTAATGCAAGGGTAAATTGATTCATAACATATTAATATTACAAATATAAGAAAAAACTTGAAATCTAAATTTTGTAAATTAGTTTAAGTGTATCCAGGTGTTTCTTACTGGTTAAGCATTATATGTGTTGTGAGAACTGTTTCTTATTATCATTGAAAAATTACATTTTAAGAATTCTCTTTTAAAACACTTCATGACTATGTTCTTAAGTTGTCAACTAAGATATTTATTGGAGATCCTAATTACAGTCAATATATAGTACATTTGTTCTTACAATATGTATTACATGAAAGAATTGTAACTAAGCTTTACTTAAATATTTAACCTACTTTTTTAATTGCTAATTAATTAAAAAACAGTCCTCTTACTGAAAAAAGAGGTCTAGGCTCAGCTAAAAGTTCATTCTGTATATCCAATGTACCCCAACGGTAAGCTAATTCAGCACAGTTTCTTTTCCAAGATTCTAAGTATAACGTAGCCCATAGAACATTAAATAATGCAAACACCACAAAACATACATCTTCTGTGGCCTAGAAATGAGAAGAAATGATATTTGTACTAAATATCTTATTTTTTCAAATAAAAAATCAGTATTTTTTTTTAATAAATGCAATAGATCAGGAAACTATAGCAAAATACAATTTACAGAAGAAGATTAATTTCAATCATGTAAGTACAAAAAATATCATCATGTAGCCATTATTATAAGAATAGGCTATGTTATTACAAATGTGTGTGACTTGCATGACTTAATTTTTACTAAAAATACTAAAACTTCATTACAGTTTGTTTTTAATTTAAAAATAACAAAAGAATAAAACTATCACTGTACTAAAATATAATTCATTACACTAATTTTTTTTTCTAATTTTTTTCCTACTTTTTAAAATTTAATTTACATATATTTTTTTAATATAAGCTGTAACACAATATCAGAACAACTCATTTCTCTAATTTTACTATTTATCAAATGCTAATAGATGAATCTGAAATAAGGAAAAAAAATACTGAAGATATCATTGTACAAAACTACAAAGTATATTAAATTGTACATTCTAATCATTTCCTTAATATGCTATCACGCAAACATACAAAAGTACTTGAGTTAATTCAATGTAAATACCTGATCTCTGCCATAACAACAAATCCACACAAAAAGACCAAAGAAGGCCGGCAGAGTCAAGGCTTTCGTATAATGTCCCAACCAAGCGAAGTAGATGGCAATTTTAACTCCAAAATAATCACAAATATCATCTAAAAATAAAAAGAGGCATTTGAAAATTATACTATTGCACATAATATGTGTGCAATAAACTTTTGTTATGTGGAAGGAAGCAGCAACAAGTATGGCCGATATTCTTCAAGTCAGTAAAATAATATCCCTTTTTTTTAAAACAAAAATTGATAAACAGATTTTTAATGGAAATAGGTACACAAATGCGACACAAAGCAAATAATCAAGAAATTATTAATTAAAAAAAAATTAGTTATGTTTTGGTATGAGGTCTAATTAAAAATATTGCCTAAGGCAGATTCCAATTAAAACATTTCTCTGATTAGAAGCAGGATTGAAACTTGCGCACTTTGGTACCAATGTATGCAAGTTTTAACCCTATTTTGACAAAATCTGATCGAAATATACAAAAAATGTATTTTTTAAAAACATTTTAAATGGAATTAGTTTTTTAAAAAAAATCTAGGAAAGCAATTTTATCTAAAACTTACTTAAAGGCTGGTGTTTGAAAACAGCTTGCATCCATGTTCTTTTTAATTTGTTAAGATCTTCACCACTATGTAAAGGTAAGACTTGGGAAATGACACCCTCAGCTAAACATTTAGGTACTGAAAGTTAAAAATATGAATAATAAAATGGAAACAAAGCGCATTAAATTCAAAATAAATTAAAACAAATTCGCATAATTTGTAAACACATAAAACTAAATTTTTTGAAATAAAGTAAAAAAATAAAGGATTTAAATGTGAATAATGATGTTCAGTAAAACCTTCCTATTTCTATTTCTTGTGACATAAATAACATCTTGAATTAAAGATTTATTATTAAAATTTTTGGTTATTTCTATTGGAAACCACAGGCATACACATATTTTTTTTAACAAAATACAGATCAAATCCAGAAAAAATAATACAGCAAGCTTTTTGCATTCCAATACACTAACCAATTGGCTGGCCTTCAATAAATTTGATATGTAAGAGTTCATCTTTGTCTGAAGCCCTGAGTCCATATAACAAGTTGAGTATGATGCTCTGCCTTTCTTGGCTGCTTAGAAAGAGATCCTTGCTTTCTGATTGGTTGAAACACTCCCGTTCCTCGTACACAAACTCCTTCATTCCTCCACCAAACTGCGGTTTAAGAGGTTTACGAAGGCGTTCCTCCTCAGCACCTTTCAACAAGCTGAAAGAAATATATTCTAGTTAAATAAAGTTATTGCATGTATATTTAAATATCACTGGTAGATCTATTTGTTTTAAAAAGAAAGTCACAATGACATAGGCATTGCTTTAAACAGAAAATGGCAAACATGGTTGATACGAGCTAAATAACATCCCAATCGATCTGCACAAGGGCAACATTATGTTAGATTTATATTATTTTTTGTATCATACCAGTATTACAAATGCAGTACTAGCACAAAATGTTTTGATAAAATATTTCATTGTGACTAACACAAAATTTCGGAAAAGCAAAAAATATTCACTAATAGTTAATTGAAAAATTAGCATATATCATAAGCACTCATTTTAAAAGAAATTTAAATACAACTTTCAAAACAATTAATATTACTGCACAAACTAAAAATGCGGATTAATCGTTACAAATGTTTTTTTTTAAAAAACATTAATATTTTTAAATAATAATAATACAATATAAAACTGTGTTACCTAAAATTAACAATACTTACTACTCAAATGAAGTAGTTAAATAAAAACCATAGACATTTGTATGTCTGTGATGTCTAACTTCGACTATTAATTCAGGCACATTTGTTTTTAATTGTGTTAGAAACCAAATCAAGGTTTCTTCAGTGGTTGACTGTGGAAAAGTGACTACAACATCACAATCGTGACTTGGAAGACTGTTTTTCCACACCTGTCCAGCCGCTAGAAGTTGCCGTGAAACTGATATTCTCTTACGTAGAAGTCTTCCGGCTGGATTAACATAAAAAAAATTATATGTAAGAATATGAAAAATATTATCTATTAATAAACAAAAGCATCATTAGTGGCAAGACAATATTTTTCATTACACATTTAGTTATAGCTTTTATTTAAGCTTTTTTATTATAGGTTTAATATATTAATAATTTAATATAAAGGTCCAAGTGTAAAACCCCTCTTGTTTTGTTAGATGATTGACTATAAATGATTGTAAGAATACTCTCACTCCATTCAAGATGAAAAGACCTTATTTCGTTGATTCTTTGGTATCTTCCTCATTATTCAATAAGATAAAGCACAAAAATAGGCTAACTTTAAATTAAAAGCATTTATCCGTATTCACTCATTCCAAGTCTAACTATTTTCTAATTGTTTTGTTTGCAGTTTACAGTCTTGCTTTAGAAATAAATTCTTTCAGTTTGTTTAAAATTACTAGTCATACTTAAATATTGGATTTGAAAAATCAATAAATTTTGACATTTATTGATAGAAATGAATTTTGATATTCATTATGAACATAACGTTATACCTTCAGAGAGTGTCATTCGAGATCCTTTTTTTCGATTGCGTACTGTACTACTACTACTACTTGGAGGTTTGGGAACCTGCATTTTTAAAGTTAAAGTATCAAAATAAAATATTAAGTTTATTCAATAATTAGTATTCTTTTCTAAAAACTTTTAAAATCATTTAATTTTAGTAAACAAATTTAGTTTTGGTATGCCTACTTTCTGAAATCACTTCACTGCAAAATCTTTGCTGCCACTTTTGAAAATATAGTTAGTTACTCATGCATGACTTATTTTATACATTCATAAATTGAACCATAGTCTCACCTAATATTGAAACATTTTCGTTTTAAAACTATAAGTTTACTTTAGAATTTTATAAACGAAAAACCAAAAACACTCCAAGTAGTTCCGGTACTCACCCACATTTGAACAAGAACTACCTTTCTTGAACCGCATGACAATTATCTCTAGCAAATGGCAACAAATTTTACCGCTCCCACGACCAACATGTCAACAAAAAAGACGATTTTTTGTAAACAATGCAAAGGATCAAAATTATTTAATAAATATATATCTTCTTGTTGAATGGTTTTGTTTTCAGTCCTTTAAAAATGGGGGACGTTAAATGTTACCTTAGAAAGATGGACTTTCCCAGTGTTATTCCTGAAGCGTTAAGACACATGCAGAAACTGTTTCTTCCGAACTGCGCCTCGCAACAAGTAGGATTGATGAAAGAAATCTCCGAAGAGTTTGTATTTTTTGAAGTAGACAAATGGGGTAACACTCGAAATCAAAAACTGCCTCCCATCAAAGAGCTACAGATAGTTGAAAGAATATCCTGGTATTTTCGTCAGCCGGAAAACGACCAAAAAATGGCAACTTTTCAATTCCTTTTCCCATTTGGATCTAAAATCCTCGAAAATAGATTGCCAGCTCTAGGAAAATTACTATCTCTTGCAATCGCAACTGATAACGGCAATGTACTAACGTATATCGGTACTTGGATGCAACTCTGCACATGCGTCTCAGATTATTCTGCTTTCATTGCAAGAGCCGTCGTTCGGGAACACATCAAACCTTCTTCAACAAATGAACGCATGAAAACTCTTCCACTTATATCTCCAGTATTCTGTGCCAGTTTGATTTCGGCCATCACCAATATGTACCTAACTAGCTGTCCTCCCGATCACATCATTCACTTAATTTTAGACTGGATAAACGCAGTCCCAAGCCTATGCTTTTCACCATTCAAACTCAGCATACCTAGTACTTTTAACTTTCCTGGTCCCCAAACGCCCATTCCAGGATTAATGTTCTGGTGCATATTGTCTCCATTGTACAAAGAAGCATCTGAAACCAGTAAAGCTTGTGACACAGATGATAAGACTTTCTCTTCGCTGTTATTGGCCTTGTTGCAATGCATGACTAAGTCTACATCGGGTCGCGATCCTGCATGGTGTGAAGCTGTGTCTGTCACAAGCATCATAGTCATAGGCGAAACTTTGAACAAAATGAGATACATTTCGAAAGATCGTCTCGATACGTCTCTCGACAGGTTCGCCATGTGTGTTGAAGTTGCATTGACCACTAACTGTTTGCATGTGCAACCGGAAAAACTCGGAAAACTCTTCAAACATTGCCTGCAGTTACCATATAACAGAGCCCTTAAAATTGTATTGACAAAATGGAGTGCTAAAAAATGTTAACATTATGTTTATGCTTATGTTTTCAACTTTAATAAAATTTTAGACATTCTCAAGTTTTTTTTTAAAGATGTAGTTTTATTATTTTGATTTAGTTGCATTATTTTTTTTTCATGATAGATTTAAAGTCGGCAGAGGAAATGAACACTGATTACATATCATTAGGCAATTTTTATCAATAATAATAGGTTATCTTTGTCTCTAAAGTCAGAAACTGGTCTATAAAGGTACAGTATAGATTAGCCTTACCTTAGAAAATCTTAAGCCTTAAAATTTATTGAAATAGGTAGAATCTGTAGATGTTTTCTATGGATACTCAGGCTCAAGTGACAACCTTAGAATTCCTGAATTCATTTTGGCTTTGAGCTTCACTTTGTATTTTGAGCACCAAATGCTTTTTTCATGCATTCAAATTGTGCTTGTTTGCAAAATCAACTCTGTTGTAAACTAACAGTAAGAATACTTTTCTTTTGAAATAGTGAAGTTTAATTAACATGGGATTTTCCTTTATGCCATTGAGTTTTTTGGATATACAAGTTTTAACCAAAACTAAATATGCTCAAGGGATTATTGTAAAACTAAAAATTTAAGCAAAAGATGGATGGTTCTCTCAGAAAAGTAGGAATCTGCCATAAAACTAATTTGGAGATAATATAGTAAGAGACAGCATTTGCCTCTTCTCCAATATTCTAGCTTATTTTATCTTCTCTAATGGATTTTGATTTCTGAAACAGTGCCTTCTGAAAAGGCCCTGCTTCTGAAGCTCATGTGTTGTCTGCCATCTCGTTGCGCAAAGACACGGTGTTCCTTGTCCAAAGAATCTCTCCACTCTCCTTCCTCCTGATTTAACAAAAATATCCCCGATTCTACTGATGATAGTTGAAAACTTAAATCTAAAAGTCTTGATAGACCCCAAATCGGTTTTAGCAGGTTTTTTTTTTATTACGATTTAGCTAAACAAAAACCAACCGGTGAAATTTATATCGAACTGAAGTGACTGTAATAATGTGGTATAAACAAACAATTGACATTTTTATTTCATAGCAGCATTATTAAGCTTTTCATATATTTTTTATGACTTTTAATTCCTCGATAAGTATATGAAACAAAAGAAGATAAAATTTTACCGTATTATAATGCGTGTCAAGCTTGTCACGACATAAAAATGAGTTTATATGATACACTTTTCCTTATCAACCAAAACTCATTCAAAAGTTTAAAGCCGTCAAATGTTCAGGAACCGGCTACTTAAAATTAATTCTTTCTGTTTTTTAAATTATGCCACCTGTTTTAAAATTTGCCGTGTGTGGATATCGTAGTTTCTACCACGTTAGTTGATGGCTATCCAGTTGTCAGGAATAGCTGTAATACTTTTTATTGCGTTTGGAAGTTTGGTAAGATTTTAAGTATATCTTGTGTGAACAAATTTATTTTTGAACAATTCTTGGTAGTTTTTAAAAAAATATTTGTTCTTTTAATTAAAGGAGTTTTAATTAGATATAGAAATCAATCAAAATGACTCATTTTAATGAAAAATTTAAATATAAGACTTTCATCACTTTTGTAATCTTAATAAAAATATATCAGAATATTTATAAGTACCAACAAAGTTTTCAATAAGAGCGAAACTAATATTTGAAGTGGTCCTTACTTCTGTAGAATATAATGTTTGCCTTCTACCAGCTATTTTTATGAATCTTAAGTTGAAACATTCAGAGTCAAACCAGTTAAACATCCAGAGTCAACGAATGTGCCAAATGTTGTATACAACAGGTGTTCCGTAACAGTAACAAAACTTGAGTACTATTACCAAGCAATGTAGAGAAAGGGTATAAGGGCTTGTCTGTTCATTGGTGTATGTGGAAAATTAACTTATGGCTGTTATATCTGTCAAGTTCTAGTGAATTTATACTTTAATAATTATCAAATTCAGCCGTTTTCAATGTTTGGCCACAAAACAATATTAAATAAATCAATGTATGCCCATATACCACAACTACTCCCAAGATTATATTGGCAATTAGTGATTTACATTTTGTTTATTAATCCATCAAGTATGCTATTTTTTTAGTTCATAAAATGACTTCATACAGAAAAGAAATGTTTACACATGTATTACATTTGAAAGAATATTTAATCTTAATGTGCTTCTATTGGTGAAAAGTTTATTTTGTATATTATAGATTATCCAGCAGTATGCAGCTAGCTCAACATTAATTGACATAGGCTTCCCTTAATAAAAGTCACGATTATTTGTAAGATAACAGCATAACTTCCTGTTAAATATAAACAGTGTCACTCATATCTTTGTAAAGAATGTTTACTGTGAACTTAAACTTTTGGGTTTTTATAATAATTAAAATTCCTGCAATTTTAACAGTAATTTTTTATCTTTTGAAACATAATTCTTTTTCGACTTTTGTATTTTGAATTCTATCTTTAATAAACATTGCGATTTGCATTGAATATCCCTGTCACAACGCCCATAAGTGTTTACTATTGGATCTGGAGCACCTAAAGTATGTTTTTTTAAAAGTATTGTTGATAATTGAATAGATTAGTGGAAAAACGTGCAAAGTGATTTTTTAAAAAAATTGAGATTTTTGTGTCGATGAACATATTACTACCTTCTTTAACAATACCAAGTTCCCCTTTTTCATAAACTTTAAGTTTAGCATATTTTTTACGATTTGCAAGTACTGGTTTCAACAGATCTGAGTGCAAACTAAAAACTTTAAAGCTCATTTTTTCGGTTTCACCTTTTTGTCATTTGGCACTTTCTCCCACTAAGCTTTTCAACTCTGCATAAGCTTTAATCCATGAAAAAGCAATGTAAATTTTTGGCTCAAATAGTTTTATTATGTAAATTGACTTGTTTTGATGTGAACATAAGGCCCACTTTGATTAGATTCACAACTCGAAGGGAAACAAAATAGGCAAACTGCTAGGTGAAACATGATATACAAAAGGAGGGGGGGGGGGATATGTAGGTGGAATGGAAAGCCAATGGACGCGCAAATTATTCTTTGCTATGAGACTTTTCCCGTACAGGTGAGAACTTGGCATGTTGGTGAATTAACTCAAGTAACTCAATGCTCTTTTTTATTAGAGTTTCTGCAAACTTAAAAGGCCACTTCAGTTGATTCGTTACTTCAACCACACTTGATTCGTTATTTCAACTAGTATTATTTTTTGCACCTAATTAGAGAGAGATATTAATTATTTTGTCTTTCACTTCTGACACATGAATATCAGAAGAGTGGCAACAAGGCAGCATATCGAAGCAGACATATAAATCAGCTAGATTTATAATATTAAAAGAAAAATCTTCTGTAAAAGTATCCAATGCAGCTGTAAAGCATATCAGCTTAGAAAATTATTTCTCCCCATTGGATTAATCCAGAGCAAAGACTTTGGTTTGGAGACCTGACAAAAAGAATTACCGTATATACTTGTGTATAACCCGACTCCGTGTATAACCCGACCCCCCATTTTTAAACCAAATATCCTTCCAAAATCGGTAACCCGTGTATAAGTCGAGGTAGGAAATAAGGCCAGCCTTCTGAAGAAATTAAGAAGAAACCGGTTCATAACGGGATCGTAATTTTTATTTACTTTGCAAGCTAAATTTCAAAATTTCAACCCCAATTAAAATAAAACGGGTTTCATCTCCGAGTGTCCTTGACATTGCCGACCCTGAATGGAGAATCTTAGTTGAAACTAAGTTCAGTGAAGCGTGAAGACTATGCTGCCAAGGTCACGGACCGATGTTGTTTTCTTTACACCTTAAAGACTGGTTGACTGAACTGCCCTGTGCCAGAGCTACACGTGCAAAATACGCATCACGTCGAGAACTAACAATTAAACATCATTATGGTGGATACAGTGAATAGATACCAATCTTATTTCATCTTCAAGATTTAACCGCTTTTGGGTCCTTATTTTTAATAGATAGTATCTAAACCTTAAGTTTGATTGAAATTTAGTTTTATTTTAAGGACATGGGATTTTTTTTTTGGAAATTTGATGTCTCGTGTATAAGTCGACCCCAATTTTTTCGGCACTGAAATTGTCCAAAATTTCTCGGCTTATACACGAGTATATATACAGTATGTATCAAAATATCTTGGGGTCGTCCATTAAACATGTAATGCGATTTTGACGATTTTTTTTACCCCTTCTCACCCTGTGAGATTTCCTGATAGCTGGTTGACCCCCTAACCATAATCTCACGTGAGTTTTTTTTAAAGTTCATATTGTTTTATTTGATTTCTTTTTTGGTGAATTTTAAATAGTTTTTTAATGTTCTATTATTTTGAAATATGGTTAGAAAAGCCAGGATTTATATTTATAAGTAAGATTTTGCCAAACTTAAGTCGAGAAACATGTTTTACTGGAATTTAACTACAGTCAATACTAGATAACTCAAAGTCCCAGGGGACCCCCAAAAATATTCGACTTATCCGAAGTTTGAGTTATCGAAGTTACTTCCCATTCCTCTCTACTGGTACTTAGGATGGGTCGACATGGTTTGATAGGTGCCATAATACTATAGTTGTAAGCATTTAAATTTTTTAATAGCCTATGTAAACAACAAGAGAAGAATGGGGTGAAAAGTTTTTTTTTTTTAAAACTCAACTTTAACAAAATTTGGCCTCATTACTTATTAATTAGTATACATACCATGTAAATTGTAAATCATTTGGAAAAAAAACAGATATTTCCTGTTTGTATTTTTTAAGGTTGTTGGCATTCACAAAGTCACCTAACTTTTGAAGTTTTGAACTGAATTGTGTTTTTATAGGGGAAATCTCTATCACAAAAACTTCGACTTATAAGATGTTCACTTCGAATTATCGAGATAGTTTTTTTATAGAAAAGTATAGAAATGATTCGGGACTTGATCAAAAGTTCGAGTTAGCAGATTATTCGACTTATTGGAAGTCGAGTTATTGAGGTTCGACTGTATAATTTCTTGCTATTTTATTTTGATTTTTTTTCTGGGAAAATTATGTGATATTTGACCAGATCCTCCCTCCCTCTACGTGAGATTTGGTGATATTCGGCTTGAACCCCTCCCCCCTTAAAAGCAGCACGTAATTTATGGACGCCCCTTGTGTAAATTAAATTTTTTTAAACTTGAGGAAATTATTAGACTCGCTTCGTCCTTTGCTCCCAATAAACATTATTATTCCCCTTGTTTAAATTTTTTACTTTACACACTTCGTCAGAAATAATTATGAAACAACTTATTTTAGATAATATGAATATTTGTTTGGATTTATTTATTTACCAGTTTTCCATTTTTGATAGTTAAAAAATACACAAAATTAAATAAAATAGGAATAAGTTTTTTAATTCCAGAGGAAAAAGTTCATTTTGGAAATAAATCAAATTTAACTCCAATTGGCGAAACACGTCGAAAGTCAGTAGGGATAACATCATCTAAACCTTGCTGGGAACCCCAAGAAGAATATTTGTTGATATTTTTTTTCATCCAGGAGTAGAAAGTAGGGCAAACAGATTGTGTTTTAGTTTTTTGTGACAAGAATTTATATTGTTTTTCAAAAACTTATTTAATTTTAATATAGCCCAAAGTTGTATGTATTCTCTGTATACCTATAGATATTTGTAACTTATACCTTTCATTTTAGTCTATGGCACGTGAGATTGAAAGAAGGCTTGAGGTTATAAACCGTTTGAGATGTGAACCGTGGTTATTAAGTGAATCAATGAAATCTCAATTTGAAGATGAAAATCTAGTTCCACACAGTAAGGTTTTTAAAAAATTATTTTGAAAATTTATTTTTTAAAATGTATTATTTATTGTTTTCATTTTTTTATTGTTTTTAATGAAGTTTTTTTTAAAGTTTATTTGTCGCAGAAACTTTCATGTAATTCTTTACAAATTGATTTTCACATAAATTATGTAAGCTTAATTTCTTGTTAGAATTTTTTTTATTAATTAACTGTTGATTGATAAAGCAATAAATTTATAATTTACAATGTTTTAAACTGTTTTATTTGAGCTGTTAGATATATTAGCAGTTCATCAGTTAGGTAAAAATTACGACCAGTGTCATTTTCAAAAATGTTATTCGAGGTAATTTTTTTTTAAAAAAAATTGTTGCTTTTGTGGGTATATTTTATATTCGGAAACTTTAAGTGGTTGTTTGATGGAAAGTTAGAAAAAAGGCGCTCACATTACAAATATAATTATTCCTAATACTTAAATATGTTTTGCTAGGATTATCTGAAAGTTTAACAGTGCCGTGCAGCTTAACTTCTTTTCTATAGGTTTACATTGCGATTGTAGAATTGTTGTTGTCCCCTATACATGGAAAAATAGCTTAGAAAAACATAATAACGCATTAAATGTAAGCATAGCAAAATTAGGATTTTGTCATCAATCAACATTATAAAATAACCACAGAAAAATTTTCTTTTATGTTTTTTTTTAAAATTATGAGCTACTGTTCAATCAGATAGTTTTTTAAAAACTTTATTTAGAAGAAAATATTGTGAATTTTTACTTAAAATATATAAGGAAAGTGAAATTGTATTATCTTTTTGAAATAATTGATTACTTTGTAAACTTTTTAGTATCTCCTCCTCATATATATCGTATGAAAGTTGTTGATGATGTCAACCAATTATGTAAGTACTGATATTTTTTGTTTTGTGAAATTAACTGTTTTCAATTCCAAACGACCCTTTAACTTCTAAACTATAGTAGGTCTATCTAGTATGCGAGCCTCGAAATCTTTTCCTCCCCCATCCCCGCATGTGGTTTTCTTCGAAACGGCGTGAGCGTGTTTTTTCCCCACCCTACTTGGGTTTGAACTGTTCGGATTGTTAACCTCATAACAGAACCTCAAACGCGTTAGGTTTAGAAAAGCGATGCTCCCCCCGTTTCCTAGGAAACCAAGAGAAGGGATGGGGGAAGAAAGTCTTTTCGGGGCTCGCATAGTAAATAGACAAGGTATAGTAAGGATTCGATAATGCTATTCCTATAACAAGTTGCAAAGATATTATTCCATAACAAGTACTAAAGTGCTTACGTAGCAAAAGTGTTAAGAAATTAGTTTAATGTATGCTGGCTTACTTTTAGTTTCTTATTGTTTATACGGCTTGTCTAAGCTCTAATACAAGGTCTAGGTTAAGTTTTTTTTTAAAAATAATTTTTGCTTTTTATAAGAATAAAAATCCAAATGAATAAGTTTTTAAAGGATTTTGTGCACCAAAACTTTTGATTTGTGACCATAAAAAGCTTTTATTTGCCACCTGAGGGAGAGAAGGATGAGTTTCTCCATCAACACACTTAATTTTAACAAATTTATAATTTTTTATTATTTGATTATACCACTTTAAGATATTGAGTATTCAGGAATCTTTTAAAATCGTTTTCTATAGAAATGTACTTTTTAAAAAAATAAGTAAAATTTTAATTTTGTGTTAATCTCATGCAGAGAAAACAAGTTTACTTTTTTTGTGCCGAATTGCTTATTTTAGAGACGATAATAATGTTTTAATACTATTTTTTCCTTCGTATGAAGTCGTCTGTTTTCGTTGGGATTTCTTAAAAATCATTTTATTAAATCACTTTTCAAATTTATGGAGTCATAAGAGATATTAAGTCACATACTATCTCTCAATAACTCATATAATAAATAATGACTTGGATTGCATAAAATAAGGTTTAAAAAAAAAATTACAGGTTCTTTCATTAAGTCTGAAAGTGTTGCCCGATCTCGCCATTCTCAAGAAGATGTCCTTCAGTACTTTGTTCGACTTCATAAGCACAACTTGTTTCGTAATCTAGATATACAAATATTGTACAAATTTTTAGCTTTGTATGAGCATGCAAGGTATCAACCAGAGGTAAGAATTTCTACCAATTTACTGTTACATATAGGTAATTAATTGGTAGTTTATCTTTTTATCAATTTTGACAAATTTGAATTAAAATTTGTAATATAAAAAATACTTTTAAAATTTTCTTTTATTCTTGATAAGGATATATATTTAGTCAGGAAATATTTTAACTGATTTGATTATTTTTCTAATGATTTATTTACAGAGATTTGATTATTTATCAAAAAAATTGTAATCCTAGAACTTGTTCTAGATTACAAAAGCATATAACAGGAACTATACTAAAGCTTCTTACTATTTAATATATATATTTTTTTAACAATAAGCAGTCAAAAATAGATTTTGTTGCATTTCTTGAAGACAGTATTTGGTCCTGTTGCATATTTTTCCTATTCTACGTATGTGCACTTCTCAAATGAACATAATTTCATAGAAAATTAAAATGTGTATTTACCTGAATTATCTTCTGTATATAAACTCAATGTTTTGCTTTTAAACAACAATAGAATGTCTTCAAAAATAGTTAAATTTTAAACTATTTTTTTTGTCAGAAATAGGTAGTATGTTCAGAATAATTTAAATAATTTTGGGTATAAACTTTTAACATGATTTTTTCCCTACTACTTATCCGTCCAAAGAAAATATTAATTTGCAACTATTTCCTTGAGAATACTTTGTAAAATTATAGAAATTCAATACAGAATAAATTTTACAAAAAAATAAACAAGTTACTAATACAGCATATTTAACCCCAAGGGACTCAAATTATACACTTATGAGACAATCACCTAAATACCCAAGAGTCTCCATTTTTCTGGAAAATGTAACTGTACTGTAATGACCTTTATTATTTTAAAATACTTAATATAGTTGAAATTTTACTTACTACATCTCTTGTTAATCTTACAAATACTTTTTTCATTAAGCCAGGGTTCCCACTGGTCTTTGAAAGTCCTTAAGAAGTTTTTGATTTTAAATTTCAAGTACCCTTTAATACTCCTTGATTATTGCCAAAAATCGTTAAAAAGTCCTTGATTTTGGTTTTTGATTTCAAGTATACCTTTGTACTCCTTGATTTTGACAAACAATTATTGAAAAGTCCTTAATTTTTTCATTCGCGACATTCAAATTTCATGAAGTCATTTCTTAAAACATTGCCAATTTGGCACTAAATGGTGCCCATAGCACTTCAGCATTCTACAAACCAATGATTATTAACCAGTTAAATTTTTGCCAAATCCTGTGTTTTCCTCTGATATGTTGCCTTAACGCCTGGCATTGGCGATATTTCATACACTATTTTATTTTAATGTTACAATTGCAAACACAGATTTTTTTATTGATTCTTTGTTACGGATACAGCTTTACGTTTAAGAAAAATAGTGTGTTATAAAGGACATAGAGAGGAAAGAATTTGTGGCAAACAGAAAGGTTTAAAATTAAACTATTTTTTTCTTAAATTGTTTGATTGTAAAATGTTCTATTATAATTTTTTTTGATACAATAGTTGGGTGGTGTTTTTTTTTGGTAATTGTGAACTAACCTCTTATTGTTTAAAACAGCAGTTCCCATCCTTTTTACATGTACCAATTTTGTAAACACAAGCTATGAGGCCTATTAACTACTTTTTTTAAAAACAAAAATATTGTATAACAACTAAAGACATATTTTTCGAAAGCAAATACATTATATTCTTTAAAAAAATCTCAAATCCAAACAAAAAAAAACATTACTGAAAATCAGTTACAAAATCTTCATTGGATTTCTGGCATTGCTTTTTTTCCATAAGAGATTTCTTGCCTTATTAAAGTTAACGGTTTTTACTGCATCATCAAGAGTTTATTGAAATACTTGTCCAAGCCTTTGATTGGAAGAGCCTCCCTGTGTATGCTACAATTTGTCCATTGAACCAATGGAGCAACTGATCTGACTTGTCGATTAAACTGTTATGAATTCCAGACATGGCACGTGCCCCATCAGCTGTCAAACCTACAGACTTTGACTAATCTATTTCACTTTCTTTTATAAAATTGTCAACGGCTTTGAAAATCGCTTTGCCAGTTGTTGTGGTCGGCAAAGACTGACAAAATTGTCTTCAATATTGCCATTTGATTAAACTCAAAACGACCAAAAGCTAATAAATTAGCTTGACCAGCAACGTCTGGTACTCTCATCAAATTGCAATTAAAAATATTAACTTTGTTTAAAAACCCAATGACAGTTTTATTTTTCACATTTTCTACATTTCATCAATTCTTCTCGCCAGATCTGATAGGGAATCATCAAAAATAAAAAAGCGATTAATCCCAATCTTCCGTGGCTCAGTACCGCAATGTCTGCGGCCCACTGCTTGGGAACCGCTGGTTTAGAACACTTTGATTACGTCTTAAGCATGTTGTTTAAACAAATTTTAAAATAATGTACACTACTTTATAATAATATAATAATAAATGATCATAAAAGATTTTTTTTTTGTTTATGAGTTATTTTAAGAATTCTGTCTTATTTGTTGAAATGGCGCATTATGATTAAGGGTCATTTAAATTTTTTTGGGGGAGTCCTTGAAAAGTCCTTAAAACACCTTAATTTTTGTTTTGAAATAAGAGTGGGAACCCTATTAACATATTTTAATATACTGCATACTTCTAATAAATTTCTGTTTAATTGAATTGATTCCAAATAAATTCTGTAACTTTCTTTGCTAATTTGTTTTTTACTTGTTGCTTTTAGGTTATCCTATCTATATTTGTTTTATTATGGATCATAGTAACCTAAAAACTTATTTTTGTAGGAATTTTCATTTGAACAGTATCATGAATTTTCAGAACTTTTACAAGTTATTAAAGAGGAGTAAGTCTTGTATTAATTTTTTAAAACCATTTCTTTTAACCAACTCCATTCCATAAAGCTAATTTAGTTTTTAATGGTTTTTATTTTATACATAAAAGTTAAATAATTTAAAAAGTTTTATTTTTTATCTGCTATAGCAAAAATGAGTTCGTTTTAATAGAAAGTATTTCAAGAAACTGCCAGAAAATGAACAAATACCTTGATTATTTATAAACAGATAAATCTTCTGCCTAGTAAAATAACTAATAAGTTTTAACTTGATACAAAACTGAGTCGAAGACAGTAACACTAAAAAAATGTCAATCATAATGTAGAAAAGTGTTGAACCGCAGCAAAGTTTTTAGCAAATATTTTAGCATAGACTTTCTACAACAAATATTTAATCCATTTCTTTAAAAATATATTAACTTTATTTAATTTCTTTTCTACTTATATAATGGAAAACTTGTCAACAAATTTAAATGGGAATGCTTAAAAATGGGGAATGCTAATTATACATATGTATTGCTACTAAAATTATTCAATGTTAAGTCCATCGTTAATATGGCTTAAAATCTGAGGATAAAAGCTAAAACAAGATTTTTTCAAATTTCTGGTCGCTAAAAATTTGACCCTAAAAATTGTAATACAGTACAATATGGTACATTCAAGGGACTGTGATGTTTATGTCATTAAAAACAAGTAACTTTATAAACCAGGTTGAATATTAAGTTTGAGTAATTATTAATTAATGTTATAAAATGATATATTTTGAATATATAATTTTAAACCTATATCTGCTATAAGTAGTAGTTTCATTTCTCCTCCTCCATTTCTGACATAAGAAATGAGTTGTCCGTAGGTTTTTTTTGGCATGTCTGTATGCTATTTAAATGTAAAGTATACCAAAATAACTGTAATATTGAACAAGTGATGATAGAATGTAAAGGGCAATGATTAAAAAAATTTTAAAGAAATTATGGTTACATTTGTATATTTTCGGGATTTTGAATTCAAAATTGCAATGTTTTAAATTATAAAAATTAGCCCATACATTTTATCTCGGTTTTAAAATGTATTGAATGCAAGATATTATCAAATTAATATCAAACTGTAGGTTTCTTACATTCAGGAAAAGCCCTTAATTTTATTTATATTGGTTACTTACATTGCAATAATTTTTTTTCAGCATCATTCAGTCACCTCGAAAAAAGAAAAGATCATTTAACATATCCAAGCCCTGTGAGGAATCCGAACAGGCTGACGAAAGTACGAAACCTCTTTTGATCAAGAACTTTTCACCCATCGGTAGCCAAAAATTTACCCATGAAACTGCTGTTTAGTTTTGTATGGAACTTCCTTGGAAAAAGTATTTATTTGATTGTAATTGTATTGTTTATATTAATGTATTTTTAAACATTATATTATTTTTAATAGGAAAATATTGTTTTATTGCTTGTTTTTTTCTTGTAACAAATATAGGTATACTAACTATATTCAACTAACAACAATTCAAAATTTAAGATATTTAAATACGCAAAGTTGTTAAGTATAATGTCAATTATCTGAGATTATATTCTTTCAATGAATCACATTGCTGGCTTGTTTCATTGATACAGATGTTTTAATCTATATACATAAAAGGCAACTTCCGTTTGTTTGTATTAGATACGAGATCTAAAGAACCATGCAACAGATCGTCACGAAATTTGGCACAAAAATTCATCTCATCTCCGGAACAAACATAGGCTAAGAATTTTTCGAATCAGACCATTCCTTCTATCGTTTTCGAACGTTTTTATGTTTCCCATTCAATGCATTGAAGACCTTAGAGGTTTATTGCTCCTTCAACAGCACGTTTTCACAGATTGTTTATTTAGTTTTATTTTACACATTTTTTTAAACGATTTTTAAGTATATTTAGTTTAATTACAGCTAAAAATTAGAAATAAACATCTAAAACAAAAATCGTTTGCTAGCTTTTTAGCGGTTAGAAAAATATTTAATATTAAAAATAAAAATCGTTTGCTTTAGTATCTTTATCACAGTTTAAAAAGATACAAATAAATATAAAAAATGCAAATCAGTTGCTGTTTGCTGGAGTAGCTTTATAACATCTAAACAATTAGATCATGTAATTCGCTTTCATTAAAAATATTTTATTTTCTGCACGCAGACCAAGAGTGATCAGTTTAAAGTGGGATGGGTAATTAAATGGAAAATTACTGGGTAATCTTCATATCTTATGTAACTAAAATGAAAGAAAAAAAATAGTTAAATTGACTGTTAAATTATTTTTCCACCTCTAACGTGCAACGTCGGGTATTAACAGCTAGTACAATATAAATTCAATAATTTTCTATAATTCAGACAATTTTTTACTTCAATTTAACTTAGTTTACCTGTCCAATAGTCTAATCATGCATCAACAAAATCCTTCATAGATTTAATTTCTCCATTCATAATGAAGTAGTACAACAATGATTAAAGATAAAGAAACCACTGAGACAAAAAAAACGTACATTAAAATGAAATATAAATATTTATTAACATCAACAAATTTACAATAGTTTTTCTATTACAGGATGAGACAAATAAACATTCATTTCGTGAATATTAAGAATGTGCGTACTGAAATACTGGATAAGTTGAGGGATTGAGTCGAAAGTTTGAGTCTGTTGTTTTATCACATACTTCCCATTTGGCAATTGGATAATTTTGACATGCATGACCCCTCGGGAACTCCTAAAAGAGTTACATGGTTTAGTCATTTTTATTATAATAATAAAACTAAAATTTTAATTTAAGAGGAAGATAAACTAATTAAAAAAAAAAGAAGTTAAGCTTGACCTTTTATGGTGAGCTTGAAAATAACTAAAAATGTTTTCTTTTTAAATAAAACAGACAATTGTCTTTAAAAAAAAAGATTTCAATCTAAATTCTTCCATTGCAGTATTAACTTTAAAATTTTTTATTTCTATTTGGATTAAAATTATATAATATATTTTGAAGAGCTAATTAGACATTTACAAGTTGATAAGTTATTTTTTATATACAAAAAAGTCAACTAATTATGTTAACGATAATCAAACAAAATTATGCAACATATAGAATGGGCAAAAAACTTTATATATTATTATATATATATATAATATATATATATATATATTATAATATATATATATATATATATATATATATATATATATATATATATATTATATATATATATATATTATATATAAAATAATATATATACTATATATAACAACATATTAATTTTAATCAAAATATGAGAGAATCTTACCAACTGGCGCTAAAGCTGCCATAATCAGTAAAAAACAAAATAACGAATACAAAAACAAAAAAATATAGAAATAAGATATGGAAAGAAACCAAAAATAGTGGGAAAGGCCATTTCATCAGGAGGTAAAAACCTTACGCCACTATTAAAACAATACACTTTTCTGTATTGGGATGGACGAGAGTCAAATCAAAAAATCCCAATTTTACCCCGCAGTGTACTGTGGAATTTCCAGAAGAGAATTAAAAACAAAATCAAAATTAAAAACATAAAGACACTTACATAAAGCAGCGTAAGGTTTTTACCTCCTGATGAAATGGCCTTTCCCACTATTTTTGGTTTCTTTCCATATCTTATTTCTATATTTTTTAATTTTTTTTATTACTTTTTTTGTTTTTGTATTCGTTATATATAATATATATATATATATATATATATATATATATATATATATATATATATATATATATATATATATATATATATATATATATATATATATATATATATATATATATATATATATATATATATATATATATATATATATATATATATATATATATATATATAAAATATATATACATATTTACTATTCAAGGTTACTCTATCAAATAGGATTAGAATAAGCCCTTTTTAAGTTAAACTTTTGTATCCAGAAATAAAATCATATCATGGTTCAAAGAAAAGATACTGATAGTAATTCTAACATTTTAATAGCTTACACCTACACAGATTTTTTTTCAAATAAGAAAGAAATCACAATGGATTTTTGAAATTTTTCTGGAACATTTATTATCTATTTGGGAATTTAATATTCTTTTTACCATTACCAGGCATTCAAGTATGTTAATTTTTTTAGTACGTTTTATATTGGTACTCATAAATAACCATCTAAGGACTGGCATTTCTCTAAATGCAACTTACTTGAGCGATAGAAGATATTGCCGTTTTAATTTCTCACTGCAACGGACTAGAAAGCTGCCCTTCTTCATCAAGCGTAGCAAATTTTCAGCATCAGCTCTACTAATAGACCCATGGTACCACCTAATTTAGAAACAAAATAATATTTTATAATTGGATTTGTATACTTTAGTAAAGAAAAGGCCAATGTTCAAAGAAGTTAATACAGGGTGACGCAAATAAAAGTGGCCCGGCTTAGAAGTAAGGATAAGACAGGAAATGCTTCCAAGTCAAAAAGACGTTTGCCATGTGAAGCCATTGATTGCTTCAATATTGATACCTAACAAGGACTTGGCGAATTATTTGCCGGTAACAATACCATCTTCACCTGTGCACTGATCTGATCAACGCACACTTACACTAAGATCTGAACTCGCCAATAGTCCATGTGCAGCTCTAGTAACAACTAGTCTTAGTAACAACCAAACCAATAGATGAAAAAACAGGTTTTCCCAAGTAAAGCCATTAAACACTTGAATAATTTATGAATTCAACTTGGAGGCTTTCAGGCGGCTTGAATAATTTTTCTCGCCATGCATCTCCCTGCATTCGTAGCTCCATGGCGGGCCACTTTTATTTGCGCCACCCTGTAGGATGATTTTCTTAGACTTGTGTATTTCTTTTTGTGAGTTGAGTAGTGAAAAGAAGTGCTTTCAGAAATCTTTGTATGGACCCCAGAACATTGGCATTTTTTTGGCCTAAGATGCAGAACTATTAATTTTTTACTTAATGTATTAATTACTTTTATATTCGTTAACTTAAGTTTTCTGTCTAACATTTCTCCATTTTTTCTGTATTTTATTTTCATATAATTACTTTACACAGTATAGACAAACAGTATATTGGACAAACAGTATTGATAAGAATATCCATTTACATTGTTGCATGACACATATTGCAACACATCAAACAAACAAAAACTCAAATACAAGTAAGAATAAACAGACAAAATCAAATTATCAAACATTAGTTAAAAGTTGAAAACATATAGTTTTAAAAACATTATAAAAAATAAAAAAAGATCAATGGCATGTAACTTCTTAAACAGTTTATAAACTCTCCATAAACAAAAATTTTCAATGTAAATTAAATCTGGCCAAAACATTTACAAACTGTTGAATGTGGATGATTACGATTATTTATTTTAAGTATTACATCATTTTATTGTTAACACTTCAAATTTTTTATTTAGTTTTTGAGAAATGCAGACTAAATCTTAAAGTATTCATTTGTATTGAGAATCGTCTTGAAATGACTTACTCTTGCTTCAAGAGGTAAGCTGTGGGTTCTGTTTGTTCCCCAACCTCTGGGATATCGAGGCACAGGTGACGTCGTTGGCGCTTAGGGGCTCTGCTGAAATCCAACCACAGATTATTTCTTAGTCCTGTCAAACAAATCATTCAGGATTATAAAGGAGATGTCTAATTCAGTATTATTGTTTATTCATCAACAATTTTTAATGAGATTTTATTGGTCAACTTAGGTACTCACAATACTTGAAATTAACCACAAGAAAATTGCAGAAAATATCAATTTTTTGGGGTTTAGTTTAATAGGGGATTAACACTTATACTAAAACATCTAAACTAAAATAATTGTGTAGATATCTTCACCATATATAAGATATTTTTAAACTTTTTAAAATAAGTAAATGAAGATAAAATAAGAAATGAAATATTATGATACTAGTTTAATATTATTCTCTTGATTTGACGTTTTGACACCTTTATTTAATATTAATAGTAGTTGAATTTGGATGCTAAATTTTTGGCACCTATTTTTATAAAATTACCTGAAGAATCCAGATTACTACGCTTCATATCTTCTCTAGAACTTTTAGGCAATTGAAACTTGGCACTAGTTGTTTGCTCACTGGGTATTTTAAACTCACTATCACAATTTATATTTGGACCTATAAATAAAGTATCAGTTAGTGATTTAAATGCATTTTAAAACAAATTTCTGCTTCATGTTATTTGTGAAGAAAGCTTATCAGTTTAATGTGAATATTACAAATAATTATCGTTTCATTATCTTACTGAAGTCATTCTAATTTAAATAAGATGTCTAAAATTAAGTCACAATTTAACAATTCTGAGGGAATTATCACTTAATTTCTTGTTATTTTAATTGAGTAATAATCTTATTTTAAGATCATTCTAAAACATTTTTAAATTTTAATACAGATTCCGCAAGCAACCAAGAACTGCAATCTTACTTAAATTTAATTCTAAACTACATCTTTTTGCACCATCTCTGGAATGCCTAGATAACTGGAATGTGTTTTCAGTTTCATTTAGATTTCTGCTTTCGCTTTCATTTTGTTCTCTCTCGAATGTACGATGTGCACCTGAAATGGAAATAAATGGAATGAAAAAGATAAAAATTATGTTTACGGAGAAGATTACAGTGAAATAGGAATCTAAATTAGAAAATGAGAGTAAAGTCTAATTTTTAATGAACTAACGTTTAGGAGTGGGAATTTTACTGTAAGGAAAATACCAAGCATATTTTAAAACTTTTAAAGTAAGATTTCAACAATGTAAATTCATAGATATCCAGTCTTTTACATTTTTAAAAATAAAATTATTAAGCATTTTCAGACATACCTTCCTTTACATAGCTAAAAAGTATTTCTTTATCATAGTCTTAAAACCATACGAAATAGGATTGTTTTTTGGCTGCCTGAGGGATACAAATGCATAAATTCACCTACGTACGTCAGTTTCTCTGGCAACACCTATATATTTTTTTTAATTTCTAATTTAATTAAATTGTAAAATATGGGGGAGTCTTTTAAAACCGTTTACTATAGAACTATAATTAAAAAATGATTTAAAATTTATAAGGGAGGGGGAGGGGTCGGATGGGTGTTTGGGTTAAAAATGTCGATTTTCTGTTTTTCCTTTTTTTTAATTCTGTTTAGCTTTAATTTAAGACCAATATTATCGATTTCTGTTTAGTGGTTTCCTTTTTATAAGCATTTTTGAGAAACTCGAATTATCAGTTGTTATCTAAACCGGGGCCTCCGCGAAGAAGATAGGAGAAAAAGAAAAGACAGGGCCTGTCTCTTTCCGAAATCCGCCATTGACCAATACCGACACTTGACGTTAAATGACCGGCACCTCTCGCTACTGAATACGAGCGGGGAACAATACATATACAATAAAGATAATAAAGAAGGCCTTTTCGCATCTTTGATTTGCTATTTTGAGAGCAGTCGAAGACAAAACATAAGAATCTGTTTACTTAAATCAATATTAACTTTTTTTACATAAAAATATTTAAATCTTATGCATTATGAAAGAATTTTTATGCCAAATTTCCGATTTAATTAGGTAAGACTAGCATAAACTTATCAATAAATCCTGTGTCTCTTATTTTCTTGATATTTCTTACAAGCTGTAGTGTATCAAATTATAAACAGATCGATTATTACCAGAAAGTAAATAACAGGTTATTTATTTTACTCCATTAAAACACTTATAAATTTGCATTTATTTTCCTTAGTTTCGGTTTTAAATTTTTCTTTTTACTTGGTATGTTACAATTTTTGATGGGTTCGTTTTTCATTTCAGTAATAAAACAATATATGACAAATGTTAATTTATTTAGTTTAAGCAGAAAATTGTGAATATTTTTTGAAAAATAATTTTAAGGATTTTTTTTCTTGTAAAAGCTTGCCATACAAAGCGACACGAAAGATAGCGTGTATTTCCCAGATACACAAGAATAATATGTACATTTTAAAATGATAAAATTATACCTTAGAAATCCAGTAACAAAATAAACAAAAAACTATGATTGCGTAGCACTATACGACTTTCAATTACCACTCCATAAATCAGTACACATATTTAAAGGTAATTATATATTACCCTACAACGTAATTTTTATAACTTTAAAGTTTAAAAAGTTCTATTTCAGCCCCTTGCGCATGCGCAATTTTCTCGAATATCTTATTGTGATGTCCAATCGGTAATGGAAACTCGTGCACCAAATTTCAAGCATGTAGCTTTTTTCGTTTTTCTGTAATACCTTTAAAACCAAAGAAGTTCTATGGCAACTACAGATTGCGCATACGCAATTTTATTAAAACCTTATTATGACATTCGAGAGGTATTTGGAACTCGTGTATCAAATATGAAGGACATAGCTCTTTTAGTTCGAGCAGTAGAGTGGTTTTAAAGAGACGGACTAATTTTTAAACCACTTCATCGGAATCAGTACCCTTTAAAACAAATAGAAAACACAATCTAAATTTCGGATTTTCGACCCCATCGCAATACTTCTATTACCTCATATTTCATATTAGGTCATTGAAAGTAATAACATTCATAAATCATAAGTTATAACGTATTTTTTACCTATGTATTATTAGCTATAATTGTCATTCTTGACATTAATTATATTGATTTTTACACATGAAATAATTTTATAATACAATTTTGTGAGAGAAAAATTCATAATAGATGTGTTGAATAACTAGACTGCCGTGGGCAGGTTTACTGCAAAAACTACAACAATGAGTTAGTTCATTATTAACCTGAAATAATCAGTCATTTAGTATACTTCCTTGTAGGTAAAAAAGTTATTGAGTTTTTTTCAACAATGGTCCAAGTCATTAGTCTAGCTATACTGCATTTTAAATCCCCTAATAGCATCATACAATTTATTGCCTAAACTACTAAAATATTTATATGAACACTTGGTACATACTAATACCGGGTTGTTGCATTTTATCATAATTTAAGCAAATAAAGATGTTTTTTGAGCTTGTAAATCTGAAAATTCTAACTCAAATGTATGGTGAAAGCAGTTTCAGCGGTCGTTTAGGCTCAGTGCCAAGAATCAATGGCCAGGACCGAATACATATATATTCCCCCTCTCTCTTCTTCGTGGCGGCCCCCTAAACCTTAGTTTTCTTTTGCGTTTCCTGAAATATAAGGTTTTTCAACAGTTAGGAACATTTTTTTTCAAGAACTATAAAAGATATCAACATTTTTTTTAATTTCTTCTCCATTAATAGCTCTTTGATTTAAACTGAGGAATTTTAAATATCTCTGCTAAAAAAAAAAAAAAATCATAACTTTAAATCTGATTTTTTGTGTTTTTCAATGCAAATTAAAAAAAAAACACTGCAAAAATATTTTTTAATATTTTGAAATATCCTCAGTTCAAATCAAAAAGCTATCTATATGTAAGGAACGAACTATAAAATTTTATAATGATATCTCATATAGTTCCTGAGAAATTTTTTCCTAAAGTTAGGTAAATTAACATGGGCGAGATAGAACCATCCGACTCCCCTTAAACCCATAAAGTTGTCAAACCTCAAACAGTGAAAGCAATTTAGCACTTTTGCCCATTTGCCTTTATCTCAGAGGCTTAATGAATCAAAAATAATTTTTAAAAAAAATTCACTATGATAAAAAAAAAAAAATTATTAGGGGACACACACACAATCTATGGGAAAGCGGAGGTAGCTCGTAGCTAGATTTGTTAAATGCACAATCAATGTAAAAAATGCTACTCCATAGCTTCAAACAAGATATTTTCTGACAAATATAAATTGTGATTTTTCTAGGGAATTATCTCTCGATATATTTTTAGAATGTCTCTTTTATTACTTAAAGGATTTATTTTATGCTTTATTGTAAGAAATAATAAAACTTACTCATATTCGAGTAATAATGGTTGTTATCCAATCCCACATTTTTATTAATGGATGGCGTAACTTCTTTTATCGAAGTGTTTTGGTTTAAAAAGTCTTTATTGGAAGAACTTGTTTGGCAGGGTGTTTTGGCAGAAAAACACTCATTTAAATTCAGCATCTTCTCGTCGGCAACGTCCAATTTCTTAAATTCGACTGACGGAGAAAATGTCTTGGATGTGTTCTGTTCTGTGGACATGTTGACAGAAGGTGTTGGTTCGGTGGGGGTATCTGAACATCTGTAAAGGTTTTAGAATAAAGAAAATTTTTAGAACACGTATCATATACCAAAATAAATTTAAATATATATCCTTAACTAGGGGAGGCCGGGGGAATGGCGCCACCTTAAGGGAAATTGAATTTTCATGCAGAATTGTGTTGCAATTAGGGTAAATTGTAATAAGCATAGCATACTACAGTTCATAACCTATCTTGTGGTGATTTTTTAAAATTTAAATCTTTAATAGAAACTGAATAAAATTGTTTTTTCTAAAAGCTTGCACAGTGGCGGAATTACCCCGGTACCTGGGGTTATGCAGCCACACCACTGGGGTTATGCAGCCACACCATCAAAACGCAGCAAATAAGCTATGAATAATGGAAAAGGATTTAATAAAGCACAACATATAGCACTAAAATGGGTTTAATTAAATGCAGAAATTAATTAAGAAGTTTAACAAAAATCATACGTGTAGTAAATGGCCATTACTTAGTTTCTGCCATAGTCTTACTATTCTTAACAAAGTAACATGTAAATGACTATTAGTTAGCCTATGCCGTACTATTCTTTAAAACTGTGTAGGCCTGGTAGGCTGATAAGTCTCTCTAGTTCTAATCTGAACAAAAAAACACGTCGTTTTCTGAGGAATCGTAACCACTGCATTCCGAGTGTGCCCATTTTCCACATATTTCACACCGATACCACATTTCAGAAGTAGGACCATACTCCCCACAGACTAAACAGTGCACGTTTATTCTGATTATGGTTTGTCCGGTAACCTTCGGAATGGCAAACTGTACAGCTACACTTTTACTAACTTTTCCTCTGCAACCAACTGGGCAGTTTTTTCGAAGTTTCGTTGGTCTATTTTTGGTCTATTTGTCCTTTTCAGTTATTCTTTTCCGGATACGTGGCATATGGAACGATAACTAATAGGTTAATGAGGTTGGGGCGCCAATATATGAAATTTCTTTTTTATGGGTCTCTCCGGGGGTATTCCGGGTTATTTAATCCGGGGTTATGCCGCCACCCACAAAAGGATGGCGGCATAACCCCGGAGTGATGTGGCGGCATAACCCCGGTAAGACAAAATGGCATAGATGTCTTGTTTAGGGGAAGGTAGATAGCCTAGCGTCCAAACTAACAACGTGATAACATAGACAAATAATTATTCTTTTCAATGATATGTAACTGATTTATCTAACTTAGGGATAACAGTCACTTATCTCTTAGTTTCACAAGGCTCAAAATTAGATGAAACTCACTAAAAACCGTATTTTTTAAATAACGTTACACCAACACACCGCACGGCTATAAGCGTATCTACTATGGATTACCGTGTTTCCCGCTACAGGTCAACGCTCTCAGCCCCCATCCCACACACACCGCTGGCGAGATACAAGGGGTGGCGGCATTGCCTGGGGTGGCGGGATTCCCCCGGCCTCCCCTACTATGAAATATGAATAATTTTCTGTAGAAAACCGGTGTTTAATTCAATAACTTGTGGTTTACTTATTCAGTGTTTCTTTAAATCCACTCTATTATTAAAATAAGTTTTTAGTTACACATTTCTTTTTTAGTTTTGTCGTATTGTATTATTGCGTACTAATAATCTGTGTAAAAAAATTTAAAAATTCGACTGTTAAGTTATCTACCGTAAGGTTAATAGATTTGATTAATAGACATCAAGATTTTCAATTCTTGTAATAGTTTTTATGAAAGTATAGTTGTTTCGCTACCGTAGAAACAAAAATCTGGTTGTCATTGTGACAAAAACTTTTACATTGCCTCTGTAAAAGTTCTTTTGTTATGATAGTCGTAACCCCTACTAAAAAACAGCACCCAGGTTGTCATTGTAACCTTTGCGCCTGTAAAAGTTTGTTTTATTTTTATAGTCGTTAATCCTACTAAAAACAGCATTTAGGTTCTCATAGTAACCTTTGCGCCTGTAAAAGTTGTTTTGTTATTATAATCGTTACCCGATTAAAAAACAACAATCGAGTTGGCTATCATGACAAGACAACCAATGTAAAAGTGGTTTTGCTATTATTATCATTTCCAGATTAAAAGAACAATTATCAGTTCGTCATTACAACACAACATACAACACGCTGTAAAATTCTTGTAAAAATTGCAGTATAATTATTGTCATTACTCTAACAAAAAAAATAATCGTTATGACACAACACACATTCCTTACTACTATTAAGGGTATTTATTCATGAATATTATGAAAAACTTATCATATGATATTATGCTCATTCTCATCCCACCGACTAACATTAAATCTTTATCTACTGACGGTACATATATAAGGGTCACTTATATGGCCGCTGTTTTACTTTTCATTGTTCGTTTAGAAAAAATGGGGCAAGGTGGAACTTTTTTATTGAATTGCACGGTTTTCACATTAAAATCTACAAAGGTAAAGTAAATTTTTCAGAAAAATTTAACTTTAGTTACCTGCTCCAACTCGTTATGCCCTGACGGTACTAGTAAGTCCCATTTAAAAGACAGTTGTTTTACTTTTCATTGTTCGTTTAAGGGAAAAAAGATGGTAGTGGGCACTTTATTAATGCAGTATTCAGTTTCTAAATGAGTAAAATGGTAAATCATATTCATTCAACAAAATTTCGCTGTAGGTCAATGTAATTTAGTTATTATAAACAGAAAAGAGGAAAAACGAAAATAAATTCATCATAAAGTACATTGTATGTTCCAAATATTGTTTTTTTCGTAATATAGTACTATTATTTGCGCAGATTGCTTTAACATAAGCAAAGGCAAATAAAATTGAATCTTAATGCAGTGCAGAAAGGGCTAAAAAAAATCAGCATACTTACTTGTCACTCTTTCCGCAGACCCACGGGCTGAAGAGCTTTTTCAGGGGTAGAGCCGGGGACCTTCTGTTATTCCTACGGTTGCCGGCCGAGTCCGTGCTGGACCTGGACGATGCGGGTGAGGGTCGCTGCGAGGGCGGGTCTGGGCTACACATGCGCCGGCTGGCCTCCAGCGGGTCGCGTTCCGGGTCGTCGTCCGGGTCTGATGATGGGGTCACGGTGCTATCGAAGGCGGTCTCGTACAGCGCCATTGGTGTCGGTGGAGCGGTTGGTGAGAGTTACATTTGGGACTGTTGAAGTTGGACCCCTAGAAAAGAAAATGCAAGTGGTTTTGTGGGGTTTATCCTAGGAAATGTCAAAGGCTTATGGTCGATAATTATAGGGAAAAGCTTTAGTCGATATTACTGAGATCGAAAAGAGCCGTTTTATAAGTTTACATTCCGGAAAGAAAAAAAATCACTCACGCGAAATGCAAGTACTTTTGCGTGTTTTACCCTATAAATTGTCAAAGGCTTGTGGTAAATCTATATATATATAAGAAAGTCGTGTTAGTAAGACCATTTATAACTCAAGAACGGCTAAACGGATTTGGCTAAAAATTGGTGGGGAGATAGCTTAGCACCAGGAATAGGCTATATGATACTTTTTATTCGAACCCAAACGGTTGTAGGAGTGCAAAACGTGAGCTGATTTCCCCTTAGGAATAGCATTGTAAGATTAGAATTTATACAATTTAATTAATTTAAAGAAATTTCAGGGCGTTCTGCGTGAACGAAAATTAAAAAAGAAAAAGAGCACGTCGGTTTAGTTTGCTGGATTGTTATTTGAATATCAGTATTTTATTTGTTGATTTTAAATCTCTTTATTTTTTTTTATGGTGGATCAGATTTCCCAAACTAGATTTTAATTACGTTTCCGAATTTAATTTAATTGATGTTTACAAATGGTAAGAAATAATGATATGGAGGAATATAGGTTAACCTAAAGAATCGTGGCCGGATTTGGCGAATTTTTAAAAATGTCGCCAAGTCGAAGTAGTGATAATAAACCCCGGCACTTGCCGAGATGGTCACCATCTCGAAATGACCAAAATACTATCTAATTTCAAAATGGCCGACTTAAAACAGCGGAAAGATTCATTAAATTGCAGACCAGATTTATAAAAAAAAGTGTATTTTTAAAATGACGAAGAATTGATTTAAAAAAAAGTAAATAATTATTTAAAATCAGTAAGCATCTTAATTAATAAAATATTAGTATAAGAAAACTTCAGAATAAATTATATGCGTTTAAAGATTTAAATAGATTAACATTTAGAAATTGTCAATGCAATTGCTAATTTCGCCAAAGGTTGCCATCGGGGTTACCAGATTTGGCGTAAAATTGCCGGCCATGATTCTTTAGGTTAACCGGAATATATTCGGCATAAATAAGGAATTTGTACTTTATAAAACTTTTCCAACCATACAAGAGGATGAATGTCTGTTTTTTTCTGATGTTAAGATGGCGTAACGGTCGATTGAATTTTGGCATTGCCGGCTTTTGGCGAAGTTGAAAATTTAACGTAGGGTAGCTATTCCCATCCAGTTGTATGGGTTAGGGTTAGTTTGAATTATCGTCGCATTAAAGCTACACACGAGTGCTATTGGAAACGGGATTCGTAATTTAGAACCACAGTCAAGTGACGCGCCGACACGTGAGTAGGTACCCAATGCAACTTTTAAGGGCGACATCGTACGCAGCGTTGGGAATTTGGAGGATATTTAAAGTGCTTTTCCTCTATACGGGGGTATTATTCGTCGGACAGTTTTTGGCTACACGAGCCGTTCATAGGTCCGCAGTTATTTTGACGATGCCCGGAACTGAACCTGGGACCTACCGCATGCAAGACGAAAGTCTTTACCGACTGGGTCCCCCAGCCCTATCGAGTTGTATGAAATATGAAGTGGAATGTTTGCCACATTTGGGCAGTTTCGTTTTGCGCTAATTGTGAAATATAAACAGGCCATTATAACATATAGCTGTTCTGGCAATTTGAATAGGGCCCTATGGGAAAGCCCTCAAACTCCGGAAGGGCCTAGTTAAAATCAACCCCTCATATCAGAATGGGAGGATATTATAATATCCTGATGGAGTGGACCACATTGGAGGGATCAATTGGTATAAAATAAAAGTTTACATATAAAAAACCCCCTACTAATTAGGATTATTAAGGGTGCACCCGTGCAACGCCGGGTTTATAAAGCTAGTATATCATAAGTAAAAAATACTAGTCAACGTTTCAAAAAGATTTCATAAGATTAAATTTCTCAAAGAAAAAAACATTACTCGCGCGAAACGCAAGTACTTTTGTGTGTTGTACCGTATTAAATGTTAAAGGCTTGTGATATAAAATTATAAGAAGAAAACGCTGGTCAACGTTACAAAGATAGCAAAGAGCAATTTTATAAGTTCAAATTCCAAAAAAAAAAAAAATACTCACGCGAACTACAAGTACTTTCGTGTGTTTTACACCATAAAATGTCAATGGCTTGTTGTCAATAAATTACAGAAAAAAACCAAACCTGAAATTCTATAGATAGCAAAGAGCAATTTTATAAGTTTAAATTCCGGAAGAAAAAAAACATGACTCACCCGAAATGCAAATATTTTTGTGTGTTTTACCCTATAAAATGTCAAAGGCTTGTGATTAATAAATTATAGAAGAAAAAAACGCTAGTTAACGTTTTAAAGTTAGCAAGTTAAAGAGCAAGTTTATAAGTTTAAATTCTGGAAAGGAGAAAAAACATTACTCACACGAAATGCAAGTACTTTTGTTTGTGTTTACTCTATAAAATGTCAAAGGCTTGTGGTGAATAAATTATAGGAAAAAACTAGTCAACGTTACAAAGATAGCAAAGAGCAATTTTATAAGTTCAAATTCCGGAAAAAAAGCCGTGATTCACGCAAAATGCAAGTACTTTTGTTGTTTTACCTCATAAAATGTCAAAGGCTTGTTCAGGTGTACTTTAAAAAAAAAATTGCAACTCCCATAAAAAAATCAGGTTACAACTTATTGATTTGTACAAGAATATAACTTTCTCCATTAAAAAAAGTTTTTTTGTCTATATTTTAAAAATTAATGTATGCATTTTAATTACTTTTTTATAAATATTTTTTGCAAGAAATATAAATACTTCAAAATGACGTTTGAATTTAATTTTTCAATCCAGATTTTAAATACTTTCACATAAAAAGAATTAAAATGAAAGAAAATTTAGCATAGTTAATTTTAAAATACGAAAAAAGAAAATTATTTTATAAGAAATATATATATTTTTTAAAAATTTAAGTAAGGTCAAATCAATTGCTCTTTCAAAAGACACAGAATTTTTATTTATGTGACTCATAATTCTAAGTTTTAGTGCTATATCTGAATTAAAGGATAGTTTCATAACTTTTATTGTATGACAAATAAAACAAAAAACTTGCTTACAAAACAACTTGCAGAGAAAAAAAACAGAGTTCTAAAAAAATTAACCCCCCCCCCTTCCTCCTTCTCACCAAAACAACCATATTCTTCTCAACTTAAACCCTTTAATTTCTTTCTTACAAAGAATAAAAACGAATTTCAACGTAAACAGGAACCTACCTGTCATTCCTGCCGGATACGCAATCTTCATCATCTGTAAACTCCACACACGCGATCTGTTATGATTGTCAGCTTAAACTCCAACCACGACAAAAATCGATTTTCAGGTAGAATCAATAAGTTGTTTATCAGGTATTCGAGACATATCTTTTACCCCTTTTTTTTCCTTCCTAGGTGAGACCCGAGTGTCAAGTGTCGCGACCGATGTTACCGATGTCATTAGGGCGACTCGCCCGAGGACATTGGGGGAAGACGCAGTCGGAGCATATGCGGCTGAGGGATCGTGGGAGGGGGGATGTTGACCAACTTGGCGACGTGATCGCCATAGAATAGGATTGTTTCGGATGATGTATTTCTCCTGTGCCCATTTTTGCATTTCCTACGATTTCATTAGTTGTTTCTATTTAACTCTAAAAATTGGAATTTTTTCGTCTGCCTTTTTCTATTTAAGATTTGTTTCTTTACGTGCAACTTTTGTTTTTATTATTGTTGTTTATTAAACTTAATCGGGGATCAGTCTTCGGTTTAGATGTTTTTTCGTCTTTTGCGGAGAAATTAAGCGAAATTGTGGGACAGCTAGCAATTTAACGTGATTTACGAACAGAGAAAAATTTTAGTTCTTGTAGAAAAGCCTGTACATAACATTCGTTTCAGTAAGGTAAGAAAATATTGTATTGCTCAAAATAAATGTAATTCCAGGAGGACCAAAATTGAAAACAGTACCGTTGGAACTGTTTGCCTCTCACGACGTGAAACACGCCCATTTAATTTCTACTTGCTTGATTTGGTTGAAATGAAGGCGCATTTGCGCTATGCTCGAACTTTTGGTGACGGGCAGAATCTGACTACCGAATAAGCCAGTAGCTTATTCAACACCTTGAGGTTAGAAAACCCAGTTGGTCAGGCGCTTGCCTTGCAGTGCTGCAGGTCCACAGTTCGAGTCCGGGCATTGTTAAAATAATTGCCGACCTATAATGGTCTGTGCAGCCAAAAAAGAACGAATAATTCCCCGTATAAAGTGATTGCACTTTAAATATGTAAAGTCCCGACGCTGCTTACGATGTCGCCTACCTCGCAGAGTGTCGGCTTTCTAAATTATAGCCCTCGTGTAGCTCTAGTGCGACGATAATTCAACCTAACCCTAACCTCGTATCCAACACCTTTTTTAGAGAAGGAGATTATTTTGGTGCAGAGGCCCCCCCTTCTTAAGAGAAGACCTCTGCACTCAAATAATAACGTGGTTGAAGTAGTCAAATCTAACTAATCACAAAAGTGGAAAGCAACGCCAAGACAAATCGCCAACTTTTTTTTAAAGTAAGTGATTGGTCAAAGTGGACTACGCTCACTACGTCACACGTAAAATGGTTTTGTTTACAGGAGGTGTTGGCTTATCCCTTCAATTTTTAAGAAAACACAAAAATAGGGACTAGGTAATCTATTTTTAGATATACTGACAGTTATTATATAATCTTTGTGTGTGCAAGCAGCTTAAGCTTTCATTTTTTTTAACGGTTCAGAACTTTAGAAACTCATTCATATTCTTTATTTTGTTTTCTGTGGTTTTTGCATTTCAAGAAAATGATCACATGGCAGTGTTCAATTTACTTGTTTTCGGGAATCAGATTACCGTGATCCATTAAAGGGAAGCACTTAAGAAATGCTAACGAAAGAAAAACTATTGGTGCCGATTTTTTTTTAAAAAAAACTTTATGGTTACCTCCGACGTATAATATGAGCTCAAGTTTTACGTTTGAAATCCGTAGTTCTTTTCTTATTTTTTTTTTTTTAACCTACTACTCATTTTTTAGTTTTAAGGAACTAGCTTTATAAATCCGGACTTGCAGGGTGTACCCTTAATAACGGGGATTTTTTTTTAGTACAACTCTGACGTAATGGCAGGTCTGTTCATTGGCGAGTTCTAATTTTTTCAATTTAATTCATCAGTATCTAATCGAACTTAGTTTAACTGTAATGTTTGCAGTGTTTGTTGTGAAATGTAATTTAATTGTACCAATCGAGTTGCATGAAATGTGAAGTGTAATGTTAACCAGATTTTGGGATTTTAGCTGCTTGGCAACATAACACAAATTTAAACCGACTATTCTACCATAGCTGTTCCGCCATACACAACTCGATAGATATAACAACCTTACCTTAAATTTTCAAGCTTTCCAAAAGTCTCCAATGAACAGACCGGCCATTATATCATAGAATACATGTACCAACTTTTATTTTATGCCAATTAATCCCCTCTCCACTGGTCTTCACCCCATTAGGATATTATAATCCCTCTCGTTTTAATATCAGAATCAATAAAAAGTGGATGTTTGATTATATCCAGGCCCTTCCATTAGTTTGAGGGCTTTCCCTTAGGCCTCTTTTGAAAATAATGCAGACACGTATCATCTTGTATGGTTGGAAAAGTACAAACTCGTTATTTATGCTGAAATATTCATCCATATCTTCATTTATTACCATTTGTAAACATCAATTAAATTCAATTTGGAAATATAATTAGAATCGAGTTGAAGAAATCTGATCCATCATTAAAAAAAAACCGCTTTGCGTCCCTACATCCGTTTGGTTGGAATTTCGAAAAATCTCTTCTTAAATGACGTCTTCAGTGCAAAAGGAATAAACACCTAAAATTTGGAATCTGTACCTCCAATAGCTTCGGCTCGACGTTGAGACGTGAATGAATCAGTCAGTCCGTCAAGACTTTGCCTTATATATAGATTTTTTAAAAATAAATAAATGTGGCGTATATTGATGCGTCGGGATCTCCTCCCGTCTGTCCATACCCTTTTTCAACTTCCGTTCTATCCGTCAGATTTTTAAAGTTATTTTATTACTAGAAAGGCACCCAAGACTTATTCGTTAAAATTGTTAACCACGTATCTGTCTGTTAGTAAAGTTTCGATTAACCATGATATTTTGAAAGATTTATGTTGCTGTTTTAAAAGTATGACATTAGAGACCTATCTTTCATACTTTTTGTCTGTTTGTTTGTCTTGTTTTTTTAAGTACAACATCATAGCCATATCCTTTATAATTTTTGTCGGTCTACTGTCAATTTCCTCGCTTTAACTTCCGTACTAAAAAACATTAGAGAATGCTCTTTTAGCTCTTTCAGAATTTCTTTTTTTACCTCCTATTTGAAATTCTGCTTAAGTTATTTCAAAGTCAGAAAAGTCTAAATTGTATTTTTAATTTTGCCTCAGTCCCCCCTTCCACTTTATTGAAAAAAACTAAGAATTTAGAGCACAGTGTGATTGTAATTATTATTGCATGCCAGAGATACCGAAAGTTAACCTTTAACTGCCTTAGCTCAATATTTACTTTAGTTGCTTTCGGTACATTTTTTTAATTATCAATATCATGTATAGCTAAGAACGTTTTTCTTGTTTAATATTAGATATCAAGCATACTTGCAAACTAAAAGAAGTTCATGTAAAAGTTGTTTTGTTATTATAGATGTTGCATTACCAAGAAAACAACACCCGGTAGCCAATTGTCAATTCAATGGTACAAGACTGACCTACTAAGAATAGAAAGCACCGATTGGACCTTATATCGTCAATTTTCTTTTTTAAAAAAATGATAAATTGTTATCGAACAAATGAGAAAAACAAATGGAACAAGTTTATTTCACTTCCCGGGTTAGCCGGATTTCAGCTTAACCGACCGATTTAAGCCGGTTAAAAGCCGGTGTCTACTGTATTGTTATTTACTTTTTTTTATTCTCTCAAAAACTATCTTTATTTAGATCATAATTAACGGAAGGTAAAATTTTGATAGGAAAACAATGAGATAAGCTAGATACGGAAATAAGTGAAAAAAATAGCCTTCTCAGAGGAAGTTGAAATATTCCGAGAATGATTAATTTGAAGGTGAAAAATAGCAGCCAATAAAAACGATTAAGTGAGATGTAAATAAATGTCGAATCATGCAAAATGCATTGAAATGATTGTAATAGCAAAATTGAATTGATTGAAGCCATATCGTTTAACTTTTAAGAGAAGATGGTTAAGTATAACGAAATGACACTGGTTGGAGAATATCAGTGGTGCTCCTCTGTTTCCAATGGATATGGTGTTTTGTGGTTAGTCCTGAAGATAATGGGAATTGATGTTTTCAAACGTCAACATGGAAATAAAAGTCGGAATTTTGTAATAAGTTACCTCCTTCCCAATATTTTCCCATTCATTTTGATTTCCATGTTGGTAGTTTTTGTGTGCGGCGGCATCATATGCGTTTTGTCAGGAGATAATTTTGCGATGCATGCATCTGTTACAATTATATACTTGATTTCAATGGCAATCTGGTTTAGCGCTAATAAAAATAAAAATAAATTAAGAAGCCTTGTCATCCAATTTCATGGAATAAATGTGACCGGAGGAAACAAAACTAGACCTTTAAGCTTTTCTATTAATGTGTCTCTCTCCACGATTCACATCATCAATATTTTGTGCGTAATCGGTCACATAATGTTTATCCCTGAAAATACACCTGAACTTATAGATTACGTTAAACTTATGATTCCTAAACAAATGTACATCATCCGGCTTCTCTTCAGAATCGGAGTCATTTGGATTAGTTTCGTCATACTCTCCTTCCTCCCCGTTCTCGCTTCGGTCCTGTGTGGTTCCATCTACTTCAGATGCAGCCAGTTGCTTGAGGATTTCCACGACGAGCTCTTCACATCAGTATCCGAGCCTAGTCGAGCTGAACTGGTCCGACTCTCACAGAAACACCGACTGCTCTGCAAACTAGCGCACGCCGTCAGACGACGGCTGTCTTCAATCGCGTTCATGGTCCTGTCCTCCATAATGCTGAGTATGTTTATTACTCTGTCTTACTTCATAAACATCATCACAGAGAAGACGCCGATATCCGCAATTTGGCTTGGCATGATACTCGGGTACTGCATAGTGGGTAGTTTCACTGTGTTGGTATTGATTCTGACTGCTTCCAGGGTGCATTTGAAATACAGAGAGATTAACGCAACGCTGGAAAATATCCTCCACCGTTTGACTTCTCAGGATCCAATCGAGTGGAAAAGTGTGGCCGTGGTCAAAAGTATGCTGGGAACTCAATTTCCTAAAATGACAGCTTCTAACGTGGTGGAATTGAAACCGAGACTGATCTTATCAATTTTTGGTTCGCTGTTTACTTATGGGCTTCTTATCATAAACATCAGTGGCGTAGCCAGGATTGTTCCAAGGGGGGGGTTACAAAATTTTGAAGTTGTCGACTCGATTTAAAGGAAACTTCATTATAATAATTATCAATGTAGTTTTTAACCGAATATGCTAATTAATGAATATTAATAATTATATGTTTAAAACAAAATTAGTTATAATTAATAACATTCATTAATTTGCATAACTTAGTACTAATAAATTAAAATAAGGAAATGACCCCACCGGAAGTGAATGAAACAAAATCTCCATTCTCAGACTTGGTCGTTAATGCTCTAAAAAAAGTTGCTTGTCTGCCGTCTGCCCACAGAACAGAAAAACGGCTTTTCTCTTCATTTTACGGAGTCTACGGAAAAGTGATAAACTGAATATTTTTTAATGAAATATATAACAATTATTTAAAAAACTGTGACAAATCAAAAATACTATATATTACGGAAAAATAGCTTTACAGTATTTAATTTTTATTCTTATTACATCCGAAATACAAAAGAAAAAGACAAAATTGGGAAGCAGTGGGATTTTGTAACACCCATTTATAACGCAACATTTTGTGACATTAAAACTGCAAGTGTCCTACCATTTATTATTACAAATATTTGTTTTACACATTTAGAAAATGAGAAGTGGTCTTTCCTTAATAATAACTGTTACTTAAATGACATAGGACCCACTCTTGTTAAATATTTTAATGAATTTTGTTTATCAAGTTGTCTTTTAAATTTTTAAAAAAAAATAATTGAAAAGTCACGAAGATTGCAATAATACTAACAAATTTTACAAAATTAATTAAACTTTTATGCAAATTTCTTGTTGTAATGGAATGCAATTTTAGGTCCTTCCGACTAGGGGCCCTAATCCTGGACATTAGGGCCCCAATGTTAATTTCGAAGTAATAAATATTTTAGAGGTTTGCAAATATTTTTTTTATTTATAATTTATATAATTATTCCCACAAATCGCTATTGACAAAAACTGCGCCACCAAAATTTTGTTATTCTTACAATCCGGCCATTTTATATAAAGATCTTGAATTATAATTATTGTACAATTACATCCCTTATCGCAATCTTTCCTGAGTGTAGAGTAGAAATTGAAACAACGTTAATTATACACTGAGGATAATTGAAAAGACAAGGAGTGCGATAATCGAGATGGCATTAAAGAGGCTATGTAAAAATTATTACAGCAATTCAAAAAAGTTAACTTTTTAATGAAGAAAGGTTTGATTCTCCCCCCCCCCCCCCCCCCACGGGGGTGGGGTGAAATTTTTTGAGATAAGTGGTATTGGAGCTCTGCCAAAAACTTTTGTAAGACCCCATGGTAGGGGTTCTAACCCCCCGTAACCGCCCCCCTCGCTACGCCACTGATAAACATTAAATAGGTGACCATCATCAGTTAGAAAAGAACGTGTTAAACAATCCCACCGTATGTATCTTCAAAATTATTTAAAATATTTTACTTTCCATCTTTTGTATATTTTAAAAACCTATATATTCTGCTGCAAGTCTTTTTAGCCTACTTGTCTTTTTTTTTTAATTCGAAAGAATTAAAAAAATGAAAAAGTAGGTATTGACATGCGGTCGATGTCCGTTTGTCTGTCCGTACCCCCCTTCCAAAATCGGTTCTATCCATCGGATCTTAAAAATTCTTTTTTTGTTACAAAGCTATGACTTCAGATACCCAACTTTCATACTTTTTGTCCGTCTGTCTGTACGTCCGGACGGACTTAAATCTACTATCTGTCGGCGAATTTCCCATTGAATTAGCATTGAAATTCAATTTTGAGTCATTTAAATTACTGTAGGTATTGAAATGCGGTCGATGTCCGTCTGTCTGTCTGTTCGTATGTCTGTCTGTCCGTCTGTCTGTCCGTACCCCCCTTTCAAAATCGGTTCTATCCATCGGATCTTAAAATTTCTTTTTTTGTTAGAAAGCTATGACCTCAGATACCCAATTTTTATACTTTTTGTCCGTCTGTCTGTACGTCCGGACGGACTTAAATCTACTATCTGTCGGCGAATTTCCCGTTGAATTAGCATTGAAATTCAATTTTGAGTCATTTAAATCACTGTTGCCAAATCAACAATGGCATGAAAAACTTTATTTATTTAAACATATTTGAAGCAAAATAATATTTTCATGAATCAGTTTGGAATGACGTCATAAAATGTAGCACAATTTGATTCTTTGATTGTTCATTAATTGTTTACCAAGAGAGCGGCAAGGCATATTTTGCATACAATTATGCATAGTTTTAATTTACATTTCTTATTTTTTTAATGCAGTTTGGTGTAGTTTCATTACTTTTGTTATTAATAAATATTTAATTATTCTTCGAACTACAAATAAATCAAGCAGACGATAAATAATATTAAGTTAATTTGTGAAAGAATATTAAGGAAAATAGTTGATTTTGGCTTTTAGAAGTTTAAATTATAGCTGGATGCTGTGTTTCGATTTTTTTTCTAATGTGTATAAATCTAGTGTAGAAACGGTTGTTGATGATATTTACTGTTAGGAACCTAGTTTTTTCCCGATTAGAACTTCAGTAAGTATTTAAGTAACAGGAAAATAGGCTATTTTAGTTCTTTATGAACTTCTTGTTTTAGATGTCAGTACTAAGCACAAAATGTGCATTGACAGTAATATACTATTTTGGTGTAACATTACTCCATAAATTTAGTACAAGTGTATAGCTGCCTCCAGCTTTATAGAAATTTAATCCTATTTTTTTCGGATGAGAAAAGAATAAATTAGAAAAGATGTTGTTCACTGGTGTGATTCACAAATGCTCCCGTAACAACATTTACATTTAATTTAAATTTTTGTAATAAAGTTTCTTGTATACACTAAAAAAGTTTGGTATAAACGTTACACATAAAACTGGTGTCAGCAAGTTTTGCCTAAATCTTTATAGAGTAACGTTATCCCATAAAGTATGAGTAATCTTGTAAGTTACTCCATAAAACTGGAGGCAACTAGACTGCTACCAGTTTTAAGGAGTAATGTTACACCAAATTCTTAATACAATGAGGTAAGGGACGTTTAGTTTCTGGTGGTTAAATATTTAATGGTGGTAAATTATTTAATGAATAATTACCTCGGTTGTGCTGTGTTTCACTTTTCACACATGAAAAGTCGACTCACTGGTATACCACAAGATTTTTACTCGTTGTTTATTAAGCGTCCCATTAAAAATGTTATTCAAATTTAATTCTGTTTTGATCCCGGTACTTAAAACACTCAGAGCATGTTCGGAATCACTCAATCACATGTAGTGTTTCTTTTACTTGTTTTTGTGAATCACACTTCAGTGATTCATCGCAGAAGATGGGAGACAGTGGAGCAAAGCTGAAGGAAGAAAAAATAATCGTTTCTCAGAAAACCCGAGAAACCCTTTAACTTACATAAAAAAAGTATTTTTTTGTTCTTATTTTATTTCATAGTTCAATGCAACTGTTCAAACCGGATTTACGATCATTTTAAAATTAAAAATAATTAAATTTTTAGTAAGAAAATCTGTTAAATATGTTTATTTTAGCTTGTACCAGCGAGTTTATTGTCTAAATCATTCAGACATGGGTTTAAAGATTTTTTTTTTTATAATTGCGTGAAAAAAATCCGATTTTTACATTATAATTTTAATATCAGACGCGTGCGAAAAGTTATACTTTTTAGAAACAGTGATACAAAATTACTTTTTTTCACCCAAAAGCTGTGAAAAAAAGTACTTTTTTTCACTCTTTTCATAAGATGCCAACATTTCAAGTAAAATTTCTATTTCATAATCTTCATAAAATCCAGATTTTTATTGATCTGCTTTATTTATAAATATTATGCGCGTGAATTTTATTATTTTTTTTATTTTTGAATCAGTATCCATGTTCAAATGTTTGACTTTAAACTAAAAAATTAGTTTACCTTTTGTAGTTCCAGAGATTTATCGATGCCGATCTTCTTTACGTAAAAAAATTAGCACGTGAATTATTTTTGAACCAATGAGATTTGATTTTTTTCACGTAATTATAAAAAATAGTGTATGAAACACGTGTGAAAAGTAAACTTTTTAAAACACGTGTCATTATTTCACTCGCTCGTACCTCGCTCGTGAAATAAAATCCACTAGTTTTAAAAAGTGTTACTTTTCACACTTGTTGCATAAATAACTATTTTTGACTCAGTAATGACTTTGTGTGAATACCATAAATCATCTTTGTCAATACCTTCATTTCTGAATAGAAACGTTAATTTTAAGTGTTTAAGTTCGTCTTTGTGCACTGCAATTTGTCCTACAAAAATTGTTCATGTTTATAGTCTTCATTTCTCTTTTATTTTGTTTATTTAAACTTAAGTAAAATTAGTTAATGCCCGACTGTCATCAGAATACTTTATTTTTAACCTTAAAAACATGGAATTTGGGGCCAATTTATTTGTTTTAAAAATTCTATTAAAGTTGACTTCAGTACAAAAATAGCAATTAGTGTTAAAAGTTTTTATACTTACTGTTATTTTTTTTAAATTCAATAGAAAGCGAGATAATTTGACTTCGTTAATTTTAAGTGTTTTTCCATACAGTTGTTTTCTCCGTGTATTTTCTGATAGTATTCAAAGTATAAGAATCAAACATTTTTTTTGTCTTGGTAAAATTAACATCTTACTAGAGCTACATGAGGGGAAAATTAAACATTTGAAGGAGGTTGAAGTACCAATTTCGCCTAAGTTTTATAAAACGGAAATAATACATTCACTATAAATGATCCTAGTATATTTTTTGTGTGCAATCGCAAATATTGACAGCTAAAACTTAAATCTTAGGTGAAAAAAAATTAAAAATAATGTTGATAATGTTTACTTTTACACAGTTATTTTAAGCAAATCTGTAAAGAGCGATCAATTCGGTGCAATTTCGCATCGATTCCAGTGCAATTTACCATTTAACAAAACACTAAAGCATTGCTGCAAAAACCATTAAGGGAAGAAAAACAACATTTATTGATTTCGTAAACCGTAGTAGCCACAACAAAAATCTTTTCTTCCATGTACACAACAGTTTACTTCACAATGATTAATAACAAAGTTCTTGGATTTACGCCAGGACGAACAAGGAACTTGGCTCCCGTTTTGGCGCCCTTCCCAAAGTTGACCAGGATCTATCCCGGAGAGGGAAAGAGTGTGACTCATCTCCAGCATCTCTCCTGCGTCGGAATTTTCGAACGATCGATTTCCCCCTTCCCCGCCCCTCGAATAAGAGAAGCGGGATGACGTGGAATGTTAGAATAGAATTATATAAAAAAATAACTCTTCAACTCACCCTTCCTATCCACGTCATTAGAAAATCCTCGTCTAAATCAAGGTGGCCTTTGTTTAGGGTTTGCCGTGTTTCTGTACTTTTGGGGCAAACTGGCGTGAGTCATATTGTTCTAACTGGATAGAAAGTTAGAAGTAGTAAACATCTTTTAGTGTTTGTCTACATTTAAAGCTTACATTTGAATCACAATAATTGTAAATACTTAACCATTATAATGTTGGTTCAAAGGTTCATAATTGCACACTGTATTCCAAATTGTAATGAATTTTAACCTTTCGAACGTCCTGGAAATGGGCCAAAATGTATGGTTTATTTTTCCTGCATAAATTCTGTTATAAATTTATTTTAAATAAAATATTTGTTAAAAAAAACAGAATCAGTTTATTTTTGAAGAGATGATCTTAAATAATTCACAAATGAAAAAAGTTCATTATAAATAAAATTTTATTATTTTTAAATTTTTGAAATTTAAGTTTATTGTAAGAAAGACTGATGCACAAAATACGGAAAAAGCCGGGCCTTCCGCTCAAGGGTTTTTAAAACATTCTCGTTTTTGTACTTACGCTAGTTTCATTCTGATACTCAGAATTTTCCCTTGCCTTAAAAGATGGGAAGAATGTTCTGATAAAACTAACACAAAAGTTCGAAGATAGGAAAAGGTTAAAGGGGTTCTTTATTTTGCGTCATTAGTCGAGCATAAATGAGACAGCAAACATAGTCAAGATTTTCATACTAATTAATGGCCGTTTTAAAAATAGCTGTTGGGAAATTTACGAAGAGAAAAAACATTCTATTTATAAAACTTTTACTTTTTATAAATCAGAATGGATTAAAGTGGGAAATTTGAACTTGGAAAATAGCACATAATTTTAGCACAAAAAGAATAATGATGCATTTAATCAGTCTTCAATATACTAAGTTACTTTGAACTCCCAAAATAAAAGATTCTAGAAAATTTTAAACTAATAAAAATATTAATTTATTTTTATCTAATTGTGGCTGGAAGAAAAAGAGTGGCCTTAATTTAAGAAGATAATTTGGTAGTTTATACTTATGAGGGGTAATTTCATAGAAGTTATTCGAAATAAATATGTATATCAATTAAAAACAGCGTTAATTATCTAATGCAGTGGTTCCCAACCTGGGGGCGATCGCCCCCAAGTGGGCGATTTGTGTTATCAAGGGGGCAAAAAATAATTGAGGGGCTTCAGGGGGCGATGAGTATTCAAAGGGGGAACATTAAAATAATGTTGTACCTTTGTACAGTAAAACCATTCTCCAACCATAACCAAACCAGCCAATTTTTACTTTAAACTCTCTTAAATTTTCTAGAAACCAGTAAAAATATCTTAGTTAATTATTTCACTTTTGTTCTTTAAAAATATGTGTTTTATGTTTTTTCTATTTTATTTAAAAGTGAACGGATAAAGCTTCTTTGGTTGTTTTTATAAACGGTAGTAAGTGTTATAAAACTGTTTTATAGTTACACTTTAACTCAAATTATGATTAGACATAACATGAAAATTAAAAGGGGGCGATGGATGTTAATCAACCTAAAATACGAGGCGATGGTCCAGAAAAGGTTGGGAACTACTGATCTAATGAATAGAAATCAAGCTTTGAATTTTTCCCCATAGAATTTAAAGAAAGTGGGTATTAAAATAAACAAACCTGTATTCTTTGTGACACCCAATAATCATTAGTACACCATACAAACCAACACTATCTATTCAACCATTTCACATCAAGACACATACCAAGGTACTGAGCCCATAGTAAATTCGCGCAATTGTAATTTTATGAATTTTTGATGAAGTATTATTATAGTTAATGTTTCCTGTAATTAGCAGAAAATATCCAGCTCTTTAATTCATTGACCAGAGAATTCGGGTTTTGCATCAGCTACTCCAAAAATACTTGGGAAATGATTCCTGGTACTTGCAAGGGCAATTTTTGTTGGTTGTATTACAGTCGCACTAGAGCCAAATACGTTATTTTAAAGAATGATGAGGTCGTAACGTAAACTAGCAGGGAACACCGTATAAGTCGTCGAGATATTGGATCAAGATGTATTTTAAGTGCAAAAGCCTCCAGTATAGTATTTTTTAGTTATTAAACACTAAAATCTGTTTGGGAAGTATCGAAAACAGTATTAGATTATATTGTCTGGTATTACTAGATCTGAAGGCCAACATTTCACAAACTATAAGCCCGGGCCTCTAAGACGAGGAGACTAAACAAGTAGGTTTGTAACAGAATCTGTCACTCCCGCTTCCACACAACATTTGTGTTTAACAGGTAAAAACGCGCCAAACACAGCATTAATTCTATATTACAAATTTGCATGCTAAATTTGGGTGGTTTCATTTATTTTTTTCGAAAATTCAATAATTATTTGTTATCGTTTGCTAAAATAATTTATATTTCAAAGAATAAAAATGTACCATTCCTCGCTTTTAAATAGAAGGAAAACATTTCCTATCAATATACAATCAAAGAATCTCTTTATGAAATATATTTGACGTCATTTTAAACTGATTTATGGCGCAAATAAATTTATTTTAATTTATTTTTTTAAGTTTTTCGAGCGATTGTTGCGAATGGCAATGATGATTTAATCCTATTAAAAATGGCTTCGTATGCTTTTAAATGAGCATTAAATTTTGTAGATTTTTAAATAATTGAAGTACTTCGAATTCGAATTCTTTTCTGAAATTTTCAATGTATTCTAATTTTGATGCGCTGAATTTTTTGACGTATCACACTTGTCCGTAGCATTTGTAGTTTGGTCTATGAAAGTGGGTGACGGACAGACAGACGGACTGAACGATTATAATACCTTCCACTTTTTACGTTATAAACGTAGTGTGGAAGCTAAAATTATTTACATATTGAATTAATATAACAAAAAAAGTTCTATATTATTTTTGCCTTATAAAATCTATTTTAATTTTGAGTTGCATTTTACTGTAATATTTAAAATAGTTATCTGCATAAAAATCTTTAAACTATACCACAAAGAAGGTTTTTAAAAAAAAATATTTTTGTACCATACACCGAGAGCCACTTATCTTTTACCGGTAGTAAAATTTTGAATTGAAATAATTTATTGTATAATAATTTATTGGTTTACAGAAGGAAGGGCTAGTCGGAACACTGATGCAAATCCCAAGATAGTTTTCTAAATAATTATTTTATTCCAAACATTCCTCTTGGGAGGCTCTGGTAACCATCTTCCATGGGCTATCTATGGGCACAACAACAACATTCGAAACAGTTTGGAGAGATTTGTATATTAACTACATTCTCTATTAAATACTGTAATTTACTTACTGTTTAATTACTTTTATTAACCACTAAAGGTTTAGATTTAAAAATTAGGCAACATTGATTTTTAGGCTGAATCTAAGCAAAATATACAATCAAAAAGAAAATATGATAAGCATAAAAACTCATAAAAAAAATAATAAGTGAACTTACTTCAGTTTTAAATTTAAATAATCATATAACTGTGAGAATCATTGAAAAAGCAAATCTAATAGAGTGTACTATCATTTAATTTAGATTTGCTCTTTGTTCCATGCTATCCAGAGTTGCACATGGGATACATTATTATATAGCATTGTATAATAAAATCCTCGATTTTAAAATTTTACCAAGAACTATTTAAAAAAAACTGAAATCTAGTAAAAAAAAAGTCTTGCCACAATTAAAACTAAAGCTTTGAGAAAACGCTTTTAATTAAAAGAAAATGGGTAATTAGCAAATACGTCCTCAAATCTAATATAGCCCCACTTTCCAACTACAAAAAACAACAGTATTTTAAATGTAATTTTTTAGCAAAATATCTGAAAAATTTTATTTTTAGAGGCTTAAAGCATTTTTTTAGTTATACAGTGACAAACAAGCTTTTTACAATATAGTAATATAAATAAACACACATAAAATTAAGTTTAAACTTCATTCAGTTTATTGATTTAGAATCTTAACAATACTAATGCACATTAACTTTTTCCAAAGCTTCAAATACACAAAAACTACAGTCAAGAATATGCATGGACATAGCACTGAAACATAAACTGTAAATAAAGTAACCCAAATAACCAATAATATATACCTAAATAACCAGAACATGATTTATTATGGCAGTAAAACAAGAATATACCAACAACACATACCAGCTGTAACAAATTTTCATGATTTCAACAAACGAGTAAAAATGTAAATTTCATAAGAAACAAACAAGTAAAAAATTAAAATATTCTTTCAAAATGCAATGTTTTATTATTTACAACTGAAATGATTTTGAATGTATAACAAATACATCTCTAACAGTCAAATCATATAAACCTTTAGTCATAGATAAACAATTAAAAAATAGTTTAATTAGTTAATCATGCAAAAATTAAGCATAATTTTCCACATAAAATTTCTGGAAATTTTGCAATATAATTAAACCTACATAGAACTAATATTTTAAAGCCATCGAGACTTGCAACGTTATTCAGTGTGAGTAATACTAGGTTTAAATATTGAAGTGAATCATGGACATATAGTGAACAATAAAATATTTAAGATAATTGTGATAAAAGTGAACTGATGTCAACAATAAAAAAAACTAGTAACCTTAAAATATCATAATCATATGATAAAAAAAAAGTGTAATAATAATCATATGATAATATATTTTATATCAGTCCCTATTTTTGTTGATGCTTTAAAACTTTCCACCATTGCTTGATGCTAAATAAAAATCAAATGTGTGCGCAACTAAATGCAGTGCGTAATTCATCAAGAAATTTAATTCAAGAAAAATATGTTTTGTCAATTGGACATTTGTCTTGAAAATGCATTATATTTAACAACAAAAATAAAGTAATAATTCTGAAGTATTATACACTTCTCATTCTAAAATTAATTATATTACAAACATTTTCACCATGCAAGACTACCGAAAGAAGAAATAAACATTTTATTACAATCTATATATATTAGTAAATAATTTAATTATATTTAAGCATCGTGAAAAAAAGTATAATACAACAATTATTGCACTTGTTTCCTTTTTTTAAATATCTGATTTGTTTTAGAACTTTGTAAAATAAAGATTTTCACTAAGAGAAAATGATCCTATATGTAAATTCAAGTAATCTGTTTTAGGCACATTTCATTACAGTCACATTAAGACTAAAAAAGATTATTTACTTTGATACTTTACAAACACAAATAGTAATATTAGAACAAACATGTTATATTTAAAAAATTAAAATTGAATAAAATTATTAATGCACAAGTTATCATTTTCATCAGTAATAAAATATTAATTTCCATTCTCTACAGTATAATTACAATATTTTAAAATTCAATAAATAAGTAATAAAAACTTATTCAAAAGATATCTCAGAGACTTAATAAATGTTTAATCATTTAAACAAGACAAAATGATAAATAAATATACACCTTCATATAATAAATCAAATGAGAAAACTAAGAGTTGTACATGCAACTCTAAATTCATTATTTATCTGCTAACTCATCAAAAAAAAAATTATTTGCTAATTGGGATTCAATCACAATCAAGTGCAAACTAAATAAAAAAATTATTGCTAAGGAAGTTGAAATTATTAGAATAACTGTATTATAATGATGGCTTTACCGAAAAGCAACTTTTCTAACCTGCCCATTTTCAAACAGCTCAATAATGCTTTCATCATTTTCCAAAACAAAACCTTCAGTTGCAGAAGGCCTGGTCTTATTGGGCAAAATACCTTTAACTTGCTTTGGAAAAGCAAAACTGCCAATTTTAATGGAGCTGTCAACATCCTCCCCCAAAGAGCTTTTCGTTTCGACCGAAGTAAAGCTATCGATTTCTTTCTTAACATTTAACTTACTTTCATCGGACAAGGTTTTGCTTTCGTTCAACAAGCATTGGCTGTCATTGAGCAAACATTTGCTGTTATTCTGCAAGATGTAATCACCCTCACTATCAAAATAACCAGGGGGGTCCAGCGTATAATGTTCAGTGACACGGTAGCGTTTAGGTGGTCTTAAGTCCACCTCATCCAACCGCTGGAATAATTTAGAATCAAGAGGAGCAGAATATTCCCCTCCATGTTGAATGGAGAATTCTTCTTGGCTTTTGTTGAGGCTTTCTTCTGATAACTCTTGGCTGACTTCGGACTCTCTAGCGGACAGCAGAGCACGGGTTGTTCCTAATGGCATTGAAGCATATTACTGCTTGTATTTAAAAAAACACAAGCTAAAGGCAAAACAGATTTTGGGGGGCCCTTACAAAATTTTACATGCATGATTGCCATTGATCAAACCAGTACCGTTAAGTAAACGTCAAAATCAAGTTAAAAACAAAGTGGGCATATATATATATATTTTTAAATTTACTAAATTTTTGGGGGTCCAAAACATTTAGCATAAAAGAAACTGAAGCTTGGGGCTCCTAGCCTAGGCCTTATGGAAGATAAGGCACTGCCAAAAAAAATATAAGGCTACACAGAATATATAAAACTAAAATACTGAAAATATTAGTCCATGCATACATTTTAAGTCCATACATTTGATAAAATTCATGCTACATGCAAAACTTTTGTTAGCCCCAGTACAGAATTCAAACAAAGAAAAATTTGTATATTGTTGCATGTTCATTATAACAAACTAACAGAATAACAAACTAAGTCAAAATCAAAAATTTTAATTTAAAAAAAAAGCCCCGTTAAAATCCTTAAAAATCATTTTTGAAAAATATAAATATATCTAAGGACTGTGTGACCCCTAATCCTACAAGCTATGTGAGGTATTTGATTTTAATGTAACATATTATCACTTACCAGTAGTTACCGGGGGTTCAGGCAGTTCATTTTCTTGTTGAACAATAGATTTGGATTGAATGGAACTTGGAAAGAGACTTGGTAGGAGGAGTAAAGCAAGAGATAACAAGAGAACCTAAAATAATTTTACAGAAAATATATATTAGATGTTTACCTTTTAAAATTAAGCTTACATAATATATAAATGAAAAATCGACTATATTTAATATTTTTGTAATGAAATGCTTACCATTAGGCATGTGCTATTTTGGGCAGTCTTTGATCCAGTGTTCGAAATTATTGCTTGCAGTTGCTTGATTTTATCCAACAAAGACCTGTTATTAAATATATTAAAAAGTAGTAAATAATCTCATTAATTTAATGATTGAAAACAAGAAACAATACAAGAATAGGGTATTTGACTAAAAAAAATTTATTGGCTTAAAATATTCCTAGGCAAAAAATATTAGACCCGTATTTTTTCTTTTTTCCAAATACCGCCTAGAAACGGAGAAAAACGCAATTAAAATTTAACTATAAGCCACGCCCCCAAAACGATCCCCGGCAGAATTTGAAGGATGTGACGCCACCTGGCAGCAAACGGTTTCGACATGCGGGAGAATCCGTAGTGATCACTGTTGTTTTTGTATTTGATACTCCAATTTCCTTTGATTTATTATTGACAGAGTGAGTAGAGGTGATTAAATGGTTTTTTTTTTTTTTTTAACATTTAGCATTTTATTACTAATGGTTGGTTTGCGGCTTTTTAATTTCATGATCCGCTACTTACCTGTCAATTCCCTTAAAGATTTAGGTTTACTTTTTAAGATAAAATTGCACATGGCACCAGAGCGTTTTCTTGTAAACCAAAAATTAATGGCTTATAAAATAAGAATATATAAAACTCAATCTGAACTAACACACATCCTAAATAAACGTACATAAAAATATTAGAGGGCCGCAGTTAAATCGTTTTTTTTTTTTTTAAATATAAAATTAGGTTACTTCATATGAATTTTTCATGTGATATGAAGTTTTTTCATGTAAATTTTTTTAAACAACCGCCCCATCTGCCAAAATGTCTAGCCTTGAAATTGAATAAAACCAATTTAGAAATGATTATTTTATACACGCAATTTTTGTTATAATTAATAATTTAAAATCTCAATTGCTTATTTTTTGGTGAAATTGGTACGTAATTGTTACATTAAATTTGGGCTATACACCTTGATCAAGTACGGAGACGTAGAATATTTCGGCTTCTTCTAATGATTAACTATCGCTATACTGTGCCGTTCCGCAATGTAAACATTTGGTGATTTCGTTTACTAAGGCCCTGTATTTGAGCTTAAAGTTTGAATTTACTGGATTAACGCTTGAAAACATCGAAAATAAGATCATTCACAAACAACTTAAGCTGTTTTAAATTTAATTAATAATTTTTTACAAGATAATTTATTCAAGTATTGAGTTTAATGAAAAGTTGTACTAGATATTTAAATGCAGGTATGAAAAAAATATACTTGAAGTCTAGTGAAACCAAAATTAGGGGAAAACTGATGTAGCTTTTAATAAATAGATTTTTATAACGTTTTTTCTTTTTACTAGAATGCATACACAACTTTTTGTAAACAGAAGTGCTTAACTTATTTCTTATTTTCTAATTTTCTAGATTAGTACAAGAAAAAAATAATTTCGGGGCGCCATCTATATAGGCAAAGAAAAAGATATGAAACTAGTTAACATTACAACATTAAATATAACACTTTCCCTTGTTAACTGGATTACTATTTACACTTTTAGGACGTTTTCATTAAAAATATTAATAGCTTCCTTATAATCCTTTTAAAATTGGTTATTACTTCCGTTGAAGTTTTAATATTATAACTCATCAGAACAGAAATCCGAAGAAGATTTTAAAAAAAGAAGGGTCTTACCATCATAGGCATCGATTCTCGGCAAATTTGAGCTGGCCGTTTTTGTGAATCCTTTAATTTTATTTTATTTAAATATTTATAAGCACTAAATTCACAAAGAAAAAAAGACTAATCTAAAAAAACTATGCAGTTTGGACTTAAAGAGCGCTAAAAAGTTTGGGATGGCTGAATTTGAATAGCGTGTGGGGCGGTTTAATGCCAGGTGACGTCAGACCAATCAGCGTAGCGTTTGCAGTCACGTGACCAAGCTTTGAAATATCGTGATTTTAAAACTTGATTTAAATAATATCTGAGTAATTTTTTGAAGAAAAACCAATGAATATGCGTTTTCTAGTTCCAATACTATGTTTATATAACTTTTTTGGGCAGTTTCCCGATTTAGTCAAATACCCTATTTTATACCTACAAATAGAAGTGTTCTTGAAAGATACAATTATATGATAAAGAAAATGATAGAAACATAATAATACAATACTTTTGATACAGATTTCTTTAGATAAATTTAAAAGCTTTTTAAGATCAATTCATAATTAATAATAGCTTAATATTAATTAGTCACAAATGTATTAATTTGTTTTTTTTTAATATTTGGTAAATTTGACGAGTGCAATCACAAACTCAAAATGATTTTTGGCAAATAATTCTGACATTTTACATGGTTTCCCACAAATCGTTTTTAAAAATAATTAAAGGTATTTTTAAGGTGGGTTTTTTTGTGACTTAATATATACTACTGCTTAATTTACAACATTAACTAGTTTTTTCATTGTATTTTGATAAAGTCATTTTTTATGTACAAACATAGTTTCAACTTGAATAAACATAATAATATATTTTACTTAAATAAAACTAGCTTAAACAGAATTAAGAACCAATCTTGGATTGAAATAGTTAACGGTTTGGTTAGGCAATCTATCTCTCTATATATCTCTATCTCCCTCTCTCTCTATATATATAGAGGATGCTTTTCCTTCATTGAGCATTGAAAAAGAATATATATATTATATATATTCTGAATATATATGAAATATATCTGAATATATATGAAATATATCTGAATATATATGAAAAAGAATATATATATTATATATATTCTTTTTCAATGCTTAATGAAGGAAAAGCTAGGATATTTTCTTAAATTAGAGTTGAAATTAAGGGTCTTTTAATGTGTTTTTATAATTAATAAAAAAAATTTATTGTTTTCATATTTTAAAACAAAAATATTCTATAAAAGAATACCGTGAATATAAACACTGCTAATAAAAAAATATGCCTGAACATAAGGGCAAATCTTACTTTTGCTGGTTTTCAAGAACTTGAACTTTCTTCTGTAAACGAAAATTTTCCGATGTACAAACTTTGACTCTATTATGAGAAAAAATGCATGACAATTATACTAGATGTTTGTATTAAAAGTAGAATATTATCTATATCTAAACTGTTTTTATTATCTTTACCTGTTTTCCAAACCATCAACATATTCCTTCTTGCGTTTGCGACTTTCTTGAGCAGATTGCTAAAAATATTTTGATACTGGATAAACAACTTTAGATTACAATACAACAATATTACAATATTTTACAACTCTAGAAGATGATACTATTTTAAAAATCAACTTTATTTACCAATAAATTATATTTTACTAAAACATATGTACTATAAAAAAAAGTTAATAAAAAGAAATCTCAAATCATAACATTGTATTAAAAAAAGAAATACATTGATGTCTAAATGTTCAGTTTACAATATAAAATGGGGTTTTCTTATAAATAAACTAGAAACATTAGGTTAATTTAAAATTTATTAAATGCGGAATTCTGAAAGTTAGAATTAAGTCACAACACAGATTTACATCAATGACATTCATACTTTATTTCTAATTTTTCTTCGAATCCTTTTTAATTCTCGTTCTTCTGCCTAAAAAAATTGTTATAATTAAAACTGATGACTAAATACAAATTCAAAAAGATTATGGCATGCATTTGTAAAATTTGAAAAAAAAAAAAATAAATTTGTTTAAATACAGCAGTAAACACTTAATCTATTTTAAAATTAAAACCAATAAAATTAACTCAGAAGGAAAAGGCTGGATGTCTCAAGTTATAATAACATTGGATATTTTTCTACTGAAAAAAAAAAATTATCTTGTAATCAGTAAATATATAACATCTTACATAGTAACTAAAAGTTATGATCACCAAACTCACTTAAAAATTCAAAACTATACTTGATAATAGGAATGAAATTATGTCTTATTTTACAAAAATAGAAAACTTACTCTAGTAAGGGGGAGATGAGTTGGAATATGCAAACCTTCTTTGTTAATTAACCTTTTTTCATCTTCAGTCAAATGTATCAGATCATGGCCCTTTAATAGAATATAGTTACAGACATAAAATATAGCCAGCAGATACTTCAATGCTGATTGGATTAAATAGCATTAAAGTTATGTGTTGACACATTCAAGCAAAGTAAGAAAAATATCTAGGAAGTAAATGCCAATTATTAAATCAAACTTTTTTTAATAGGTACAGGCATATTTTATCAAAAAAAAAGCGTAATATTTACACTCATTAAATGTTTAAAATCCGAGCAACAGATTTATGTTTTAAGTTCAAAACCAATTAAATCTCTTCAAAAATAAATATGTTTTCAATATTTAAGTTTGTCAGAATGTATAAATTAAAAGCAAGTGAAATATTTAACTTACCAAATCAAATAAACTTAAATCCTCATCTAAAGAACGTTTTTTCCGTCCAGAAGTTGATTTCTACAAGGAAAAATAATTTAAACAAAAGCTTCCTAACATACTTTGACAAATAGAGGATTGCACAAAATCTCTTCCATGGCAAAACTTTTTTTTACACCAACTTATCATTAATTACAATATTTTTCTTTAATAAAACATACAAGAAAAAAATTTGTAAACCTGCCCAACTTTTACTAAAATAGAAATTTTGGAATTAGGATTATTTAAAAATTAGGGGAATCTCTAACAAATATGAACACCAATGTCCAAAGTGGAATTTCAAAAATTGTACATTTTAAAGGAGTTTTTAAGCAAGTTTATTACACAAGGTTACTTTAAAATGTAGTTAATAAAATTACATAAAAAAACCTTTAATTAAAATTTAATAGACCTGCTTCCTTAATTACAATAAACTTTTAGTGTCTAATAAAGGTTCTCACTTCTCTTACCCCAGTTGTTTTCTTAATAATGATTTCTGGTACTTCAATCACTGAATGACTAGAATCCTCATTTGAAAGAGCTTCAGTTGTAATTACTACCACATCAGCACCTATAAGAATGATGTAAATACATACAATTTAAGAGCAGAAATATTTCGCCATTAAGCTAGTATATATTCCGGATCATATTTATTAAGGTTTTCTTTAAAACAATTTTTCTGTATAGGTATTAATATTTATTCGAACAATTAAAAACAGCAATTTAAAAAAGTGCTCAAAATATAACATCCCAAGAATAGAAACAGTTATTCCATGCTTCCCAAAAACTTAAGTTTTTTTTAAACAAAATTTTTTTGTTTATGATATGCACAATTTCATGCTTTTGTAATTATGTTTGTCAAATAAAAAGTATTAGTTCAAAACTTTGTGGGTCAGGAAACTGCCTTCATTTGTATTAATACTCATGTTAATAGGATTTGACTACATTTAGATGGTTTTAAAGCCTGATATTTTCCCTAAGGTAACATCGGCAGCTATATTTTAAACAATTGGTGCAGATGCAATCTATTTAGTCCCAAATATAAGAAATTCAAATTATAAAACAAATTTCGAACTAATAGATGACCCGTACCCAAATCAATAGAAGATTCGGAGACATGTTGAACAGTACTACTACGGCCATAGTCATGCAATTCAGGATAGGTGCCAGCCATCGAGTCCATATTAACTACAGTATCCATGCACACTGTATCGTTGAAAATAGATGACTCCATGTTATCTGAACCTGATGAGGAACTTCGGGGAGATGTAGTAGTACTGTAGTGAGATGCAGAGTCTGTTTCAGGGTTGCCGTTGGCGGGAACATCAATGTTACACATGTAGTCTTCCTTGGCGACATCTTTTAAAAATGAGTTCCAGAAGTCGGTAGTATTATTTGCATTTTCAAATGGCTACGAGATAAAAATTGGTATTATACAAGAGATTAAAATGCCTACATATTAAGATAATTACAAAACTTTTATTCTATACCCCCAAAAAAAGTTTGCTTAGGTACACTAGTACATTCAAAAAATAAACTTAAACATTTAAAATTCAAAAAAGTTTTTTTCCTAATTGGGGCTGCTTTTTTGGCTGATCAAGCCTTTTGCCGACTCAGCATATTACCTAGAAATGAGAGCCATTTTTTCTGGCACCATCTAGGTGGCTCCCATTATACTATTTTAAAGAACGAAACAATACAAAAAGTATTGTTTGCTTCTTTAAAATAGTATGTTCAATTTCATATAATGTTTGGAAATTAAAAACAGACACATACAATTTAAGGATAACATTTTTTTTAATTTGGCTACCATTCTCATTCTGTTGTGTTTTGGTAGTCATTAGCTACTAATCAAAAGAAAATGAGTTTTGAGGAACATTGAATGTAAAACTATTGTACAACCAAATTAATAAAAGATAAACTGAGTTATAAAGTTAAAAACAGATACGCTTAAAAGTTTTTGAATTATACATTCACACAAATATTTCCAAATAGTTACCTTTATAATAAAAGGGCTCACCTGAAGTAGACCATTTGGAATCTGATTTAAATCAGCTATGTCTTCACCCATAAAACAGTCAATATCTTTGAGGAGTGGATCATCTTTGTCGAACAAGATGTCCAATATCTCATCTCCAGTTGCATTCATGTCGGTTGGAAGGCCAAGATTAGAAAAACCACTGAAAAGCATGAAGCAGATAAAAAAAATAATAATTAAATAAACAAAAGTTTCATTATTGAGCATTTATATAACTGAAAAAGTCAAAGCGAAAAAATTATAATGCTACTCTTGATTCATCATATGCACCAGCATGTTTTTATTATGCCTTTTTTAGTACGAAATCTAGCAAGGGTGTTACAATAAAAACTAAATACAAGTAAAAATAAGTTTTGTTATGGTTGGTTGGTTGAAAAGGTTAGCTGGATTGTGGCTTTTGTTATTAATTAACAACTATGAATATTTTTATTATTTTGCACACAAGCTGAAATACATTTATAACACAGATCAAGCTTATTTCTTTTTAGTTAGATCCCCAAACTAACTATCCATCGTCGATAAACTACAAAACTGCACCAAAAATTTTGTGCAACTTTTCTCCATAAAACTGGTCAAATTCCAAAATGCTCAACAAGGTTACCACCTTGTTGAACATTTTGGAATATAAAAGTACACCATGAAATAGGAGTAAGCGTACATGAAATGTAAGTCAATTGGTGGGTTTACTCCTTTTTATGGTGTAATACTACTTCATAAAGTTGGAGGCAGCCAGACTGCTACCCGTCTTGTCACTGAACTAAATTGCGACACCCATCGCAAATAGCCTTGTGTAGCTCAAGAGTGACAATAATTCAAAGTAACCTAACCATGCCAGACTGCCACCAATTTTTACAGATCATTTAAATTGCTCATGCAAGACTCAAAAAGTAAGGCATAATGAAAGGATAAATGTAATTAGGATAAATAAAGTGCACAGAAACTATGGTAAGGTTCAAACAACTCAAAATTTATATGTTAACATTTGCATGGGTATTCAATTGGTGCAGCTATGATATAATATCAGGTCTGTTTATTGGCAAGTTGGAAAATCAATGTTACTTGCTATACCTATCATAATGTATATGAAGTAGAATGTTTACCACAATTGGGCATTTTCTTTGCTTGGCAACATAACACAAATTGAGACACGCCATTATATATCATAGCTGTTCTGTTCAATTTCCACTTTACAATTTATCGGATCAGAATTACTGTACGGTCCCTTGGCGCGATTTTGTCGAAATTGGCGATAAATAATTTTTCTGGCTACCTGTCTGACTTCGACTGAAGATTCGAATTCTATGACTTCGCACCCATGACGTTTCCCGGCAACCATATCGGACCGTTGGTTGAGTTTTCATAAGAAATATTCCCATACGATCTTTTCTTTGAATCGCGGTTTTTTTAAAAAAAAGTCCCCAAAAACGGACTTTTGGGGCGATTTTGGAAAATTCGCCAAGGGGGACCGTACAGTAAATCTCTACCCAATTTCAGTCAGTTTCAATTTCTAAGAAAAATTTAACCATAGGAAGTACCTTTCAATAATGTGTGTCATAGTTGGAAGTAAAACATACTGCTACAATTTGGGATAGCCATAAATCTAAAGGAGGAAATATAGAAAAATGAAATTGATTTACAGCAGCTGTTGAACAACTTATTATCAAATGCAGTTTATAATTTAGAAACAACTAAAGATTGGACATTCCAGAGTGTAAAAAAACTAGAAAAAAAATGGGGGGGGGGGGACCTTTTACGGTTCATGAACATATTTCTAGTAATTACATCATGATTAATTATGTAACAATAAAGTAAATTTTGTTATTGAAATGACGAAATATTAATTAAATTTCATTCCAGGATTTTTTTTAATTCGTAGAAACCGTAGAGTTATGAACATTCCTTTCGCAGAATCATACGAAATCATGCATTGACGTAATATTTCGATGTGAACCCGGAATCGCAGCACTTTAGTCTTGTCAGCAGTGTAATATTTTGAATTTTTACAAAAAGAGACATAATTTACCTTTAATTTTAAAGTTTCCTTAATTTGTTTTTTACAGATCTAATCTATAAGTAATTACCTTTTATATAGTGAGGTCACATGCGTCTCATTGTTGCGTATTTGTTGAAAGAAAACAAACCGGCCTGTCGTCAGCTGCTCGTTACAATAACATAACATTAGATGACTCATAATAAAAACTTCCAACATCACATATTTGACGTCATTCTATGGCTATGTTCTCACTACGACGCCAAACGCCACAAAGGCAACAAAACTTGGCAACCGCCAAGCGATGCAATAGCGGCCGGTTTTTTCGCCAAATCGTAGGTTTGTTTCAAACGCATGCGTCTGGATTTCTTTGATCTGAACATTTAAACCGATGCTGGTATGCTAGAAACGTGGAATGGGATGAAAATATTTCATCGCCGCTTTAGCGATTTCAACATAGAAATGAAAAAAATTAATTTGGTTAGTTATATTAAAACTCAGTGTAACAAATTTAATTGTTTTTTTAATAACATAGATTTTTAACTTTTATTACATTTAAATTAGAATTACTTTGAGGTAATAGCCACCGACTATGGACCTTCAGTTGACTTATAAAAAAAGAAAAACCCTTATAATAAAAAGAACGTGTTACATCTAGATTTTTTAAATAAAAAAATCATTTTGAGGCAAGCAGAGAATCAATAAAGGCCATATAAAAAAGTGCTACATTTTTTTCTAAAATAAAAGACAATAATTACTCAAAATATTATATAAATGATATTTTAATAAATAAATAGATTTTATTTATTGGCAAGATTTTTTTTGGCTTTTCACGGTCTACGTTCATGAACCCCAAGTAAAAGAAAATCAAATTATTCAAGGTTTTTAAAATAAAACAAGTAGGTTTGTAACAGAATCTGTCACTTAACTCGCTTCCACATATTTGTGTTTAACAGGAAAAAACGCGCCAAACACAACATTAATTCTATATTTAACATTTACAAGCTAAATTTGGCTAGTTTCATTTATTTTTTTCGAAAATTCAATAATTATTACTTATCGTTTGCAAAAAATTAATTTATATTTTAAATAATAAATATGTCATATTCCTCGCTTTTAAATAGAATGAAAACATTTCATATCAACATACAAGGATTCCGTAGTGAAATATATTTGACGTCATTTCAAACTGATCGATGTCGCAAAAATAAATTTATTTCGATTTATTGTCTAAAAGAATTAAAGTTTCTCGAGCGATTGTTGCGAATGGCAAATGTGATTTAATTCTAATAAAAACAGGGCCTTTAGCTATTTGTAATTCAAAGTTTTAAACGCCAAAATTAACTATTTTCATTAATCTGCTTTCTCAGTTTAAATAATTAGACTTTATCGTTTGCTAAATTTGTTTGAAGTTCGAAGAATAATGATGTAATCTTTTTTAATAAATATTTTTGTCGCCACAATTTCCCATTTACATTTCTTTCGAAAATTCACTTATTTATAGTTTGTTAAATTAATTTACAGTTCAAAAAATTTATAAGTTGTACAATTGATGCTTTAAAAATAAATGCGAAACTTAGCATATTTTTTTTTATGCCAAGTTAGAATTCTCTATACATCGTTCTACATACATATATATATAGAACCATTAAAAGAACTCTATTGTGATAATACAACAATCCAAACCGAATTATACACATAAATAAATATTTTTTCAAAAGTGTATTTTTATTTTAACAAAAGTTTCTCGTACGTTTAACGAAATGGCAACAGTGAAAATATTGAATAAAAATGGAATTTGCATGTTATTTCAATGTAGATTAAATTTTTAGTTATTTAAATTTTAAATAAGCTTCTAGTTTAAATTTTTTTAATGAAATTTTGCATGTAGCCTAATCTGATTTTTTGCTTCAAAATGACGTATCCCACTTGTCTGTGGGACTTGTGGATGACAACAGTGAAAATATGAATAAAAATAGAATTTGCATGTTATTTCAATGTAGATAAAAAAAAATTTAGTTATTTAAATTTTAAATAAACTTCTAATTTAAATTTTTAAATAAAATTTGGAATGTAGCCTAATCTGATTTTTTGCTTTAAAATGACGTATCCCACTTGTCTGTGGGACTTGTGGTTCTTTCTGTGAAAGTGGGTGACAGACAGACAGACGGACTGAACGATTATAAAACCTACCACTTTTTATAAACGTAGTGTGGAAGCTAAAAAGGAGAATGAATCATAGTAATATAATCTTATCGAAAGAAAAAAAAATTCTATTAATCAATTTGAAAAACAAAATCAGTGTCACACCCACATAGCTGGCAAGTTTGACTTAATTTAATAATTATGATTATTTATCATTTTCTAATGGTATAAAAATGCCTCACCTTTGAATTGTGAATTTTAACTAATTTGGATAGAAAATACACAAAAATAAAACAATAACATTTAACACAAGGCTGCAATGCATTTTTATTTTATTAAAATTATAAGACTTTTATTGTACATTTCATTCAAAATTAGCACTAACATTGCGTTAAAAATAGGAATGCAATAAACAATTTTGACTGACATAAACAGACAACTAAATTTTAACAAAAATGTTTTTGCACTCTTTCATTTACCTTAGTGTTTTAACAAAAATTTCATTTTTGTTTGAAGTCACGGTCTTCGCAGGATGTATCTTGCCTCTAAAATAAAAATTACAATATATAACATCACTTGAAAATGCATACCTTAGAGTTGAACCACTGACTAAAAACAATATTCCAACAAAATTATAATATACAATCAATACTGAGGCCTTCCCCAACCCCTGCCACGAGCAGGAAACCTTTTATTCTGTGGTGGTCCATATGGGCGATGAGAAAATAAATGATTTCGTTTTTGGTGAAATGAATTTTCATATGATGTATCTGGTCTGTGCCTGGGCATCCAATTTTGCCTTGGCTGAAAGTCGGGTTGGGGGTAATTTTGATTATCGATGAAGAATTCTTCGCCAGGTTGTTCAAAATGACGCGATGATGGACTTTCGGGAACATTTTGGTTATGGTTTGCAGTCCAATTGTTCCCAAACCACCTTCCGTTTTGATCTCCTTCTCGATGAGATTGCACAGTCTCTATTCTTGAAAGGTGACTTTCCTCTGTGTGTGGGTGTGAATAGTTTATATTTTCACCATTGGGGGGAGCTCTGGGGTCTTGTGGGGCAGAAAAATAAGATGGGACAGACGATTCATTCCTGGGAAGAAAAAAGTCTTCATTAGGAGAAGTTTTCATGACATGATCAGGCAAAGAAGCATCAGAGTAGACAGGCTGATTAATTCCCCATGGTGGTTCCAACTCTTGTGTGACATTTTCTTTATCGCTTTTGTATTGCTCGTCAGAAGAAAACATGCTTTCAGGGGGTGTTTTATTGACAGGGGAATCTTCAGTAACGACAGTTATCAGGGTACTTAACCTTCTACCAGGTATGGTTCCTCTGGGACGCTCATCATTATCGCAGATGGTAGAGGGACCAGGAGACAGGGCCTCAATTTCAGGTGATGGTATTTCATTATCACTATCGGGATTTGAAAGATCCATGTCAGTGTTGAATAACATTTCAGGGTTGTATTCTTCTGAGCCAAAGTTGTCTTTGGGAAAATTGAAGTTATCGGGATGGTTCGAAGGCACAATGGATGGTATGTACGACAAATGTCCCTCATTCTTTGGAGATTGAGTAGAATAGGATGGGATGTTGCTGAATGTTGTTGTTTGGTACGAGGCAACTGCTGTAGTGTTCGCCCCAGTGATTGTTCCGATAGGTGCTGACATAGAAGACTGTGATGAAGTAAAATAAGTGGATGGGGAAGGCACATGCTGAGAACTTGTGGACACCATGCTTTTGATAAAACTTGACATTTCACCAGACTGCTCATACAGTTCCGTTGAGTTAAAAGAATTTTTTTCATTTTTATTGGATACATCCTTGTCATTCTTTGCAGATTGGATCAGGTTGGTAAGGCCCTTCAAGATATCTTTAGGACTTTGTGTTTTATTGCCAGTAGCTTGTTTATTGAAAAATGGGTGACTGTCTTCATCCTGAAGTGGGGTGTTCTGTCCACTGCATTCATCTTTAAGGGGTGTCAAGGCACCAGGAGGGGCTTCAAGTGGCTTTTCCTTCTTGGCTGGTGCAGGAGGCGAGTCCTGAAGAGGCGCTTTGCTTCCTGATGAGGCAAATATAGAGCTTTGCAATCCAGCAGGAAGATTGGGAATATTTTGCAGCAAATTCGACAGCCTGCTGTCTAGACTACTGGGATCACTCTTTTTAACTTCAGTTTTGATAGGTTTGGGCTTTTCTGCTTCTTTTTTGGAAGAAAAGGCCCCCAGCCAGGAAGTCATTCCACTTTCTTCTATAGAAGAAAAAAAAAATGTCAATCAAGAATATTTTATTTTTGACTATAACTTGTCTATAACTATTATTAAATTAAGATGTTACACAAGAAAGTCAATAGAAATACGCAATGTTACTATGCAGTATTTGAAGCAAAAATAATTTTGTTTTAATGCAAAGGAAAACGATTTCTTTCGTGCATTAACCATTAACAAATAGATCTAGTTAGAGAATTGTCCTTAGTTTTGGAGAACAAAATTCCCTTTCTTTAACAGATATTTCAGAGAATTTTATGCAAATTAGATCCACAATAATAAATATTTTGTTTGTAAAATAAAATACATATATAAACAAGTACACACTAGAAAAATTATAAAGGTGCATACTCGCTATAATTAACAAAATAATAACCAGGAAAAATCCAATGGCAAGACATTGAAATAATGTAAAACTGCTTATTTTCTTTCTATAATAATAGAAGAATGAATTTTAAGACTGAAATTTGCACCAAAAGATTTTTTCATTTTAACTTTTTTCACTTTACCTACTTGATGATTATAAGGTGTCTTTGGCAAGTTTTTTTTTATATTATTCTAAATACATTACAACTTTGAAAACCAAGTATTATACATAATTTTGTAGAAAACAATTTAAACTATATAAGCTTAAACAATAAATATTACAGCAGATTTCCTTAATCATAAAAAAGATACTAATAAAAATATAATAAATAATAATGATTACTAAATGCACACAAAATAATCAGCAATTTAGGAAAAACGCTAAACTAAAATTATGCAGAATTGAATAGCATTATAAACCAAAAGAAGACGCCACCACACAATAGCTACTAATAAATGAATTACCATGGCTGAAAAAATTGGAAAGAGTAGGTATGGGATTTCCAACAGACTTTGCTGTAGTTGGTTGGGAATTAGATTCCACAGCCTTAGGCACTGGAGAAAGGTTCAACCCTTCTGGAGAGCCAACAGGGGATGGGGCATCTTCCAAGTTTTCCACCTCATTTGTTTGCACTTTAGCAAGAAAAAGAAAGTCCATTTATGGAACATCCAGTTAACTTGCACTTTAAATAGATATCAGTCTTTAACTTTAGGCATGACTTTAAATTTGTGTAAAAAGATCATCATCGCTTATCAGTGTAAAACTCATTTAACTTTCAAGAAATTATTTTAACTCAAATTCCATACTACTGTTTTTAAAGTAAAGTATAATATTTTTTAAAGTTTTTAATAACATAGATGATGCTTTTTTAATGTCTCACACAAATGTAAAAGTTTCAAAATAAAATTTTAGTTTGTTAAAATGCCACGCCTATATATATATATTTTTTTGACTGCCCTACTTTTTTGTTTTGGTTAGTATTAATCAAATTTAATTGACCAATATTCCCTTATAAAAGAAAACCAATGCTTCTGGATTTAAAAAAAGATAAATGAATGTTGTTATGAGTTAAATACCAGATACCTTAAACATTTGTGATCATATTAACTTATGATAGTTAGTGTTAAAGATTAATAAAATCAATCTTTAATACCATTAATTCTTTAAAACACAAAATTAGTGTTTGAATATTTCTCTCCATAACAGTAACTCCACTTACCTAGCTGTATTTTATGCCTATGATTAAATAAAATAAATTTTGGTTACAAATTCAAGATGAAATATTTCTTTGACATTATTTAATAAATTTTATGTAACATTACATTTTGGAAGTCAACACTTAACTGCTCTGACAAGTGCAACTATTCTGCATACAGATGTACTATGTTGTAACTACAGTGACATATTTTGTATTGGAAATTCAAATATTTAAACAGGATATATTTAAATTGGTTAAAAAATCAAACTTTGATACATAGTAACATATCCACAAAATTGGCATTAAAAATAAATTTCACTTGAACATTGAAGTTATATTCTTTTTAAGATAGAATTCTGCATGTGATACACAAAAATACATAACCCAATTTTTCTGAGAAGCTTTTTGTTTTGCTGAAAGCCTGTAAGTATTTAATCCAAACAAGGAAATTTAAATAAAAACATTGTACCAAAACTTTATCAAAATAACTAACTGACGAGATTGGATTATACTTTTAGAATTAACTATAACACAGGGCTCGAAATTAACTTTTTACGCCAGGTGCACGAGTGCACCCAAGTCTTGTGAATTAGGTGCACTAAATAATAGTTAGGTGCACAAATGCAAATATTATGTGCACACATATAATATAAATAACAAGTTAAAAAAAACTTTTCTTCATACAAATTGACTAAATGCAGGGTTTCCGCGCATATGAAAAGTCATGAATTTGGACATAGGGTAAATTTTGTCATGAAAAGTCATGAATTTAGCAAAAAACGATCAAAAGTCATGAAAATCGTTGTATTCGAATCGCTGAAGTTTCGCAACTTTCGGATCGCTGTAGTTTAGCGATTTTCCGATCGCCGTAGTTTCGCGACTTTCGGACCACCGTAGTTTCGCGACTTTCGGATCCCAGGAGTTCCGCGACTTTCGGATTGCCGTAATTTCGCGACTTTCAGATCACCGAAATTTCGCGACCTTCGGATCGCCGTAATTTCGCGACTTTCGGATCACCGTAGTTTCGCGACTTTCAGATCACCATAGTTTCGCGACTTTCGGATCACCGTAGTTTCGCGACTTTCGGATCACCGTAGTTTCGCGACTTTCGGATCACCGGAGTTCCGAGACTTTCGGAACTGGGGTGCACAACGTGCACCCAAGTTGAAAACTTATGTGCACAATTTTCTTTTTAGGTGCAGGTGCACCCGCTAATTTCGAGCCCTGCTATAACAACTGGTAACATATTTCAAAAGTACTACTACAGCAACTTAACTTTCCTTGCTACAATGAGTTACAAGGTTAGGGTACAAAATGGAAATGGCTTTCGAAATGTAGTGCTTTAGTGTTGAAGTGTCCTTATTTCTCATAAATATTAACTAAATGTCCTATGTTGATGGGAAGTATTGTTTTGTTTTGAGTTTATAGCAAAAATGAAAAAAAAAAACCATGAAATCATATCCAAAGCTAAGATTCCTCAGATATTTACATACAAAACATTTAATGATACAATTCATTTACGATATAAAGATCAAAAAGCTGTAGTTTACAATATTTAGTAGGAATTTAAAAAAAAAATCCCGGTCACAAAACTGGTTCTATACTTTATGGGAATACACACATGTTTATTACTATTAAGTATAAAATACAATGAAATACACAAATTAAGTAAAAAGGCCAACAAGTATGTACTTACTATTTTCATTGGGAAGTTCGAGCTCCAACTCATGATCAGAAGTAGGTGATGGGGCATCAACAGTAGGAGATGGTACAGGACTAGGAAAAGTAGAAGCCAATTCTTCAAGCTTCTTTTGCAGAGTTTTCACTCGACCATCAAAATTTTTATAAGCCTATGTTAAACACATGCAACAAAAATATTTGTGACTGGTTTTTATATAATGTGACTGGTTTTTATATAATGGAACAATATTAGATTTGTTAATTTAAAGGTAAAATGTCGGACTTACTAACATATACATAAAAAGTACTTAAAAATAACATTACTAGCATTTAGATAAAAACAAACAAATAAAAGTCATTTACAAAGTGCATAAATTCAATCATAATCTACAGTAGTTATAGTACATATAAAATGTGTACTATAAATACAGTAGAACATCTGAAATCTGGACTTTTCTTTTTGAAGTCCGAAATATAACTTAATATTCAGACATTTTTCTATTTTTTTTATGAAATATAAATTTGAAAATTACTTATATTTTTGTTTCATAAAAAGATATTTCAGTTGCTAGAATGATAGGCATAACATTAACCCTCTGATCGTTGGACCCAGCTTTTTCCGTATCTTATGCATCAGTCTTTCTTACAATAATCTTAAATTTTATAATAAATTTTTTTTGTTCATAACGTACTTTTATCATCTGGAAATGATTTTAAGCTCATCTCTTTCAAAAATAAACTTGATTACAATTTTTTATTTGAAATAAATTAGATATAAAATTTATGCAGTGAAAACAACCATACATATTTGCCCATTTCCTGGCCGTTCGGAAGGTAAAAATAGCGTTTAGGGGGTTATATGCAAATGTTTATGACTGAAATTTGCATTCTGCTGTTTGCCGGAAAATTTAGCCACATGTTTCATTAAAGAGCATTATTGTAAGGTAGAATAAATAAAATGTTTCTAAAATATTTTTTAAGATTGATTGCAAATTTGAGCATAGGATGCAAGAAGATTGAACTATACATTATGATGTTGCAATTATTTGCATTACCTGAAAAAACCACCAATTCACCTAGTTTAATTAATAAAAGCAATATCGTTTACTAAAAACATCTCAAATAACACAGAAATTGTTTATAAAGTTTTTGTTCCTAAATGCAGAGAGAAGGAAACAAGCACATTTTACATTGTAAACCAGCTCTGAGGGAAAAATCTACCCTTAGTACTCAATTCAAAAAGGTGACCATTTGACTAATAATGTGGTTAGATAAAAATATTTTTGAAATTTTACATAGATTTTTCCATATTGTCTGGCCTATATTTCTTTCAAGTTCAGTTATGAAGCTGATACATGTAGAAATAGTGATAGTTCCAATTATTTTGATAATGTTTGGGAAAAATCGGAAAAATATCCCATCTTCATATTTGAGATCTTCTGCTGTATTTAAATATTAAAAATCAGTTTATACAGTCTGGCCAAAATATGCTCTCAATTTAACATTGCTCCCATTCTAAACCTTTTCACAAATCGAAGAACTTCGAACATAACATGGAGGAAATAAAATGTCAGAATAAATTCATTGTGTTGAAATATTGCCTTACATTTGCCACAACTTTAGCTTCCCCTCGTTGTGTATCGTAATAGATTTCACTTTGCTCCAACAGCAAAATCAGCTCATTGCGCTCATCAATTTCTTTTTGCATCGTTCCAATTAATGCTTCTAGATTTTGCAAATTCTTGTCAAAATCATGCTTGAATTGTTGACCATGAACTCGATCTGGCAAGAAAAATAATCGTGTCAAATTAAATTGCAATAACAAGATTCATTAACAACTATAGGCGCTGACACCATGATTAAATCTAAAAGTTGATGAGTATGTGTCAGCAACAATAACCTAACTTGAACTTCAAAGGAATATAAAAATGCGAACATACCTTTCAAAGCCTGAACTATCTCGGCATCTGTGGCATTTAGTTTACTCAAGTTAACAGTGGATAGTTTTGAAGAAGAATCCACTTCCATTTTCATTACCGATTTCATTTTCTTAATGACCATGTCAGGCTAAAATGAATAATATTGCTGGTTGATGTTAAAAAAAACCTTTACAAATTGTAGTTACAAAGAATGAAGACACACACCATAGAAATAAAAACCATACTGTGCTCATTTTTTCACACAAACAATATATATGAGGTCACTGTAACAACTAAATTTTTAAAGTTAAAATGTTAAATTTTGATTATATTTCATTTTAAGACAATTAAAGAGGAGAACTATAAGAAAAAGTATATCTTTAAAATAAATTCACTTTTACAACATACCTTAAAGTCTCCTAAAAGTTTAGAAGGTGCTGTAGCTGGAACTTTTGAGTTAGCTAAGTAAATAAAAATATATAATTAACATATTTTAAAGCCTTCCATAGTATCTTTCAGATTTAAATATAAAAATATACATTGACATAGATTGTTCTACTGTAAAAAAAAAAGAATACGTAAATTCAAACCTACTTAAAATGGCTCTGAGATCAGCAACGAATTCTGCCGTATAAACACCCCTTTCTTGCCATATTGTAAAAACTCTTTGAACTGAATGACGAATATGCTCATCTCTGAAAAAAAAAAGGAAATTATAAAAATAGGACTTTTACAAAACATAGTTAATTTAAATATTTTATATCTATTACGATAACACGCTGTTCCTATTTCCTTAAGGATATTTAGAAATTTTAATACGTTCGAAGCAAAAAAAATTAAAAAAGAAAATTTTCTAAAGCATATAACATATGGTGACAACATTTTTTTTATGGGTAACATGAAGCTGTTTCAGAGACATGTACAAAAGCCAATAAATAAAATTTAGTAATGGAAAAGAAAACAGAGAAACATTTTACAATGTTTAAATATATAAGTCATAATACAAGGACAAACTTACCGAACTAGTAAAGTGGCTTCTTTTAAAACTTCAGCAAAAGAGTTGACAAACATAAGAAAACCTTTTCTTTTACTGTTCTGAATAACATCATTTGCCAAGTAAAACATAGTCAATCTGTGACTGATCTTATCTAAAATTAAATAAGTATATTCAGAAATAAAACTACAAAGAGAATTGTTGTAAGTCAGCTACAAATTCCAAACAAACAAGAACAATACTTTAACTTTCTGTATAAAGTAAATATTAAATTATTATATGTAATGCAATGTTAAGTTTTCTAAGTAATTAAAACCTGTCAACATAGACATCGAATTTTGGCTTTGACCATGGGGGTGAAATTAAGGTAATCAGGAAGATTACATACTAAAGCACATTAAAATAGATGTAAATATGGAGAACTATGGGAGCGATAGCCCCCCACTGGTGCCATTGAGTCATCACCTATGGCTGTCAACAAATGTTAACTTCTACATGAAAACTATGAAATTAAAAAATAGCTTCTATCTTACTAATAAAGATTTAAACAAAAGCCTTCTTGTCTTTTCGTAATTTATTTTGGGGGCTAAGGCACCTCTGCCTTTGAGGCATTTTGTACCAACCTCAAATCCCAGAAGCAATGCAGCGGTAGGAGCCACACTCAACACCGTCCTAAAGAGTCTATTGCTTCCTCAAACGGCACAGAGGGTACCCTCACTACCATGCCTCTCCCATCCAAGACTACTACACGAGTTCCTAGTTTGAGTCTACTACACATGTTCCTTGTTTGACAGAAACACGATAGAGAGCAGCACTACTACCACACTGTCTATACTTATCAGGTTAAATCGTTTAGAAAGCAAAGCTGTAGAGGGCAGCACTACCAACTGTAAGTGGATCCTTCTAATTTTAGAGACAGAGGCCAACCAGAGGATAACAGAATTGGCTTGTCAACCCTAGAGGTATTGATTTGGTATGGGAACTTGGAGGTGACCACGGCAGACTTTAACGTGTATCAGTCATCATTAACATACACAGGGGGTCTTCGGCCATCAGGACTCGAATTCGCAACCTAAATAAAAGCCTTAGTTCCCTATTTTTACTAACAACCTTCAAATCAAACTCGTAAGTACCTATCACTCCTAAAACTAACGTAAACCCACCCATAGGGCGCTAAAAGGGATATACAGTAAACTCCCATTTATCCGGAATGCTCGGGAAATTGACTCTTCCGGATAGTCGAATTTTCCGGTTAATCGGAAGTCGCCAAATAGGGTTACCAAAAAATACCGATTTTTCCGGAAAATACAAGAGATAATGGCTGCGTCTTATAAAATGCAAATAGGCGATGTTGCATTTATAATAATAATATATAATAGATACTACAATATTTTGAAGAAAAAAATATTAATAATTATTAATTGAGAAAAAAATCTATCGTTACTTTCAAATGCTAAAAATCTAAACTAAAATACATAAATTGTCCATACCATGGTCTCTAAAACCAGTAGGCTGCCAACTACTACGGATTGTCCGTAGTTTCTACGGATGAAGGTATCAAACTACGGAGTTACGGAAACACAGTCAAAACTACGGATAAGCTTCGATATTTTCTTAAAAATTTATTTTTGAGTTTTTTTTCGCCTTGGTATTAGTGACCTTATAGCACTTAATGAAAAAATCGGCCTTGAAAGACAATGCCCATGGTTTTAATAAGATTTTTTTTTAAATCCAAATATTTTATCAACATATTTCATTCGCAGAAATAAAAGATTCAAATGCGGATCAAAGTGGGTTTTTTTTTTAATATTCTTGCGGAAAGTAAACTTAACCTGCCCATGATGACTAGTAACATTTGCTAAGTAGCCGCGTAATCGCAGTAGGTTAGTGTTCTTCTTATAGTTCTAGTTATGATCAGATTTGTCAACCAGCATCAGCGCCTAGTAATGTTTGTTAGTTAGAGACGTAATCATAGCAGGTTTTTTTTTTTTTTTAAAGTTTTCTTTCTGAAAAAATCGATCAACCAACCACAACTCCTCGTAATATCTACTAGTTGGCAGTGTAATCGGCATAGGATCAGAGTTCCTAGTTTTAGTACAGGGCAGATCAGTCAACCAAATTTCAGGTTCTTTGTTAGTTTCAAAAATTACGATTGCCTGTGACTTCATCGCTACTTAGGATTTTTTGTTGTTACTGAGGGAATCTTATTGTGTTTTTAATTGAAACAAAAGACAATTTATTCAACGTCTGCCTTACACAAAATATGGAGGTTGCTGTTTAACTTAAAATAGAACTGAAGTGCTCGTAAACCAAGAATTAACAAAACAATAAATTTTTAATGCAATAAAAGTTTTTAAATTCGGAAGGTTCGCAGTGAAATCGTATTTTTTTACGCGTTTCAAACAAATTTTCCACGAAACGACCAACTTTGGTGCTTGATTTTTCTCCCATCGTGAATCGGACGATTTAAAAGAAAAATAACCGGTAATCAATTATTTTTGAGTAGTATCAGTATTTTTAGTAAACAATCGCCCGCCCCCGCCAATGGGACTACGGACAGAGCTCAGAGGAATGTTGGCAGGTATTAAACGGCGATTCCCTAATTTAATTCCGGTAAACACTCAGATTTCGTATAGTGGAAACATGTAAATGAAATGCAACATAAGAAATGCTGAAATAGCTCCATACCTGACGTTAAATCAGACTGTCAGTTCAAAAAACAGTATTTGCGCCAACTGTTGTCACCAAACAAAATTTTTCTTGGGAAAAAAAATCTGAAAAGTTTTTACTATATTTGGCAAGAAATTGCAATTTTGGCGAAAAATATTCAATTATACGCCAAATCGGAATTTGAAATTTTCCGGATATTTGAGCTTTCCGGTTAATCGGGAGCCGGATAAACGGGCTTTTACTGTACACAATTTTGTTGAAAATATTCATTTACACCTTTTACCTATAGCTCATCGTCATCATTAGAGGATGTGGTGCTTTTTGACTTTGTAGACTTTTTAAAGTATATAGAGACTTAAATTGTAAAATAAATGATTTAAATAAAAGTAGGATATCCAAAATTAATTTTTCTCTTATGAATAGTTCTAACAGAAGTGATTTTTTCAAACAATTATTGCCCATATATACTAAACCTCAAGAGAACAACAGTTACCTTAACTCTCAACATGTCTTAAAAGTTCATGTGTTGAAAAAGTTTTTACCTTTCTGCAGAACCTTCATCCATGAAGCAACAATCTTTTGATGATGACTTTTGTGATGCAACAGCCACAGTGAAAGTGTCTGTATGCTGTCCTGCGTATTTGTGACATCTTTGAACTTCTTCTCCAAGTTGGATTCCGAGAGTGAAGTTGACATTTTCATGGATTTTGAATCAACTCTTACTTCACTGATTATTAACTTAGAAGTAGGAGTCCTGCATCACAGACATTTACCTGAGTAGAAGTATATTGAATTTAACTGATAGGTCAAAAATTAACAGAATTAAGCAATTTGATCAAGGCAAAAAATAAAGCAACTTATAATAAAGCTTTCTACTTTATTCTCAGTAATTGCTACCTTATTCAGTTAAGTAAGGATTTAAGATGATCATTGAACAAAATGAAGAAAGATGAACAAAAAAATAAATTCTGAACATGTATAAAACAAATACTTGTTTCTTAAGGAATCATTTGATAAGCAATACTAAATAGTGTAAAACCACATTAAGTAAAAAAAAAACCCTGATCCAAAGGCGGCTCATGCCATACAGCAAGTACAGCCAGGCTGTACCTAAATATTCAGTTTAAAGCAAAATCCCAAATCTGATCATATAATTTTTATTTATTATATTTTGCCAAAGGAGCACATTTTTTTAATGCAACGCTTTCACCCCAAAAAAGAAAATTCTGCTCAAGTAGTGGGATTGTAAAAGGTAAAATTTTGGATATCAAATGAGTTGCATGCTTTTAATTCAATCCTACTGCCAGTGAAGAGTAATGAGAGAAGGGCAGCAGGACGCGAGCCTGGTTGCCATGACGACGAAGGATATGCATTGCTTAATCCATGTACAATTAAATGGATAAAGACGCGGAGTGCTGCCCAGAAAGATATGTGTTTCGGCTGCAGTTGTGGAATTTGCTGATAAGCATGGTAGCTGCCAAACACGTGTTAGGCCATGGGGACGGAGGGGGGGGGGGGGGGGGTAGCGTTGCCTTGGCTGTACCAACATTTTTGACCAAGGGTCGCCCCTGCCCTGATCATATGAATAAACTAATTGCATGATATAATGTTGTCATACATTATGGCAATCTCGATCCCACGACAATTGTGTATATGACTTACTCTACGACTTCATGTTTACAAAATCTGAAATTTACTATGCATTAAATATCTCCAAATTGGTAGAGATATTATTCGTAATGGCGAGTTGTCTGATTTTAAAATGCCATAATCCTGTATTCAAGGAACTGGGATGATTTTAAAATGTAAACAAAGCAGCAAGTTGCCACAGTTCTAATTGTCAAAACCTGTACTGGGAGGGTCAACGATGTTTTCGAAAAAGTACATAAAGCAATGAGTTGCTCTATTTCCAAATTTTTAATGTAAAAACAAAATTATAATATTATTGAAATGATAATGCAAAAAATGAGACTTCCAACTTAAACTTTTCTGGACTAGTGTGTATTAAATAAAAGTACAAAGTTTTTTGCAAATTATAAAGATTGCATATATTTTTTATGCAAACCCATAGACTTCGCATATTATGGAATTTTTATGGCACCAGTTTTTGGCAAACAGCTTTTTTTGGCACGTTGGCTCACTTCTAGATGAATCATTGGTGGCTATTACCTTTGGGGAGTAAAATCCTAGTTGCTGGCCCGGCAACAAATTACAAGTTTTTAAAGCGCGATAAATACCTTATTTTGCAAACCATGCACACTAATCAAAAGGGGATGTTAAACAAACATTGCACAGATACAGATGGTGACTGAGACCAGTTTTTGGGTTACCGAAAATAAAAATCGCAAGCAAATACAGCGTTCAGAAAATGCGATTTTTGAGATGTCGCCAAGCTAAAAAAGTTTCTGGGTCAGCGACTAATATTAAGCAGCAAACTATTTCGTAAAATAAGCAAAAACACTATAATACAATTTTTTTAAATTGTAAACAAGCTTCACATTGAAATTAAAATTTACCTGACATTATACACTTAAGTCACATGATGACGACATCTGCTAAATCAATGAAACAAGTATTCTCAATTAAGTTGGAATAATCCTGAAAAATATTTGATGACACACAAGTTTGCAATTAGTTTCAGTTTAAAAGAATACGATAAATGAGGATAAACATCAAAAAACAAGGAAAGACTGACGAATAAAACGTCAAAAACTTTTACTTCAAAAATTACAACTAGCTTCCGTACACATTTTAATGATATAACGGATATAAATAATACAAGTAACGAGCTGTTTAAATAGTAAATGGAAACAAAACATATGTTCCGTTTTTTATCGGATAATCTGAAATTCTAATAAATGCAAAAACTTTTATAGCACATAAACTAAAAATACACATTATAGCGTACAATTCATAAATTTGTAAAGACAAACCTTATTGTTTATAAACAAAATAGAATGAGTAAACGAGATTATGAAATACTTTTATATTTTTTAAACGTTGAAGACTTTTCTAAACATAACATATTAACGCCATGTTTGTTTGCTATAATGTTGACCTTCGTTATTTTAAGTTGCCATATATATTAAAAAAATAGTAATTGATTACTAGGTAAAATTTGTGATTTGAAACTATTGATTTAACAAATGTGATTCAAAGAAAAATAATATGAAAATATTTTGTATGTATGGTTTACAAATTTGAACGTTAATGAAAGGTTTGGCTTAATGCCAAATTAAAGGATCGTTTACACACATACAGCTTGCAGAATTTTTATGGAGGTGTTCTAGGTTTATTGGCAGATATTAGGTATATTGGTCTAGGATTGGCAACCGAAATACTGAATGAAATTAAATTCTTTCTCGTTCCCTCGATTGGTGAATTTTTGCACGTGGAAACACAAAAAAAATTTAAGATTGCTGAAATACTTAACTGTAACTCTCACGAACTTCACGCATTTTGTTTTTGTAAATATCGTGGGTTTCTCAATTTTTTAAAGTAAAAATTCATAAGTTAATATTTTTTTTCTATATTATTTTAGTGATTGAAATTACTGGTCGATTTTGTTTGAAGTAAAATTTTCGGCATTTGGTAATTTTTTAACTTTTACAAAACCGTAAACTTTTTTGCCCAGGTGTTTAAAATCGCTATATTAAATTATTTATTATATTTGAAAAGTATTAGCATTTAATAGTTTATTAGAATGTTTATTTTGTGTGTGCAGTGTCAACTAGACTCAAATTGAATCGATAAAAAATATTAGAATGTATAAAATTGGGGGCTAAAATGAAATTTGCTCTAATTATAAAATTTATTTTGCAGATTATGGTGTTCTTCACTTGTGATGCATGTGGGCAGTCAGTTAAAAAGAATCAAGTAGAAAATCACTGTTTCCAATGCAGGGGTTGTCGGTCATTATCATGTATGGATTGTAATGTTGTATTTTGGTAAGTATTCTTAATACATACCATACAGTATTTTAAGGGATAAATTATATGTATTCACTTTTTTAGTAGGTACAGCTAAAATCTCGCAGAAAAGTGGAAGCTCAACTATCAGAAATATTTTTGCATAGTTTCCCTAGGTGTCCAGAATTCCTTTGTTCTGCTGCACAGATGTCCGAAACCACAGTACTGCGATTCACAAATTACATGAAAGGAAATCGAATTTAGATTGGGATGTCAGTCAATGGTCACTGTCCATTTTCCCTGCTTACACTCCTATTAAATATTCATATTTCTTTAATGTTATGCTTGTTTACTTTCTTCTTTCATATATTTCCTTGCTTAAATTAAAGCACCAGTTAAAGGTAAATTTGTGGATATTTTCATTTGTGTATATCCGTGCCACCCAATTCAGCTGATAATCCGGAATTTATCGTACTTGTTTTATGTTGTGATTTGTTATAAATTTTTTTAAATTGTATGGATAGCAGCTACTAGGAAAACTCTTTGATTGACAAAGTTAAGGCAAATGCTGCACGTTTCATTGAAATGTTGCTAATTTCTTTATTTTTTAGTTAATTTTGTTTTGAAAAATTAAAAGTATCTAAATTAAAGCTTCAGGTCTATATAATAGTTAATTTGTGAATGAATTTTTGGTAAATTTTAATTTCACGGTACTGCTTGGCGCGGCTCCAGAAACAACAACAACTTGGCGAAACTCGCGTGTTTCCGCATTGCCAGATTCCTTTCCGCCGATGCAGTAACCCTAGTTACTTTTGAAAAAAAACCAGACTCAGGGTTTTGGTTTGCTTTGTGCAACACAAAACAAACTTTACACTACACAATGGGCTAGTAGTGGCAATCCCGTTTCGTTTCGTTTGAATTTTCGTAGGACTAGAGCTACACGAGTGGCAATCCAGTTTAGTTTGAATTATCGTCGCACTAGAGCTACACGAGTGGCAATCCAGTTTAGTTTAGTTTGAATTATTGTCGCACTAGAGCTACACGAATGAGTGGCAATCCAGTACGCACGCGTTTGGGGGTACGGGCAATTATTTTTTCCCTAAAAAAACATCAGTATCCAACATGGGGCAGTATTATAGGGCCCATTGAAAGCCTAAATACTCGTTTGGGGCCCCGGGCAATTTTGTTTTCTCTAAAAAACATCAGTATCCAACATGGGGCAGTATTGTAGGGCCCATTGAAAGCCTAAATATTGGTTTGGGGCCCCGGGCAGTTTTGTTTTACGAAGCAAAACAAAAAATTTAAACTAAAAAAATTTAGTTTTATTCTTTCAAAACTGAATGATAGCTAGCTGTCCAGCCATTTTCAAACCGATAAAAAATTCAGAATTTTAATACGCACCATCCATAATAATCGGATGTTCAAAAACCAAACGTAATGACGATAGAACAAAAGAAATTTAATAGAATAAAAATAATTTCGTGCGCACAACATCCGCGCAACTTAAATACCGCGCAAGTATTATCAGCGCCGGCGATTGGTCAAAAACTAATTTAGAACAAATAAATCCCACGCGCCTAACATCCCGCGCAAGTATAACCAGCGCCACCTAGCCACAACAAAGACGCCACAACGCATTTCACCAGAAAATGCCGCATCACCAAAAATAATTGTTCATCGCTCCCTACAAAAGCGCCAAATCCCTTGGCGACAGAAGTACCGTCAAATTAAAATTAACCGAATTTTTTACTACATTCTAAAAGCTAATTTTTCTAGAACAAATATAACTTAAATTCATATTATGCAAATTTAATAACTAATATTAATTCTGTATTAAGAAATATTTCTGTTGTTAATTAATTTTATTTCCTATGATTGTAGGGGTGATGATTATAAAAATCATGTAAAGTGTGTCACTGAAGATGAGAGGTATGGTGGGAAAGACTATCAACCGAAAGCAAGTAGCAATAAGGGAGAAATTAAACAAGAAAAGTGGATAGAAGTAAGTATAAAAATTAATTCAGTGCATTGCTATAGTGCAATTCAAGGATTGCAATGCTTTAAATTTAGTTTCACACTACAATTTGTATGATAATTAAACCGACACTGAAAGCGACCATGTTGAGGTCAACTCGAGGAGTTGTCTAGAATAAAGCAGTACTAAAATTGCACATTTTATAAGTTTTTATATTATATGGACTATGGCGTGTAGCTTTTTAAATTTTTTTTCAAGACATTGATTATGCTTGGTGCATTGATATGAATTTTTTTTAAAAATGAAGAGTATAAGGGGAATGCCGTGATTGCCCCTTCATTGCATAAGAATCTGTTTGCATTAGATTTTTTTGGCGCCGATAGCTAGTCATAGTAGAAACCTGTATCTTACTGGTTCTTTTTTCACGGCAACCCTGATTCATGCGAGACGCAAGTCCCACGTTTGTTGCTGCGAGAGAACCAAGAGAGAAACTGGTTTCCTGTCGCCAACGTCCACCAAGAAGACCATAATAAAGGAAGATTCCTAATCAATCAAGGGGTTCTTCCCCTGTGCCCTTCAAATGTACTTTTCATTTAACAGGCACCATTCTGTCTTTTCTTAAAACTTATAAAATATCTTTTTCAGCATATACAATCCACAATATCTTCTAAAAAGATCCCTGGTCCTTTATCTGGTCTACTGAATCAAATCATCACATATTCTAACATTCCCCGGAAACAATCCAAATTTGAGGTAAGAATGTTTTAAATAAGCTTGTTTTTATTGTAATTATTTTTATTTTATTTATAAAGAAATGCTGTGAACAAGTGCAGTAACTATATAAGCATAACATACCTAGATATTTAACCAAGTTTGACAAAATAGCATGGTTTGCTTAACAATTAGGCTTGGTTGGCAAGCAGGGGACTTGACCCCATAACTTTTTTCCAATTTATTCTGTGTCATTTTGAGTTTGTATTTATTACTAAAAACTCCTCGGCGCAACAGCCCGTTAGAGGGCCAAGGCCTACCTTGCCCATTCCAGATTACGTGACTAATGGCTCTGGGGTGCTAGGCATATGTCCCGGTAAGATGGTCAGCCTCACGCAGGACCCCCGGTGTTTATTTTCCAAGCATGCTTGGTACTCATTTTGTTGACCCACTTAAGAGATGAAAGGCTGAGTCAACCTCGCCCAGTCCGGGACTCGATCCCCAGACCTGTGGCGTGGCAAGCAAAGTATTTAGATCACTGGGCCTCATTTATTACTAAAGTTGGTTTTTATTTAATTTATGTTGATTACTTTACAGTAGAACATTGATTATCCAATCTAATTAGGACCAGAGGTAGGTCGGATAATCGAAAATTCCAGATAATAGAGAAATTTCATTAATTAGAAAAACTTATAGTACAGAGGGGCACCGAAAGTCCATGGACTTCGAATTCTCCCTCCTCTAAAATCTGCACTGTTTCGCAGTTGTAAACATTGAGTTTTAGTGTAAAGTTATCTCTGAAACTGAGATTTCCTGACAAAAAATAAGTGCTAAAACATTTTTAATTTCTATTATATTTTTAAATATCTGACTGAAGTTCTGTGAAAAGTGCTTAACTTGTCGTTTTATAGTGAACAGTGTTTTATAGTGTAGTTTTATAGTTTCACATGAAGTCCTGCATTTTAGAAGATCACAGGAGTTTTCCGAAAATTTAGGGTTGCCAAAAAAATTTTGTTTTTTGAGTTGCCAAAGTTTTGCTACCTTAAAATTACTGCATTTTCCGGATTTGGTAAATGCAGGAATTTTACGATTTCAGATTCGTTGGTTATTACTGACTTACGAAAAAAAATTGCAATTTTTTTTTTCAGTATTGCTGAAGATTATTCACTTAAGAATCGCTGTAGTTCTGAGACGGGTTTCTTTTATGAATAACCTGGAATGGCGTTGTTGGAGAAATTTTTTGATGTTGTCTTTAGGACAATAATAAAAGAGGGAGGGATAATCAGGATTCTACTGTATTTTGCTTTCTGTAATGCTTATACTTATTATTTTAAAAATTCAGTTTATTCACATTGTAATCTTTTGATATAGAATTTTCTTAAAAACAGTTTAAAGATACGGAATCCTAATCTCATCAGTCAAGCTTGGGAAATATTTGCCCAGAGTACAAAAGTAAGTTAAGTTTTTTCATTAATAAAATTATGTTTTGTTTTGATACGATACATACTTGTAATATACATCTATTTTATTTCTTCGATTCAAAATTGTCTAATCTAAGTTTGCAGTTTATCTAAAATAAATAAAAAAATTTATAAATTCTGATTGTAAATTAAAAATCTTTTTAAGGACTTAACTCTGTAAACTTAATATCTTAAACTGTTGTATTAATTAATTATAATGGTATTTTTTTAGAATGAATCTGAATCTTCAAAAGTAACTGTCAATGGTACAAAGGCTGTAAATGGTACTAATGGGGTAAATCATAACACATCGACTAAGCGATCAGCTGATTCTCCATCAGTCCAGACTGCAAAGAAGCCATGCCTCGATGATTCCTCAAATTCTAAAGGTATGAAATATCTGACTTGAAGCAGCGGTTTACTCTAGTTTTAAGTATTATTTAGATAGTATCCTTTTAATTAGAAGAACCTAGGTATGATTTGGATGTCTTAATTGTTTTTTAATGTTTTGTGTCACTTTTTGTAAAAACCATTTTAATCTTTTATTAGAAAAACCTAGTGTTTGGTGCAGTATGGCCTTTGATGCTCTTGCACCATAGAATCAAAACAGCCATACATTAATATAGTAATTTATAAATCCTTTTATGATTTTGCTATTCTATACTAATATCAAGTTCTGTTGTGGTTGTGTTTTGCAAGTGCAAATCAGTGTTTATGTTATTAACGTCTATTATATTGCTTCTTCAGGAATACTGATTTATCAAAATATTTGACAGCAGTTAAAGAAATAAAAATGTATTAACTTTCTAATTGTATGTTTTTTTCATTTAATCTATCAAGTGAAACGATGGTTATACTTTAAGACAATAAATAAATAGCTGAAAATAATTATCGCATGTAATGGATACATTTTATACAAAGATGAGTTCTTTCAATTAATTAAAAAAACAGCAAATGTTTAATAGGTGAACCCTGGTGATATGTCTCTGGATTTTGCTGTAACTCTTGCCTTATTTCCGCTTATTTTCTTCACCTAATTTCTCAATATATTTGTGAAAGGAGGAAGTTGTTGACTTTATCAAACTAGTCAAATGAGAAATTTTGGCTTTCCAAGAAGCATGATTTTATTCTCTTTAGATATTTTTAAGCCGAAAAATATGTCTGCTCATTTACTGATTACCAGTTAGTACAATAATGGCTATGTTCTATAATAAAACCTTGCATATTATCATTTATTTAAACCAGGGCTTATGATACACTTAATTCAAGTAAAAATAAACTGTTGTGTGCAATTTTTTTTTGTACTTTGGTCTGTTATATGATAAGTATTAACTTTAAAAAAAAATCTGTATTCGTTAGTTGTGAAAAATATAATTAGTTCTGTTACACTAATTTTTTCTGGTTTTTAATGGTAATCTAAATGTAGTAATTAGTAAAGGTCCTTTATTATATTTTTTGATGATTATATGATATTTTTGATGATTTTGTTGATTGTAATTTTTTATTTCTCTTAAATAAATAAATTTCTTGTCTTTTTTAGAAGTTGTAAGCAAAAATAACTTTAATTGGTGTGAAGCAGCTGAAAAAGTTTTGCTAGATTTTCCAAGTGGTCTAAGTGAAAAGAAATTAAGAAAAGAAGTAAGCAATTGTTATTCACTTTTATTTTACTATATCGTATGCCTCCTGAAATTCCTGAAAAACTCCTGAATTTCAATTTTTTCTTTTAAGGGCCCTTATAAGTCTTGAAATTTGTATCTCATCTCCTGATATTTTTTTCCCCTCTCCTGAAAAAATTGACAACTTTACTTTATTCAGATAATTTACTTTATTCGGAATTAGTCTACTGCGCATGCACAGTAGAAAAATCTATTCCAGACATTGCATTTTGATAATAGTTAATGTCCCGGAATACACCGTACAACTCTTCAGAAGATTTTTTTTCTTCTGTTTCGTCATTTGAAGTGCAGTGAAGTCACTAGACTAATACGATAATAAACAAACATATTCAATTTTATTCCTTGTAACCTCCTGAATTTACATTGCTGCACTCCTGAAAAACTCCTTAGAAACTCCTGAATTTCACTGTCATAGAGTATGAACCCTGTATATATTTTTTCATTAAGCTATAGTTTATAATTATTGTTTTATAAAAGGGTTTTTGTAGTTATTAGAAGTTTAAACTGTGCCAAGGTTCTCAGCATATATGCTATAAGTCATTTTAAAATGAGCCTTTTTATAGACTAAATGCAAATTGGCAGAGTAATAACTTTATAGGGAGTAAAAATTGTGCTTTTAGTTGTGAATAAAAATTCTGTTCTCTAGCGCCCTGAGGCTAGCTGGTATATCGACGGCTAAACAGTCAAAATGAATTGTAAAAAAAATTATTCAACTAGCAAATAAGGCATTGATTGACATTAGTTTTATGCGAGTTCAACCAAAACCAATGATAGGTTTCGTGGAAATCTATTTTTTGTTATATCATGTGTACCCTATATCAGTGTAGAGGCTCTGCTTCACTGTATCTGTCTGCAGATACTGGCAGCTTTCAGAAATACTGATTGGTGGGTTGGTGAGTTAATTTACCAAGTATTATATACTAGCTGTATGGTCCCATCCTTGCTGGGAACCCATTAACTCAATAGAAAATTTGTCATAATGAATATTAAAATGGGTTTTTATCGACAGATGACGTCAAGGCCTTGTTTGGGTTCCTCACTCTTCGATAGTTGATGTCCCTTGTTTCAGCCTGGCCCATGTGTTTTGAAAATATTACTATTAATTAAATATTCAAATCAAATATGAAAAAACTAAGCCTCGGGTGCACACGTTGGTATTAAAGGGAATCTTTAAATCTTTCTTTTTAAAAATTTCGAATTTCCGATGGCAGTATAAGTAGATCTTTTACAATCCACTGACAGACACATACTCCTTCTTTTATTATTATAGATATTCATATTATAAAAGCTAGCTGCACTCACATAGAGTGAGACTGTGTAACAGAGCCTTAAGTGATGTTTTAAAGGATAATTTTTTAAAATTATTGTGATGTACGAATATTTATATGTAATATTTTTGCAGGTGATAGCTCAATACAAAGCTGCTGTAGCAACTTGTTCACTTTCAAATTCAGAACTGAAGAAAATATTTAGGAACAATGTATTACAAAGTCCGTCATTTTGTCTGAATGTTGCCAATTAGACCAATAAAATTGTTTGTTTTATTTATTTTATGTAATTTTTTATCACAATTTCAAAAAAAAAATAGTTATACATGTGTTTCGTATGTGTGTATGCATGAATGAATACATCTCAATACTGGATAATGCTAAGTCAAAATTAAATGTGGAATAAATCATATCAATAGTTTATTTAATAAATTAAATATATAAGGATGAATTTATAGAAGATTAGCTTTATAAACCTGGCGTTGCAAGGGTGTGCCCTTAATAACGGTGATTTGTTTTATGTGTAAATTTTTATTTTATGAAAATTGATTCCCTCTCCACTCGTCAGCAAACCATCAGGATATTTCTAATCACATTCTGATATCAGCATAAATTAAAAAAAAAAAGCGGATGCCTGATTGTGTATAGGCTCTTCCAGGACTTTAAAGGCTTTCTCGTAGCCCTCTGAAAAAAAGGCCAATTTCATAAACAAAGAAAAATCTGACCCGGGATATGTAAGGATCAAAAAACAGTTGAACAGTTCATTTGCTGCTGCTCACACAAACATGCTATATGGAGAGAGAATTGCAGATCTATTCAGCAGATCTAGAATAATTATCACCTCTACTGTCATGAGATATTGTAGCAAATACCAACAAATTCTCCTTCGACATCGTCATACATCAAGACTGTACAGTAATGACAAACGAAAGAACACTGGATGGGAATAGCTACCCTACGTTAAATTTTCAACTTCGCCAAAAGCCGCCAATGCCAAAATTCAATCGGCCATTAAACCATCTTAACATCAGAAAACAAAACATATGCATCATCTTTTATGGCTTCAAAAGTTTTATAAAGTACAAACTCTTTATTAATTTTGAAAATTTTCCGCCATATCTTCGTTTCTTACCAATTGTAAACATCAATTAAATTCAGTTCTGGGTATAGCTATGATATAATGGCCGTTCCGTTCATTGGCGACTTTGACGAACTTCAACGTAGGCCGGGTTGCTATACCTATCGATTTGCATGAAATATGAAGTAAAATGTTTACCACATTTGTTTATTTTTGTTGCTGGGCAACGTAACGCAAATCGTCAAACCGTCGAGAAGATTAAAATCGTGTTGAAGAAATATGACTCAGTATAACAAAATGATAAAGATTTGAATTCAATAAATAAAAAAAAATTATTTTCAAATAATCCTAGAAATTAAACTCGCGTGCTTACGTAATTATACTTAATTTTCGCTCACGCTAAACGCGCTGAAATTTCTTTTAAATCAGAAAAAGAAAAGTATAAATTATAAGTTCATAACAATGTTCCTATAGAGAAATCGGCTCACGTGTTTGCCTTCCTACACCCGTTTGGGTTCGAATTTCGAAAAATCGCTTCTTAAATGACGCCAAAGGTATAACAAAATATTTTTTCCTAAATTTGGTGGCTGTACTCCAGTAGTTTGCTGCGGCCTTTCATACGTGAGTGAGTCAGTTAGTCAAGACTTTGCTTATATATATATATATATATATATATATATATATATATATATATATATATATATATATATATATATATATATATATATATATATATATATATATATATATTATATATATATATATACTACTTTAAACCCGGCGTTGCGCGGGTGTACCTTTAAAACCTCTAAATAGTAAGGGTTTTTTTTATGTAAACTTTTATTTTATACCAATCCATACCAAATCTCCTCCCATTCTCATATGAGGGATCTTCCCATTCTGATATGAGGGGTTGATTATATCGAGGCCCTTTCAGGAGTTAGATGGCTTTCCCATAGGGTCCTGTTAAAATTGCCAGAACCGCTATGATATAATAGCCTGTTTCTATTTCGCGATTAGACTAACGAAACTGCCCAAATGTGGTATACATTCCACTCCATATTTCATACAACTCGATAGGACTGGGGGACCCAGTCGGTAAAGACTTTCGCCTTGCATGCGGTAGGTCCCAGGTTCAGGTCCGGGCATCTCCAAAATAACTGCTGACCTATAAATGGCTCGTGCAGCCAAAAAATGTCCGACTAATAATACCCCTTGTGTGAATGGAGGGCACGTTAAATATTTTTTAAAGTCCCGACGCTGCGTACGATGTCGCCCTTAAAAGTTGCATGGGTCGGCTCGTAACTTGACTGTGGTTTTAAGTTACGACGCCCGTGGTCAATAGCCCTCGTGTGTAGCTCTAGTGCGACGATAATTCAAACTAACCCTAACAAATGCAACTGGATAGGAATAGCTACCCTACGTTAAATTTTCAACTTCGCCAAAAGCCGCCAATGCCAAAATTCAATCGGCCATTAAGCCATCTTAACATCAGAAAACAAAACAGACATTCATCCTCTTGTATGGTTGGAAAAGTTTTAATAAAGTACAAATTCTTTATTTATGCCGAAAATATTCCTCCATATCTTCATTTCTTACCATTTGTAAACATCAATTAAATTAAATTCGGAAACATAATGGGCTTGTTTCAACACATTGTCAAAGAAAACAAAACAACCAATGAAATCTCAGTTCGGAGCGCGTGAAGTTATAAAAAACCAATGAGCTGTTTCAACACTTTGTCAAAGAAAACACAACAACCAATGAAATCGCAGTCGCAGTACAGAGAGCGTGACGTCATAAGAAATATTCCTATTAAAATCTAGTTGAGGAAATCTGACCCACCATAAACAAAATAAAGATTTAAAATCAATAAATAAAATACTGATATTCAAATAACAATGTAGCAAATTAAACACACAAGCTCTTTTTTTCTTTTCTTAATTTTCGTTCACGCTGAGCGCGCTGAAATTTCTTTTAAACTGAAATAAAAAGTATAAATTCTAATCTTACAATGCTATTCCTATGGGGAAATCGGCTCACGTTTTGCACTCCTACACTCGTTTGGGTTCGAATTTTGAAAAATCGCTTCTTAAATGACGCCTAAGGTATAACAAGAATATTTTCCTAAAATTTGGTAGCTGTACCTCCAGTAGTTTTGGCTGGGCGTTGATACGTGAGTGAGTGAGTCAGTCATAACTTTGCCTTTTATATAGATTAACTAGCTTTATAAACCCGGCGTTGCACGGGTGTACCCTCAATAACGGTGTTTGTTTTTTTATGTAGGGGAGAGGACCCCAAAACGGGATAGTGAGTCTGGGATACTGGTGGTGCTATCGCGCCGGAGAAAGGCTAAACTGTGGTTCCCGACCACCATGACAGCATTCTCAGTTGATATCTCAAAGTGTCTCCACGTGTTTCGCAAATAAATATTTTTTCAAGTGAGATTTTTACTTCATTTGTACTCTTTTCGACTACAGAACAACTAGCCTTGTGCTTCTTTGTCCTTCGGCACGATTCCGGAAAGGTACTGAGTTTTGTTCATAGCTTTTTTAACTACAATTTCATGTATTTAAATATTGATAGTGAGTTACGGTTCAGGAGTCAGCCATTTATGTTGTCAAAAGCATCACGGTCGGGCAAAACGGGATACTTTAGTGGTGCCCAAAACGGTATACAATTTTGATGTGTCCCGTTTTACCCGACCATTTATTTTAATGTTTTGGCAATGTGTTTAAGTTATTTTAATTGAATTAAGTAATGAATTAAAATATGTAATCAATTACAACAATTGATTTTAATTTTAAATAATTATATATTTGAAATAAAATAAAATAAAAAAAACTTTACTTTTGCGGTACAAATAATTGGCCTGAGTTATGTAGGTACAAAATTTAGTTTTTGGTTAAAACTGTTAGTCAGAAAAATGTTTTGACCAAAAATTTAAATTTAAATCAGTCATCACAACCACTAGAGACAGAATGAATTACCTACTGATGGTGGCCGATAACTTAGCACAAACGGAGGACTTATTCAACCGTCCACTTCAACAGGAAACAAATGACTTGGGCTATCAATCTATCATACTATCGTCCTTCACTCTAGATAGCCTTCACTGCCATTTTCTATATCACCCAAAGAAATTCTACTTCCACCACAAATGATTGGACCAAGACCTCAAAATAAACACGATAGGAGTCAGGAGAAGAGGGAAAACAGCAATTATATCAGGAAGCCCATATAAACTTGAGTTGGAAGAAGAGCTTGAAATAAAAAAAAAACGAGAAACAACTAAAAAGCTGAAAAATAGGGCTGTCAAAACAAGTCTCTTGAATGTTCCGAAGAGAAAACAAACGAGGCATAAAAGAAAACCAAGTGTAGATGCAAAACAGGCCGATAAAGTTAAAAATGTTACTCAGAACCTGAAAAAAACCCACAATCATCATTTGCAGAATTCGAAGAAAATGGACCTAACATAAGAAAACCTTTAAAAAAAATCATCAGTTAGCCAAGGTTGGACGTCGTCGTCTTCAGAAGATGAAGCTGAAAAAGGTGAATCATATATTTTCTGCAACGCTTTGTATCTTGAATCGAAATCTGGAAAAGGCTGGATATACAATGCTCAAACTGCCAGGGATGAGCCCACGAAGCTTGTTCCAGAGCATAAGAAGTAGACGACACATTTGTATGCGATTTCTGTGTTATATAATTTTTCAAATTTACAACTAAAAAGTTTCTTCCAATAAAATTTTAACCTATTTTTGTTTTAAAAACTAAATCAAAAGTAAAATCAGCAAAAACCTAATAACATAAAAATCCCTATCCCGTTTTACCCACCCTTGGTAGGGTAAAACGGGATAGTGTAAGACTTTGTAAAACCTGTATTTTTCACATATTAATATTATTGAACAAATGTGACAAATGTATTTTAAGTAGTTGAAAAGTTACTTTTAGCTTCCACACTACGTTTATAACGTAAAAAGTGGAAGGTATTATAATCGTTCAGTCCGTCTGTCCCCCACTTTCACAGAACGAACCGCAAGTCGCACAAACAAGTGGGATACGTCATTTTGAAGCAAAAATCCAGGTTAGGCTATATCCTAAATTTCATTAAAATTTTTTAATTAGAGTATATTTTATATTTAAAAAACTAAAAAATTAATCCACATTGAAATAACATGCGAATTCCATTTTTATTCAATATTTTCACTGTTGCCATTTCGTCAAACGTACGAGAAACTTTATTTAAAATAAAACTCTTGAAAGAATATTTATTTATGTGATATAATTTAGTTTGGATTGTTGTAATATCACCATAGAGTTATTTTGATGGTTCATTATATATGTATGAGGAAGGCGAAGGATGCATAGAGAATTCTAACTTTGAATAAAAAAATAAGCGAAAGTTCGCTTTTATTTTTAAAGCATCAATTTTACTAATTATTTATTATTCTCTTTTTCGAAAGAAAGTTAATGAATATGGGAAATTGTGGTAACTAAAAGATTTTTATTACAAAATGTTGCATCATTATATTTCGAATTTCAAACAAATTCAGCAAACGATAATGAGTAATTATTAATTAGCGAAAGAAGATTAATGAAAAAAGTTAATTTTGGCGTTTAAAAGTTTAAATTAGAAATAAATTATAAGCCGAAGGCCCTGTTTGGCGAATTATTTTTCAGAGGTGTATAAATAGTGCGTTTATTGTCTCTGGTTTTTTGTTGAGCACAAATATAATACTGTGTGGAAGCGGTTCAAGTGACAGATTCTGTAACAAAACTACTTGTTAAATGACATTTAGCTTTGGAATGTATACCTTGTGCACAATAAGAAATAAAGCGAAGAATAGATAAGCTATCCCGTTTTGGGGTACTTTCCCCTATATATTTTTTATATACCAATTTATCACTCTCCACTGGTCAGCACTCCATCAAGATATTATAATCTCTTCCCATTCTGATATGAGGGATTGATTTTGTCCTTTCCAGGAGTTAGAGGGCTTTCCCATAGGCCCCCGTTAAAATCGCCAGAACAGCTATGATATAATGTCAGGTTTATATTTGGCGATTTGCGCAACGAAAATGCCCAAACGTGGTAAACATTCCACTCCATATTGCATACAACTCGATAGTGCTGGGGATCCCAGTCGGTAAAGCCATTCGCCTTGTATGATGTAGGTCCCTGGTTTGGGTCCGGGTATCGCCAAAATAACTGCCGACCTATAAACAGCTCGCGCATACAAAAATGTCCGACGAATAATACCCCGTGTGGAGGGTAGTTAAATATTTCCCGTAGGTAGGAGGGTAGTTAGTAAGTCCCGACACCACGTACGATTTCACCCTTAAAAGTTGCATTGGGTGCCTACTCAGGTGTCGGCTAATCACTTGACTGTGGTTGTGTCTTCATTTCTTACCAGTTGTAAACACCAATTAAATTTAATTCGAAACATAATTAGAATAGTAAAATCAATAAATAAAATAAAATAATGATATTCAAATAACAATCCAACAAATTAAACCCACGTGCTCTTACGTGTTTATACATAATTTTCGTTCACGCGGAACGTGCTGAAATTTCTTTTAAATTGAAATAAAATATTAATTCTCTTACAATGCTATTCCTATGGAGAAATAGGCTCACGTTTTACACTCCTACACCCGCTCGGGTTCGAATTTCAAAAAGTCGCTTCTTAAATGACGCCTACGATATAAAAAGAATATTTTGCTAAAATTTGGTAGCTGTACTTCCAGTAGTTTGGGCTGGGCAATGATACGTGAGTGAATGAATCAGTCAGTCAGGACTTTGCCTTTTATATTTATAGACTAGCAAATTTATACCCGTTCAACGCACGGAATAAAAAAATATCAAATAAATTCCAAATATGTGTACCATACCCTGTTATAGGATCATAAACTTATTATTGTTTCCGCTCGTTATAAGTTATAAAATCCCGTTTCATTGGCTTAAAATTCCAAAATGAAAAATACGCTATAAAATGCACTCATAAATGTAATCACAATTCCCTCATAAATACATAAAACCTTTTAGATCATTTGGCGCGTTTTGGGAAATAATTTGGCGAGAAAATAGATATAGCTACCCACACCCATTATACAGCTCTAACACAATGACCTTCGAACAACCGACCAGCTTATAAATTATTTATAAAAGAAATTGCCTATTTGGCGAATTTTAGTTAATAATTTGGCGAGTTTGGCAACGGATTTGGCGAAAAAATAAAGACATAAAACACTAATAGCTCTAGTGCGATGGCCTTTATTAACCATTATAGTTCAGTAATAGCTTAACTATACATTTATTGCTTAAATATGCATACATGCAGTCAACAGAAAAATCAATGAAACAAGAAGTTCATAAAGAACTAAAATAGCCTACTTTCCTGCTTAAATACTTACTGAAGTTCTAATCGGGAAAAAAAACTAGGTTCCTAAAGTAAATATCATCAACAGCCGTTTCTACACTAGATTTATGCACATTAGAAAAAAAAATCGAAACACAGCACCCAGCTATAATTTAAACTTCTAAAAGCCAAAATCAACTATTTTCCTTAATATTCTTTCGCAAATTAATTAAATATTATTTATCATCTGCTCGGGATTTATTTGTAGTTTGAAGAATAATTAAATATTTATTAATAACAAAAGTAATGAAACTACCCCGAACTGCATTAAAAAATAAGAAATGTAAATTAAAACTAAGCATAATTGCATGCAAAAGTATGCCTTGCCGCTTTCTTGGTAGATAAATAATGAATAATCAAAGAATCAAATTGTGCTACATTTTATGACGTCATTCCAAACTGATTCATGAAAATATTATTTTGCTTCAAATATGTTTAAATAAATAAAGTTTCTCATGCCATTGTTGATTTGGCAACAGTGATTTAAATGACTCAAAATTGAATTTCAATGCTAATTCAATGGGAAATTCGTCGAAAGATAGTTGATTTATGTCCGTCCGGACGTACAGACAGACGGACAAAAAGTATGAAAGTTAGGTATCTGAGGTCATAGCTTTTTAACAAAAAATGAATTTTTAAGATCCGATGGATAGAACCGATTTTGGAAGGGGGGGGGGGGGGGGGGTACGGACAGACAGACGGACAGACAGACGGACAGACAGAGAGACAGACGGAAAGACATACAGACATACGAACAGACAGACAGATGGACATCAACCGCATTTCAATACCTACAGTGATTTAAATGACTCAAAATTGAATTTCAATGCTAATTCAATGGAAATTCGCCGACAGATAGTAGATTTATGTCCGTCCGGACGTACAGACAGACCGACAAAAAGTATGAAAGTTGGGTATCTGAGGTCATAGCTTTCTAACAAAAAAAAATTAAGATCCGATGGATAGAACCGATTTTGGAAGGGGGGTACGGACAGACAGACAGACGGACGGACGGACGGACGGACGGAAAGACGGACGGACGGAAAGACGGACAGACAGACGGACGGACAGACGGACGGACGGACGGACGGACGGACAGACGGACGGACAGACGGACGGACGGACGGACGGACGGACGGACAGACGGACGGACGGACGAACGAACGGACAGACGAACGACGGACAGACGGACGGACGGACAGACGGACGGACGGACGGACGGACAGACAGACGGACAGACGGACGGACAGACAGACAGACGGACAGACAGATGGACATCAACCGCGTTTCAATACCTACAGTGATTTAAATGACTCAAAATTGAATTTCAATGCTAATTCAATGGGAAAATCGCCGACAGATAGTAGATTTATGTCCGTCCGGACGTACAGACAGACGGACAAAAAGTATGAAAGTTGAGTATCTGAGGTCATAGCTTTCTAACAAAAAAAAAAATTAAGATCCGATGGATAGAACCGATTTTGGAAGGGGGGTACGGACAGACAGACGGACAGACGGACAGACAGACAGACAGACAGACGGAAAGACAGACAGACATACGAACAGACAGACAGATGGACATCAACCGCATTTCAATACCTACAGTGATTTAAATGACTCAAAATTGAATTTCAATGCTAATTCAATGGGAAAATCGCCGACAGATAGTAGATTTATGTCCGTCCGGACGTACAGACAGACGGACAAAAAGTATGAAAGTTGGGTATCTGAGGTCATAGCTTTCTAACAAAAAAAGAATTTTTAAGATCCGATGGATAGAACCGATTTTGGAAGGGGGGTACGGACAGACAGACAGACGGACATCGACCGCATGTCAATACCTACTTTTTCATTTTTTTAATTCTTTCGAATTAAAAAAAGAAAAGTAGGCTAAAAATCATCAAATAAACCCACAATAAAATCCGGGAATGAAGACTGGCGGAAATACGTCACTTGAAACATGTCAATTATTTTTCAAATAATGAATTTAGTTTCTGAAAGTAATGGCAAAAGAATAAAATAAACATTTTGAATTTTAAATGTTTTCGTTAAAAGTTTTATTTAATTTTTTCAGCCGATGGCATCAGGAAAGAAAAAAAATGATCGGATTTGAGCGAAAGTGGTGTATTTTTTTCAGAAAATTCGAATTTTCTCTAAAAGTGGAACAAATATGAAAAAACTAAGCCTCAGATGCACACGTTGGTATTAAAGTGAATCTATCTTAAAAATTTTGAATTTCTGAGGGCAGTATAAGTAGGTTTTTTACGATCCAAACACAAACAGACAGTTCGTATTTCCTGTTATGATTCGGTATGATGTCGCCCGAAGGTCTTGAATTGGGTCTTTGCGAGGTCTTGACATTTTCGCTTGACTAGGGTTCAAAATTACGAAGCAAAATTGGCTATGTTTAAACTCCGCATGGAAGTTAGAAATTAACATCCCGAAAATGTACAACCTATCTACTTATGCACATAACTTCAACATAAAAAACCCTTGAAAATGGCATAAGCAAGTATAACAAGAAGTTCATAAAGAACTAAAATAGCCTACTTTCCTGTTACTTAAATACTTACTGAAGTTCTAATCGGGAAAAAAAACCTAGGTTCCTAAAGTAAATATCATCAACAGCCGTTTCTACACTAGATTTATACACATTACAAAAAAATCAACTATTTTCCTTAATATTCTTTCGTAAATTAATTAAATATTATTTATCATCTGCTCGTAATTTATTTGTAGTTCGAAGAATAATTAAACATGTATTAATAACAAAAAGTAATGAAACTACTCCGAACTGCATTAAAAAATAAGAAATGTAAATTAAAACTAAGCATAATTGCATGCAAAAGTATGCCTTGCCGCTTTCTTGGTAGATAATTAATGAATAATCGAAGAATCCAATTGTGCTACATTTTATGACGTCATTCCAAACTGATTCATGAAAATATTATTTTGCTTCAAATATGTTTAAATAAATAAAGTTTCTCATGCCATTGTTGATTTGGCAACAGTGATTTAAATGACTCAAAATTGAATTTCATTGCTAATTCAATGGGAAATTCGCCGACAGATAGTAGATTTATGTCCGTCCGGATGTACAGACGGACGGGCAAAAAGTATGATATTTAGGTATCTGAGGTCATAGCTTTCTAACAAAAAAAGAATTTTCAAGATCCGAGGGATAGAACCGATTTTGGAAGAGGGATACGGACAGACGGACAGACAGACAGACATACGAACAGACAGACAGATGGACATCAACCGCATTTCAATACCTACAGTGATTTAAATGACTCAAAATTGAATTGCAATGCTAATTCAATGGGAAATTCGCCGACAGATAGTAGATTTATGTCCGTCCGGACGTACAGACAGACGGACAAAAAGTATGAAAGTTGGGTATCTGAGGTCATAGCTTTCTAACAAAAAAAAGAATTTTTAAGATCCGATGGATAGAACCGATTTTGGAAGGGGGGTACGGACGGACATACAGACAGACAGACAGACGGACATCGACCGCATTTCAATACCTACTTTTTCATTTTTTAATTCTTTCGAATTAAAAAAAGAAAAGTAGGCTAAAAATGTTGGTTTACTTATACTTATCTATAATAATAAAAGAAAGAGTCTGTCTGTGTGTCTGTCTTCGGATCGTAAAAGACCTACTTATACTGCCCACAGGAATTCGAAATTTTAAAGATAGATTCCCTTTAATACTAACGTGTGCACATGAGGCTTAGTTTTTTCATATTTGTTCCATTTTTAGAGAAAATTCGAATTTTCTGAAAAAAATACACCACTTTCGCTCAAATCCGATCATTTTTTCTGTTTCCTGATGCCATCGGCTGAAAAAATTAAATAAAACTTTTAACGAAAACATTTAAAATTCAAAATGTTTATTTTATTCTTTTGCCATTACTTTCAGAAACTAAATTCATTATTTGAAAAATAATTGACATGTTTCAAGTGACGTAATGGGCTTGTTTCACGGAGGATCTGGCAATAGCTATGCGGTTTTGTTTGCATGTCTATTTTGATGTCTTCCAACAGTATTGCCACCAGTTTTAGCAGAAAAACTACGAAAAAATACCATTTAATTCTAAAATTACAAAAACATTCCATAAAAATACTAGCAAAGCGTTTTACGTTTTTTTAAAGTCACTAAAAAGATTCCAAAATGCAGCTAGTATTTTTACGATATTTTTTTGTAATTTTAGAATTTATTTTAGAATTATTCCAAAATTACAAAAAAATATCGTAAAAATACTAGCTGCATTTTGGAATCTTTTTAGGGACTTAAAAAAACGTGAAACGCTTCGCTAGTATTTTAATGGAATGTTTTTGTAATATTAGAATTAAATGGTATTTTTTCGTAGTTTTTCTGCTAAAACTGGTGGCAATACTGTTGGAAGACATCAAAATAGACATGCAAACAAAACCGCATAGCTATTGCCAGATCCTCCGTGAAACAACCCCATTCCGCCAGTCTTCATTTCCGGATTTTATTGTGGGTTTATTTGATGATTTTACATTGATTTTGCTGTTGACTGCATGTATGCATATTTAAGCAATAAATGTATAGTTAAGCTATTACTGAACTATGATGGTTAATAAAAGCCATCGCACTAGAGCTATTAGTGTTTTATGTCTTTATTTTTTCGCCAAATCCGTTGCCAAACTCGCCAAATTATTAACTAAAATTCGCCAAATAGGCAATTTCTCTTGTACATAATTTATAAGCTGGTCGGTTGTTCGAAGGTCATTGTGTTAGAGCTGTATAATGGGTGTGGGTAGCTATATCTATTTTCTCGATAAATTATTTCCCAAAACGCGCCAAATGAGCTAAATGGTTTTATGTATTTATGAGGGAATTGTGATGACATTTATGAGCCCATTTTATAGCGTATTTTTTTTTTCATTTTGGAATTTTAAGGCAATGCAACGGGATTTTATAATTTATAACGAGCGGAAACAATAATAAGTTTATGATCCTATAACAGGGTATATGGTACACATATTTGGAATCTATTTGATATTTTTTTATTCCGTGCGAAGAACGGGTATAAATTTGCTAGTCACAATGACCTTCGAACAACCGACCAGCTTATAAATTATTTATAAAAGAAATTGCCTATTTGGCGAATTTTAGTTAATAACTTGGCGAGTTTGGCAACGGATTTGGCGAAAAAATAAAGATATAAAACACTTATAGCTCTAGTGCGATGGCCTTTATTAAGCATCATAGTTCAGTAATAGCTTAACTATACATTTATTGCTTAAATATGCATACATGCAGTCAACAGAAAAATCAATGAAAAAATCATCAAATAAACCCACAATAAAATCCGGGAATGAAGACTGGCGGAATTACGTCACTTGAAACATGTCAATTATTTTTCAAATAATGAATTTAGTTTCTGAAAGTAATGGCAAAAGAATAAAATAAACATTTTGAATTTTAAATGTTTTCGTTCAAAGTTTTATTTAATTTTTTTCAGCCGATGGCATCAGGAAAGAGAAAAAATGATCGGATTTGAGCGAAAGTGGTGTATTTTTTCAGAAAATTCGAATTTTCTCCAAAAATGGAACAAATATGAAAAATCTAAGCCTCAGGTGCACACGTTGGTATTAAAGGGAATCTATCTTAAAAATTTCGAATTTCTGAGGGCAGTATAAGTATGTCTTTTACGATCCGAAAACAAACAGACAGACACACAGACTATTTCTTTTATTATTATAGACTAGCAAATTTATACCCGTTCTTCGCACGGAATAAAAAAATATCAAATAGATTCCAAATATGTGTACCATATATCCTGTTATAGGATCATAAACTTATTATTGTTTCCGTTCGTTATAAATTATAAAATCCCGTTTCATTGCCTTAAAATTCCAAAATGAAAAATACGCTGTAAAATGCACTCATAAATGCCATCACAATTCCCTCATAAATGCATAAAACCTTTTGCTCATTTGGCGCGTTTTGGGAAATAATTTGGCGAGAAAATAGATATAGCTACCCACACCCATTATACAGCTCAAACACAATGACCTTCGAACAACCGACCAGCTTATAAATTATTCATAAAAGAAATTGCCTATTTGGCGAATTTTAGTTAATAATTTGGCGAGGTTGGCAACGTATTTGGCGAACAAATAAAGACATAACACACTAATAGCTCTAGTGCGATGGCCTTTATTAACCATCATAGTTCAGTAATAGCTTAACTATACATTTATTGCTTAAATATGCATACATGCAGTCAACAGAAAAATCCAATGAAAAAATCATCAAATAAACCCACAATAAAATCCGGGAATGAAGACTGGCGGAATTACGTCACTTGAAACGTGTCAATTATTTTTCAAATAATAAATTTAGTTTCTGAAAGTAATGGCAAAAGAATAAAATAAACATTTTGAATTTTAAATGTTTTCGTTAAAAGTTTTATTTAATTTTTTCAGCCGATGGCATCAGGAAAGAGAAAAAATTATCGGATTTGAGCGAAAGTGGTGTATTTTTTTCAGAAAATTCGAATTTTCTCTAAAAATGGAACAAATATGAAAAAACTAAGCCTCAGGTGCACACGTTAGTATTAAAGGGAATCTATCTTTAAAATTTCGAATTCCTGTGGGCAGTATAAGTAGGTCTTTTACGATCCGATAACAGACACACAGACAGACAGACTCTTTCTTTTATTATTATAGATGACAATTGCTTTCAAAATTTACTTTAAACATGAGCTCATGTGTCGTTAAATTTATTAACTGTTGTTAATAAATTTAACCAACCATTTAATTGAATGACTATTTTATTTAATTTTTAATTATTTTGTGTGGAAAAAATAAAAAGTGCGCTAATATTGTTTTTTAGTTAAGTGATAATGTTTATAAGTTCTACAATCTATTAGAAGCACAAGCAATATTGGGATTATTAATTTTTTAGAGTTGGAAATGCATGAAAATAAGGTAAAACTCAAGCTAGTTCACAAAGAAACTTTTAACAAATAATAAGAGCACCCAATTTTTTTAAAGAAGCTGAAATGAAGGTTTAAGGCTAATTTCTCCAGTGCCCCTTTCGCCTTTGTCACTAAAGACTGTTTTTTCTGTAGCTGCTCCTGAAATGAAATGTTATTTTATCCAAATTTTTGTGCCATGCTATCTTCATGTGCTTAAAAATTTGTTTTGAAGTTAAAGCTTTATTTCAATTAGAACAATAATATTAAAGGTTCCTTTGGAATTTCTAAGTCCATTATGCAAAAAAGTCATCAAATTGAATCCTGTTTGCAACGCTCAACCTATAAAAAGAAAGTTGTACAATGTTTCATCCAGTTAAAATTTGCCGTGATAGCACTTCATAATTCAGATTGCTTGTATTTGATGTAGTTCTAGTAGGAAGTCAATCAATTATGTCCATGTATTGACCTAGAGTCTCCTTCGGAAATGAACATAATTAAATTAGTTATAGAAATTTGCTTGACTACAATAAATCAGTATTTAAGAGTCATTTTTTTAAAGGGGGACAACTTGTGATAGTTGATACCTTCGATTTTCTTGAAACTTTCAGGAAATGTTAGTAGTACTTATGATAATAAAAAGTGAATTTCAGTTTTTCTTAAATACGTCTTGTTTAATCCGTCTTGAGAGAAGGTCTAAGTTCGAGGTAATGGATCAATGGTGTACATTATATCATCCTTCTACTTCTAAAGCCATGAGTGTCCTATGATTTTTTTTTAATATGGATACTACTTGATACTAGGTACATGTCAGCATAATTAGTTTGGTGGGTCACTCATAGCTTTGAAGGTCAAGGTCCTTCGAAAAAGGTCATTTTCATCGATTTTTGTCATGTTTCTGGCTGCTTATCTGCTTAAGCCTTAAATGAACCACAGAAATAATTATTGGATTAATTACACTCACTAGGGTAGTACTTAGAAAAATATAAAACACCATGGGTGGCCCTTTACTTTGGTAGTAAAGGGCCCCCCATGGTGATCCTTTTTAGAAAATGATCAACTTTGAGAACATATAACTACCAAAGTAAAGGCTCACCCATGGTGTTTTATATTTTTTTAAGTACTACCCTAGTGTGTGTAATTAATCCAATAATTATTTTTGTGGGTCACTTAAGGTTTAAGCAGATAATTACGTAGAAACATGACAAAAATCGACGAAAATAACCTTTTTCGAATGACCTTGACCTTCAAAGCCATGAGTGACCCACCAAACTAATTATGCTGACATGTACAGCTGGGGAAAAAAAAAA